>CM066986.1:61618699-62038699 GCA_033977485.1 Hydrangea macrophylla | reverse complement strand
ATGATATGTGATTATTATATCCTTATATTTTATTTGGGTGTTGTCTTGTACGGCATATACGTTATATAGTATTACAATTTGCAATGATAACACCAAATTAGCAATAAATAAGTATTAAGACCCAAACAGTAGTGTTTTGACCTAGGATGTTTCTTAAACAAAACCAATCTCGATGATAATGTCAACCAATCTCTTTTTTCTTTGAGGTTTTCAATATGAGTAATTTATTGTAATTTTTGTCCCAGTGGAGTGTTTCATTCCTCGTGCCTTACGAATTGGATCCCATGAGGAAGGACGTAGCTGAAGGAAGGGTAGGAATATATCAGCCAACCAAACAGGGCTTTAACTTTATGTACACCTAGAAACATACTTCTGCTGGATTTTGTTTTCTTTTCTTGTTCCTGAGTTCATGAAAATTCATTTGTATTAAATCTGTAAGTAAGATGAAATATATCACGAATATAATGTTTCAAATGCAAAACTCCCTAGATGGAGCTCCTAAAATGAGGTGTGCTACTTCTGCATGCCCTTGTTCTCAAAAGTATTTGAAAAAGCCAATCATTGGTAATATCAGAATAAATTGTTGCTCGTAAGTCGTATCACATTGGTCTTACCTTCCAAATAACTATATTAGGCCTTAAATTAGCAAGCATTAGTAGTTTCCTAAAATCACTTGGGATGCTAGAAGATGTCAATAAGCCAAATATATTTGAGATGGTCATTTGATTGTAATTTTGGTGTTTTAAGATCTCTAGGCATTGAGTAATTTTAACATACATGTTATTTCGATGCTTTTTGCCTTTTGATAAAGATATCTACTGTAATTTCGGTGAAATTCATCTCACTTGTCCAATTGCTATGTGTATAAATATATAGACATTATGGTGGACATTGTAATGATCATGAGTAAATTTCCCGTTCATGGCTGTTTGCTGAACTTTTCTTGGAGAGTTAAGTTTGATTAATGTGATCAATGGGCTCTGTTCTTTCTGTTGGATTTTTGAACCAAGTTGTGGATCTCAAAATTCTTAATTGTCCTAACACTAGTATGGTCTCTATTATGTATATTGAATCCCTTTGCAATTTTATTTAGTGAGAAGAGTGAGAGTAGTTAAAGATGATGGAGCATAAAAGGAGCCCTGTCTCTGTTGACCAAGGCAGTCTTAGTTCTTTTACACCAAAACGACAAAAGACCGATCTATCCTTCTCCTCTAAGGTATATGCACCTTTATTTTTTTGCAATTCTCTATCCTATCATTTATCTCCTTGTGCTGTGTTGTTCTTCGTCTCATTTATGTGATATATTTTTCGAGGGTATAAATGGAACAGAGAATGACGTCCAATCTCCACTAGGATTAATTATCCTTTTTTTTTTTTTGGGCGCAAAAGATGATGCAGTTACTTTGCCATAAATTAAGTTGATCTGACCATTAGTATTGAAGTTTTGCTGAAGCAGCAGCAATCAGCTGCTTTTCCGTTGAATGCCAAATTGATATTACACTGCACTGCAGTGGTACTATTTCATATGACTGGTAATCTAATAATGGAGATTTGCGAGAATTTTTAATTATCTTACAAGCTATTTTCTTGCAATTCTTGCAATTACAAATGGTAGCATGCTTTTAGTTTCATGAAAAAGACTACAACGGTACTCAGATTAAAAGGCAAGCTGTCAGTTATTGCAGGGACTGTAAAGTTCATACTCGAAGTAGTTGCACAAACTCACAATTCAAAGTACTTGCTGTTCTAGGATTGTATTAAGTTCAAGTTAAAACGGACATGAGTTGCCACCTCATTAAAATGAGGGCAGTTAAGTAATTTTACAACGAGGCAATAAAGTAATTTATTTAGATCCTTTGTAAATATGGATTGTCTGCACTTTTATGAGGTGACATGGATCTTTTCATCTATTTAAAAATGCGTACTTTCGGATACATAGTGAATGAAGGTTAGCATTGCGCTATGTATACATACATACATACATACATACATACATATATATATATATACATATTGCATTCTTCCTCAAAGTTGGATCTGCACACCTAATGCAGTTATTAGTTCCTCTCTGAGGTGGCTTTATCTTATCTTATCCTGTGTTAAGTGCTGTATCTTCATGCTTTGCCTTTTTGTTTGTCTAGTAAATATGAACTTTTTGGTGACAGGAGAGAAAAGAGAAGGTTGGTGAACGAATTGCAGCACTGCAGCAGCTTGTGTCACCATATGGGAAGGTACACATTGCAGCATAATCTTTCTGTTTAAAGCACGGAAGCTGTTATTATTCTAACACAGGGAACTAGCACTGTAGATATGTATTCGCTTATATGTGTGTATATATATATTTTTTATTTACTACCTGTTTTGAGGTTTTACTAATCATTGTTGTGAAACCGCGAATCGATCTGCTAAAATTATGAATCATTAGATTCATTTGTTTTAGAAAATGAATAATGCGTATTTAATGTAAACATATAAAAACAAATATACAATACTTTAAAGTGAACAAACTAGCAATTTTACCCAAAGTTTCGTGCAATTTCAAGGTCCATAATTTTGAAATTATTCACTTAACACTTAAAACTTCAAAGTTCAAAAGTATGAGTCATGAAATTTGAATCGACTTGTGAATCAACTGATTCTAACAACCATGGTACAATGATTAAAGACGATAGCGTAATTTTTATAGTTGCAAAGTAATTTTTGGGATCCGCCTTATACTGCAGCTATACTTATTAGTTATTAGATGATAACAGTTGGGACTTAGCATACTTAAGCACACAAAACATTAGAGCTCATTCAAAAGCGCTTTTAGTGCTAAAATTATTTACCTTTTTGATTTTAGAACTTTTGATCTCATTTGCAGACTGATACGGCTTCTGTCCTTTTTGAGGCAATGGAGTATATTCAATTTCTTCATGAACAAGTAAAGGTTTGGGTTTCTCCTTCTACATGTTGATTCAGAATATAATTATCTGTTTATTTACGATTTTACCTTGGTATGATGCATTTTAGATTGGTTTTAATTATTCAATCAGCCTGGTTTGAGAATACGAGATGTTCTAAGAGGGATCTGCGGGGAATTAGTCACTTGAATGTCTCATTTGGAAATTGATACGGCCAGACTTCATTTCTAATTGTAACATTGATTTGATCGTTGCAAAGGTTTAACAGCTTTTTTTGAAGAACTGGGAGGACGGCCCGTGCTAGGCACGGGTGTTGGATTTGGTAGAAAAAATGCAACGTGTTTTTTTTTTTAATTTTATTATATATATATATATATATAATTTTTTTTTATGTGTACAAGAAAGAGAAATAAGTTCTATTAATTCTTAAGATGGTGCTAGAAAAAATATGCTTGAATAACAATTATATTAATTGACGTTAAACCTACAATTTCTTGTTGGATAGATAGTAGGACTAATATAAACTTTCAAAATTTAAAATGAAGAGTTTTATAGACTATAACATTTACTTGCTATTTCTTTGACCAGTTAGAAATTGTGTTTGGAATTCGTACGAAAAATCTTGAGTCGAAGTAGAGAAATAAAATTTAGATGCGTTGATTGTGGATACATTTCATACATTTATGATTTGAAAAACAAGTGAAGCCAAACATTAAACCCGAAATGTATTGAACATGCACCGCCGACAAAAGAATTGAGTTATTTGAGTAATGTTCATATTCAATAATATTACACACTTTAAGCTTTTAGAAAAAGGTACTTTACAAAAGATAAAAAAGTAACTTGGTAATTCAATTTTTAAGTGTGCACACGTTAAATTTTCAGGCTCTTTTCTTTAGTATTATTATTAATATTAATATTAATATAACATAACACATGAAATATATATATATACACAGATATGTACAGAACGAATAATTTACAAAAGACAAAAGGGTAATTTCATAATTTGGTAATTTGATTTTATAAAAGAATAATTTGCAAAAGGCATAAGGGCAATTCGGTTATTTAATTTATAATTGTACGCTCTTTAAAGTTTAATCTATTTTCTTTAACGTATACATAAAAAATATATATATATACATATACACATATACAAAAGGTAAAAGGGTCATTTGCAAAAGGCACAAGGGCAATTTGGTTATTCAATTTATATATATATATATATATATCATTCAGTAATACAATAAAGAGAGACGCTCTAAAACGGACCAGTCCGTCGACGGACCACTTTTAGCGATGAAATTTTCATCGGACATTTGCTTTTTCCTGCATTCTTGTTCTCTTAATATTCTTTGTACAACTATTAGAATAAAGAGGGAAGGGCTTTGAATTATGCCCAATTGGTTGAGACCTTCGAATAGAGCCACTGTTGGTGTGTTAGTGCATGGTCAATTGCAGGCTCTTCCATTGGTTGTGGGCTTTGAATTAAGCTTAATGTGTGAGACTTAGGATTCAATACGACTTGAACCTATTCTAATGGTATAGAAATGCAGAAACTTCCTTTCTTCCCCTTCTTGTTGTTTTGGAAACTATAGGTAAGCCCAATATTCCGATCAAGAGGGAAGGGCTTTGAATTATGCCCAATTGGTTGAGACCTTCGAATAGAGCCACTGTTGGTGTGTTAGTGCATGGTCAATTGCAGGCTCTTCCATTGGTTGTGGGCTTTGAATTAAGCTTAATGTGTGAGACTTAGGATTCAATACGACTTGAACCTATTCTAATGGTATAGAAATGCAGAAACTTCCTTTCTTCCCCTTCTTGTTGTTTTGGAAACTATAGGTTATAGACATCTAGATAATTTTTGCTTCTTGGTACTTTTCACCCAAACATAACGTGATGGTTAAATTGTCCCTGTGACCAAATTCCTAGGGGAAGAAAGTCGCAGAGTGGTGTATTACATAGGTTCACTAATTTTGTCATTAAGTGGTATTTACATGATATCTTAGGCCTGTTTGGGAATGCTTAATACAAGATCAGGTGCAGCCAGTCTCACTCATATCTGGTTTTGTAAGAATCAATTGTGTGTTTGTTTGAGGTATTTTATGTCTGGCGTGGCCTCCTATGTAATCTAAAAACATCTCCATGAACATCTAACAATTTGGAACGGTTATTTTCTTTGCTGAACCATAGAACCGGTTTTTGCGTCCTACTTCTAATACAAGTCATAGCTTGTGAACAAATGTCTCTAAAGAGTTTGAGCTCCTCTAGCTGCTGCTGGTAATACAAGTTATAGCTTGTGAACAAAGGTCTCTCAAGAGTTTGAGCTCCTCTAGCTGCTGCTGGGGCAAATTATTTCAGATATCTAAATAAAGATAATTTTACTTGACATTCTTGCAGCAGTGACAATATGGCATTTGGTTGAGACGAGTCATCTGGATGGCCATAGCATCCAAAGTTCAGATTTACTGTTTTTGGTTGCAGCATCATTTCAATTTGGATATTCAACCGTGTACGCGCTTTTATTACTTTAATTTTTGGGGCAAGAATTTGATCTTTGAACCATTATTTTGTGTTTTGGGGTTTCCAGGTGCTAAGTGCTCCATACCTTCAGAGTTCACCCACAGCTAAGAGGCAGGTAAGCTTTAGCTGGTCACTGGCTTTTAGTTTCTATCGTCTGAATTTATGTGTGTATTGGCATTTATTTTAATTCTTCAAAACACCAGTATATCCTGCACTCTGTTTGGGCAACCAAGGAATACAAGTCTATAACAATCATGCAGCAATGGCTTTATTTATTCATTTTGACTGTCATTGAATGGATTTGTACCCGATTCATGTTGAACGGAAACTTCTTCCTGCAATTTTTAAAATATGGTAGTATCGTTTAGGCTCTGTTTACTTTGCGGGTTTGGAGAATGAAAAGAGAAAGGAAAGGAAAATAAGAAAGAAAACTAGTTCCTCTTGTGTTTTTCTCCATGCTTAAACAACAGTAAGAACGAATAATTTGCAAAATATGACTGTAGTTGACAAAAAAAGGTGTGAAGTGGTTCACAAAATTCAAAAATTTTAATTTAGTCCTCGGCATATTTTCTTTTCCTTCCTATTCATCTCACTATTTTAATTATTAACCAAACTAAGAAAAGTGTTTTCATTTCCTTTCCTTTCCTTACCCCCACGAAATCCATGAACCAAACAGAGCTTTAGAGAAATTTTCTAGAGTTTGACTGAAATCTACTCGGGTTCTGAATTTTTATTTTATTTTATTTTTTTCCAGGAATTACAACCATACAACCTCAGAAGCAAAGGCTTGTGTCTTGTACCAATATCACATACTAGTGGAGTTGCTAGCAGCAATGGTGCTGATATATGGGCACCCATCAAGACCAGTTCTCCCAAATTTTAGAAAGCTACCTCACAAGAAGCTTTTGGTACAATCTATTGCTCAGAAACTAATGGATTTTGAGTTTTGTAGATTCGGTAGTGTAAAGGGCTATGGATTTTCCTGAAAGCAAAGATATATTTTTGTGATGCTAATTCGTAAAATGATTCTGGCAAAAAGATGCGATTTGTTGGATTTCAGGTAAGAAAAGGAATAACAAATCCTTAACGATGAACTCTGCAGGTTTTGTTGCAGTTCTGTTCAATCTAGTTTGAAATTGGTAATATGGTATATGAGAGGATATATTGTATCTATGTATTCTGATATTTTGGATATTGTAAAATGGTGGAAATGGAGATGTGTAGTGAGTCTAAAGCAAATGGTTCGAGGAAAGTGTCATAGCCTGCTGCAATGCACTCATCCCAGTTTATACATAGATCTTACTTAATAAAGAGAGAAAATTGAAGGTTAGGTCTAAACAAAGATCGAAAGTTATCTTAGACATGAAATTATGCCATGTGACCGTTACATTTGTAGGATGGCCCCTATGACTTGATTGTTCTATGGGCTACAAGTGCGGCGCCATGGTAATAACGAAGGCACAATGGTCTTCACATCTCGATCTAGACATTTGTAGTAATAGATAATGTAAACGTGGATATCTATCTATTTGCATAGATAAAATTAGATAGAGAAGATTGTTTTGTTGTCGGTTAACATTACAAATAGTGTATAGATAACACAAATATGGATATCAATAAGCATAGGTACAATCAGATAGAGAATGATCTTTTAATTTTCGGCTAACATTACAAAGATATGACCTGACAGACCTTAGGGCATTTAAGAGTTTTTTCATTTGTAAAAGCTCCTTTTCCCTTCTCTAAAAACTTTGATAGACACTATTGGGCCTGTTCGGTGACAACTTAAGTTTTCGGAGCAATTGATTTGACTTAACAAGAACAACAACGAATTCTCCTAATTGACTATTTACAAGTAGTGGTGGTTGATGGCTTTGAAATGTTCGTTGATTTCAAGAGGTAGTGTTGTGGGTGTCTAGGAATAGAGGTTTGTGGGTTTGTTTTGGGTGTTTGATCACCAATTTCTTTTTTCAAACACCTATAATCTAGTTTAAGGGGTGCAAGTTGAACTATTAAAACCTGGTGAGTTCCAAGTGAAAGTAACACAACATATTTACTAAGGCAGGCTTTTATCAAGAGTAAACTCTTATTATTTGTATTTTTTATTTTCCCTATTTTGTTGGTAACATAAGTACATATATATGCAACTCATTTTGGGTATCTTATAAATAGATTTGACACAAGTGTGTGTATGTGCACTACTTTGCAAATCTTTTTTTGATAAAAACGTTCAAGCTATAAAAACCAAAAAATACTTATTCGGTTAATAATAAACGCATAGTAGAAAAAGAAACATGCTGCAACAAAGAATAATTTTAGAACAAAAAAAAAAAAATTTATGAGCCACTTCTCTAAATCATTTCTTGATTTTACATTGTGCAAAAAAAAAAATTTGAATTTCTGATATTATTTAAAATGAAAGAAAATATCTCAGTTACCTTTTCCTTCTCTAATAAGAAAACTCAGGAGGAAGTGCAAACACAACAATAGTTTTATTAAAATGAAAAAAGCAGGCCAAAGAGAATACAAGGTTTAATTGGATCATACTATATGATGAAACACAATTAATTGATAACACAACACAACCATCAAGTCCAAGTCCCATATATAAGTATGGGAAACTTGAAACTCCATCGGACGGTGGCATATTCCGGCAGGGAGGGCAGTAGTTCAAGGCAGAGACGGCAGCTCTGAGTTGACCATCCAAGGAAGGAAGAGTGTCTAAGGGTATCTCTGGATTCACCTCGTTGAAGGTACCACTGGGACAGCAGTCCGTGATACCACTGAAGCAGCCAGAGAAATGCTAAAAGTTGAGCTTCTATTAATCAAGTAAATAGAATTTCTAAAACTCCAATATTTGATCAAAAGTTGAAATAAACATAGAACTGAAGCAATTGGAGTTAAAAGCTCAAAGCTCGTCTCAAGAGATGCTAAAAAAAACAAGAGTAATACCTATATTATGTCAAGGGCAGCTTTTAATACCTATAACTGATTTTCTTTTATAGCCGAAAGCATTGGCATATTTCTAGCATATCGAAAAGCATGCAGTACAGATTGAAGTAAGAAATGTGTTAGGAGGATAAGAGAAAGATTTTGAAGGAAAAACTGGTAGCATGTCATACCTGCACAAATCAATACCACTATCATTAAGAAATGCATAGTTACTGGTTTGGGCTAGACTTCTTCACTGGTTTGGGCTAGACTTTGTGTCATCATCATCTTTGGGTGGGTCTACCCTATTTTCAAAGTTGAAGTTGCCCTTGTTACTGGTTCTCTGGTTTCTTCTTCTCTCCACGCGGCAGTTTCTGTGACGCGGTGGTTGGCTTCTGGTGCAGCTTGCGGAGGGGTTCGTCAGGCTTCGTCTGAATCTCCATTTTTGTACATTTTGTCTTTATGGTTGTGCTTTATTGTTTTTATTTTCTCTACTGTATTGTTGTTGCTTCTTGCTTATGTTGGTTTTCGTTGTAATGGTTTCTTTTAGTTAATGAAATTTGCCTTTTAGCACAAAAAAGAAAAAAAAGAAATGCATAGTTACAAAATACCCAAAAGATATGGTACCCAAATAAAGGAAGCACAGACCATGCTATTAAACCAAACTTTTTTTTTTTTATAAATATAAGTCAAACGAACACCACTACTAGTACTGCATTGAGTTGAGTTGCATTTGCAAGACATAAGAGCATGTTTATCACTACGTCATAATGCTTAAGTGACGAGTGCATTTTTACTCACCCATTTAAGGGTTGGGTGAGCATAATCCAAGCACTGGTCCCGAGTTGCTCCCGACAGAAACCCCTGCCGCTCTGGTACCCAATTGGCCAATGCAGTGGGGCTCACGATTAAATATTTATTTAATCGTGAGCCCCACTGCATTGGCCAATTGGGTGCTTGGATTATGCTCACCCAAGGTGAGCAAATGTGAACTCTTAAGTGACCAGTCACAAAAATTACTGCATCAGGAATGGTAAAAAAAAAAAAAAAAATTCAGAAACTGACAAAGCAACCTACTAATCCCAAAAAAAAAAAAAAAAAAAAAAATGTTACATAAAAAAGTCAATTTAGAAACTATACTAAGAGACCAACAACTTTGATACTTGCACCAACTAAAACAACTTCCAATAAAAATTCAATAGTATCAAAGCATTTTTTTTAGGGAACAAATTATCAAAGCTCCAAGGAACCAGACGTGGTATTCAAATTTGGGAACAATAATATTAATCTTTATTTATTATTATTTTTTTTTCCATAGACTTTGTGATTTTACTGCTTTGTTAGGACATAAATGTGCTTCCAGCTCCTTGTTGGACTTGAAACCGAGCCTATAACTCAATTTAAGAAATTAAGAGAGACAAAAGAAAAGTATTTTCCTAGTGTTTTCTATTCATTCCCCTTAACCCCAAATCCAGAATAACACACTACTATAACAGCTTTGCAACTAACCACCTTCTATCTACAATTAGCCCACATGTTAGTTGATCAGTGTTATATATAAATGTAACTACCAGTTGTTTTTAAGCAAATCAACAAAACGTATGGTTGCCTAAGCACCAAGCGTTCTACTAGCAGTTCATCAAAAAAAGCAGAGAATTTTCAATAGAATATCACCATTTTAATCTGTTCATGCATAAACGTACCCTACTCTATAATAACAGCTCATAAAAAAAAAAAAAAAAAAAAAAAAAAAGGGGGCTGAAAATTTTCAATACTCACTTGCTACAGAAGCTTGTACTAGGCTTAATAGGGCAGCAAAATTTGTGAACAAATCTACAAACAGTATGTAAACAAAACTTAGATTTCTTCTAAAGACATAAACACAGAAATGTAAGTATGTGTCTTTGTGTGCTCGAATAGTGTGTGTGTGTGTGTGTGTTTTGAACAGATGTGGTGCAGATATTTGGAGTAATCGATCGGTTACTAGGTACTTCGTCTTCCTCCTTTGGACAGTTTTTGAAAACGAAATTTGACGTATATGCATCTTAATAAAACTTCATAAAAATAGTATATAAGTGGTACCAAGTGAGTAAAAACACTCTCAATGCTATGGATGAATGTGTGTGAGTTGGAGCTTGGAAAAGCTTGGATGCAAGCTTTAAGGGAGTTCCTCCATCTCTTGCTCCTTCTTTCTTCTTTGGTTTACCTCTTTTTCTGCTTTTCTTCTCTTTCTCAGTGTGTGTGTGAGTATGAGAATGTCTGCATGTGTATATATACATATGTATGTATATGTGTGTATGTGTGTAGGAGACAAAGGGAATGTTTTTCCCTTAACTCCCAAACCCTCTCTATCTCTCTCACTTAATCAGTTAGTTGTACTATCCGGCTACTTGTACCGGGTATCACTAATCGGTTAGTGGGACTAATAAGTTACTTGTACTTGGTAAAAGAGATCGATTTGTTGGACCAGTCGATAAGTTGTTCCTAGATTCCAAAAATACAATTTAAGATAAGTACAAATGGAAATCAGAGAAAATTGGGTATACTAATATATCAAATTAGGAAAATACAAGGGAAAAATAAAAGTGTTACAGTAAGATTGTTAAAAAAAGTCATACAAAATTCATTTAATTCAAGTAGCACACAATATAATATGTATACAACAGAATGGATTAGAATACTTACCCAAGATCCAACTAGCAATGGGAAAACGTGCAATACATACATAAAAGAAAACCTAAGAAAAATGTCTCTAAGCTATCGCGTATGATAATTGTAAAATGTGTGAATAAGGAAAATAGAATTGAAAATGATGGAATAGAAAACTTACATTAGGTGCGCTTGTAAAAAAAAAGTACATATGGATTAACATAAGAGATCGATATTCATAGATAGACTCTATCCAAATTCCAAAGAAATGATAATGCTTTAAACCACTCTTACCATGGAAGTCGAATCTCTTCAACATGAACACCATGACACCTTGAGGGAAGAGCAAAAAAGGTCTTAACCCGAAAATGTCATAGCCTCGATGTGGAAGTGACATGACCTCATGTGTGTACCCGAATCAAGCTTAGGGTCTAAAAAGACAAAGTCCACTTGTTTGATCCCATTACAAATCTCATGTATTCAACCATGAGTGAGGTTCACCACCCTTCATTAGCCTTTATCTGATCTGACCGATTTGGATTACGCATATTTGGATTCCATGGGGCTTTTTATTTAACCTAAGGTGACATCAATGCCCATGATCTATATCCGAGGCTACAAGAATGTGTAATCCATATATATCCCACAAGGTTAAATCCAGAGAGATTCTCACTAATAGAGTCACCACGTGGTTTGATAAAGGAAACCAAGAAAACTAAATCTAGTTGTCCAATGGTTAGAGAGCACCGCCCCATCATCACCAAAGAACTCAGTACAGGGGTTAAGGTACGACAGAGGAAGGAGCTAGGATGTGCTAAAACAACCCCTCTCATCCCATTCGAAGACAGGCCTCTACTCAGTTTTCAAGGTGATTGACTAGACATTAGGTGGACCGTTTCAATTATTTATAATGCAATCATATGTTCAAGTTATAAACAACTAATAAAAGAAAATCATACAAAAAACTGTACATTTATTATACAATGCACGTGCTAAAATATTAATTCGGGGACTAAACGTATTACTATGCCCCCTATGCATGGAAAAGGAAATAAAAGGAAAATCACACTCAAACCCCTAGAAAACATGATATCAATGCATGAGTAATCATGTGGGAAATTTAATCGTATTTTATCCACCTAATACTGCTTCTGTGTGACCCTAAGAAAGCAGTAAATAAGAGGTAAGCTAGGAAACTTACTCGGGATAGCATAGCACTCCCAATTATTCCTAATTATCCATGGTTAGGACAATAAAGCAGTAATATATAGAGGATAACTGATGAATATCTTACTATTGTAAGCATGGATAGTGTATATGCATGTCCAAACATGACTACTATGTGTAGTAGAGTGCATATATAACCTTAACTAGGGTGATATCCCTAGTGTGGATAACCTACTATTCTACGTGAGAATAGTGTGCAAGTGTATGCATGGCATGGATACATGGATATAAACTAATTAAATTTATGGATTAAACTAAATGAATAATCTAATTCATGGATAAGAACATGAATTAGAATAATATGCAAGGATACAAATAAACGTGGATAGCCTACTATTCTAATTAATATGCACTACAGTATGATTTCTACATGAGTGGCCTATAACTAGACTCGTAGATTCAAATTAAGGTTTCATTACCCCCGGGAGTCGAATATCCATGGATTGGATACCAACTCCACAGGCTCCGGGTACCTCAACATTTGGGTAAAGTTCACCTAGGATAACTCAACTTTAATAAGGATACTACAAGCAATTACCAATGAACTTTAAAGATCAAAACTAATAAATATTAAGAACGCGAAGAACAAACAAGAAATTTAACATAGAACTATGAAAAAAGATCAAAATAATAAAATAAAGTAGAAAATAAAGAAAGAAGAAGTAACTTACCCCCAAGAACTCCCCTCAGAATACTTCAACAGAGCTCCACTAGCACCATAGACTCCAAGACTCGAATTCTAACTCCAAAAATTTAACTATTCCTAAGGACTTTCTAGGAATGCTTCGAAATCCCCCAATGGGGTTTCCTTGGGCTCTCTAGTCCTCAGGATTTTCAGGTAGTGTTTGATGGGGAGGGGAGTGGGTCCCTTTATAGTTTGAGAAATGGGTTGAAAAGTTCATAGCTAAGTGATGTGGGATGAAAAAAAAACACTTTTTGACGTTTTTGGGCATTTTCACGTAGATTGAGGTCAAATCAAAGGTCCAGAATGCATCTAGGACATCTAAGTGCCTATGTGGGACTCAGAGGGCTGGCACAGCAGTCTGTGAGTGCCACGCGACACTCAGCTGAGTGCCACTATGGCACTTAGTCCAAGAATTTGTGTTGTCTCTCCTATCTCTTCGGACTTCGTCCTCTCACCTTAGTTATCATTTTTGGGCTTGTGATATACCGTTGGAAAGGTATGGAAGTCTTGTTTAAGATTTCCTTGGTATCATTCAAAAATAGTTTGTAAATTTTGAGTTATGGTAAAAAAAAATAAAAAAAAAGATAAGGTTGACTCCAAGAAGGAGCAAACCTGTGAGGTATAAAAGGCTGAAAAATTCTCCTAAGCAGCTTTTGGCCAATGTGAAGGCTTAGGTCATCATTTAAGTTATTTTAGGAATATTTTGTAAAGGGAGTTCTCAGGATCTCACTCTGAGGTCTGGATTTTGCTCGGGTAAGGGTATTTTGCTTAATAAAAAGATTTTGGTCATTTTATGTGGAAAAACATTTATTTTGGGTTTTTGTTTCTAAGTTGAGTTTCTAACGTACCTAAGTCCTCGTAGAGGTTATTCTAACGTGTCTAAGAGACCATGATACTTTACGGAGTTCTGCTTCATATAACCAACAGTTCCTGATTCCAGTTATCTGGTTGTTCTTGAGGCAAGGTTTTTTCTATCGAACGGATGAACCAAAATAGGGTATTTACAATTTTTTCCACTTTGACAGAGCTTTGCAAGCAACGCGTGTCATAGAGGAATGTCAAACATGAAGGATAACCTTTTAGTGAGTTTGGAAGACTTCAAGAAGAAAATCGAGAAAATCAAAACATACAAGCAAACACAAAGAAAATCTCAAAAATCAAGTGGTCGCGCTCGAAAGAGCTGCCTACAATTCCTTCGCAAGAAATTAGACCAACCGTAGTTCAATGAGCATACCACATGCAAGCAATCATTCAAGTAAAACACAATGAATGATATGACACTTAAACTAATGCTAACATACAAGCTGCTCGGGGTCTCATGAAAGATGTCTTTATCGCAAACGATGCAAAATTGGGGTGTCCTAATTGCGGACGATGCAACATTGGGGCGCACCTTAGCTAGAGGGCTTTGCATAGTAGAGCCTCGAGAGGCAAACTACTTTTATGGGAATCATAGTAGAGCCTCGAGAGCCAAACTACTTTTCAGGGAATCATAGTAGAGCCTCAAGAGGCAAACTACTTTCAGGCAATCATAGTAGAGCCTCACTAGGCAAACTACTTTTTAGGGAATCATAGTGGAGCCTCGAGAGGCAAAATATATTTCAAGGAATCATAGTAGAGCCTTGAGAGGCAAACTACTTTTTAGGGAATCATAGTAGAGCCTCACAAGGTAAACTACTTTTCAGGGAATCATAGTAGAGCCTTGAGAGGCAAACTACCTTTCAGGGAATCATAGTAGAGCCTTGAGAGGCAAACTACTTTTCTAGGAATCATAGTAGACCCTCAAGAGGTGAACTTCTTTTCAGGGAATCATAGTAGAGCCTCGAGGGGCAAACTACTTTTTCAGGTAATCATAGTAGAGCCTTGAGAGGCAAACTACTTTTCAGGGAATCATAGTAGAGCCCCGCAAGGCAAACTACTTTTCGGGGGATTCATAGTAGAGCCTTGAGAGGCATACTACTTTTCAGGGAATCGTAGTAGAGCCTTGAGAGGCAAACTACTTTTCAGGGAATCATAGTAGAGCCTCAAGAGGCAAACTACTTTTTAGGGAATCATATTAAAGCCTTGAGAGGCAAACTATGGGAATCATAGTAGACCCTCGAGAGGAAAACTACTTTTCAGGGAACATAATAGAGCCTCGAGAGGCAAACTACTGTTCAAGAGAACGTATCTGTGGATACCGGCATTTGGGACCCACTATTAAATTTAAAACAATTTTTTAAATACAAAGATTCGTCACTTAATTTTTAAAAGAAAACTTAAGAAACCATTTAAAAGCAAACCAATCTTTTGGGAAACCAAAGATAAACTGGGTCTGGGGATTATGGAATGAAAGGGGAAGGAGCCCGTCGGACTAAAACACCCCTTATCATCCTATCTCACGATAGGCCTCTACTCAACATAATGTTTAATCGAATTATTAATCTAAGCATGCCGTCAACTAATACATATATATAAGTATACATAGCACAAGCATGTCAAAAGGGTGCAAAATTGCTAACGATAGAAGGCATACAAAATCACATAGTTCAATTAGCAAGCAAAATGATATGCAATAAGAACAAGAGAACTTACCCGGGATACAGCTGCAAAATTGGAAACGTAAGTAGACATCCTAAGAAGAGGTATCTAACATATATATATATATACACATAAGGAAAAACTTAATTCTAAAGTGTCGCTCATGAAGTCGAAAATAAAAAAAATAAAAAAAGTGATATAAACTAGAGAAGAGATGAGAAGTCATACCTCCAAAGTACTACAAAACAAGGGTTAGTACACATGCTTTAGACAAGATATATAATATCAAATGATCATTCCTAAAAACGTCTAGATTAAATCTATCGAGTAGAAAAAAGAATTGACATAACTATGAGTTCCTTTAACTAGTTGGAAACATAGCATCTCTATAGATATACAAGTCTCAACTAGGTGCCAATGTAATGTCACTTTAGGGATGCTATAATCCTAACATGATCATAAGGAACGCATGGTTATGTTCAATTAGGTCAAACTAAATCCAACTTTATCCAAAAAAAAAAAACTAGTTCTAATCCTAAGCATCAACATACATCAATGAATGCATGGACATGAACAAGAATGAGATAGGATCTTATTCATTGATTTAGATCATTTAGCCTCTGGATTTAATTTTAATTGACCTTATTCAAAACATGGTTTGAGTCTTAGGACATGAGGAGTCCATTAGATTAGAGTTATTCAAGTTTTATCAAAGCAGTGATAGAATAGTAAAAATTACAAAGAGCATACCAGACAATCAAAAATAGAAATAAAATAATTCCAACGGTTAGATCTTAATGGTTTTTGAATATGTTATGCCTCTGTGAGTCTAGTTTCGAACCCAAACAGAAAATCAAAGATCCAACGGTTGAATCTCTGGGAATAGGGTCATAACCAGACATCACTCAGGAATCTGCAACTCTCTGTCCAGAGTTTTTATATGATTTTCTAAAAATAGTAAAAAAAATCAGAAACACTTCAATCTTTTTAGGGTATCTTCCTAACACATTGAACTCCTAGCAAAATTTATTTGAGATCAAGAAAACTTGATTAAGGCTCTGATTTATTCATTTTAAAACGAACTTACTGTTCTGAAATTTTGGAGAGAGAGCAACCTACTCACAAATCATAAGGCCAAACCATCCTAAATATAAAATTCCGTCAAAACAAACATTCTAGTGGTACATATATGGGTTATGAACACTCTCCAATTGGTCTCACTCAATTCTCATGGACCATGATTTAATTAAAAATCCTTGATCTCAATGAGTTCACGAGTTCACTGTACCATTGTGGAATTGGCATTCAAAAAATCTTAACTAAACCCAAACTAACCTAATCCCTTTCCCAAACACATGTTCCTTGAGGAATATAGATCCATTTTATTAGTCTTCTTCCCAAATTAATGGTCCTTGGAGACTAAGACATGACTCAAAATTACTTGAACTTCATAGAATATATAAATGACTCTATGAGACTCATCTTAAAGGACTCAAGTTATAGTTCAAAACTTAAACCCAATAAAAAAAACATATGGATGTGATCATGATCCATTTTAATCCCCATAAAAATCATAGGATCATGAGGGACTAAAGGATCAAGCTCAAAGAGATCTAATGAGATATTGAAAATCTCATAGATCATATGAGAAGAAAATAAACAAAAGAAATAAAAACAAAGGTTGTTTGAAAAATTCAAGTCAAAAACTTTTTTAATCTTAAATCCAAAGTTCTATTTAGATCTAAATCAATGAAAATAACACATGATCATTCAATCACAAATTCTATGTGGTGTGTGATGAAATGAGGCAAGAAGAGAGGTTTTGAAAATGTGTAAAGATCTTAAACTATGAATTTGTGATTGAATTGGCATAATTCTTCTATAAGATTGGGACGTTACCTCTTATAACCTCAGGGAATTCTTAGCTGTTGGATGAAGATCTTCCAAATTCTTCAATCTTCTTCAAATTCTGTAAGTTCTTCAAAGTTTTCTTTAAGAACTCCTTGTTTTTCTCTCAACTCTCTCACTAAATTCAAAGTATATATCAATGGAGGATGGTAGAAGAAAAGAGCTCTCCTCTCATGCAGGTGAAAGCCTCCTTATATAGACCTTTCCCATGCGGTTAATTGTGCAAATTCGGATTAGAACCCATGTGCAAAGATTTCTTCTAGAATATGTAAGAAAAACAGACTGTTACATCACGTGGCACTTGAAGAGTTGGCTGCAGCACTCACTGAATGTCGTTCCGGCACTCAGTGAATGCCAGCGCGGCACTCGCTGAGTGAGCGAGTGCCGCCGGCTTCATCGCGTGCCGCGGCTAACTGAATCCTCTCTTACTTCTTTTTTTATTTTATTTTCAATACATATATTAAACTATACTAAATATACTAATATATTTTAGTATACTATACTAATATACTAATATACTTTATACACTATATTAATAACTAAGGTACTTTAGTAAACTTATACCAACATACCACTATACTTTAGTAAACTATACTAATATACTAAGATACTAGCATGTACTTAATAGATTATACATATACATATTTCTTCTTTTCTTTCCTTCTTTTTCTTCTCTCAAAATTCTTATATATACACCTATATACTTTTACTTTAATTTTGAAATTATTTTTTAGGTTGTCTCTCTCACATGTACCCGGGTTTTTCCGAACACCCAATTCTCCTCTTTCTTTCTCTCAGCTTGGAATTTTAATTTGAAGAATTCTTAAAGGGCTTGAATTCTTTGGAAAATCTTTAAATTTCACTAGTCATTGTCGTCATCGGTCTTTTAGAGGTAACCAACCCTGGATTCAACGGTTGGTCAAAATTGGGGTGTCTACAGTTTCGCAGATCCATTAAAGGCAAACAATGAATACAATGCACAATGAATACAAGATGGATATTCGCTGGGAGATATTCATGCGAGGATGTAGGGGATACCTACTCAAAAATTGAGAGCATGCAGAGCTAAAGAAAGGCAAACTGCTTTCAAATATATGTACTCACAGAAGCAATTAAGGCGAACAATGAATGTGGCACACAGCTCAAGATATGTATCCAATAAAATCAATGTACAAGTGTAAACGCGAGGATTGACCGCTTGGCGATAAACTCGATGTAGAGCCTAGAAGGCAAGCTAATCGGCTGGGAATGCGATCATAGAGCCACTTAAGGAAAACTATGAGCACTATGCATGATAAATCAATATGTGAAGTTGAGTGTGGAATCACTCTACTGGGGAAAATGGTACTTGTGGAGCCACTTAAAATGTTCAATAAAATCAACTTGCAAATCGCAGGGACTTCTTGCTTACCAATGCAAATGTAGTATAGAGCCAAAAAGGCAAACTACTCTGTTTGGGGAATGCAATGATCAATGCGATGCACAATTCAAAGAGTTGCTTAATAAAATCAAATATGCAAATATGGGGGGTCCCGTTCAACTATCAACAACATGTAGAGTTTTGAAGGTGAACTACTCTCAAAGAAAGCACATTGTTGAGCCATTTAAGGTGAACAACGAGTGCGGTGCACAACTCAGCAAGGATGCTTATTAAATCAATGTGAAAATACAGGGGTTGGCCGCTCAACTATCAACAACATATATGGCCTTGAAGGCGAACTACTCTGAAGATACGCAAATATAGATCCATTTACGACAAACAATGAATGCAGTGCATATCTCAAAAGATATTTGAATAGATTGGTCATGCAAATGTAAGGGATGTTCACTTGACACTTAATAACATGTAGAGCCTATGACATCAAACTACTCTCCAAAAAGCACATCGTTGAGCCATTTAAGGCGAACGACAAGTGTGGTGCACGAAACTGAAATGAATATGCAATAAAATTATCATGCTATACAGGGGACACCCGTTTAACTATCAAAACTAGGGGTGCTCACGAGTCGGGTGAGTCGGCTTTGGCCCTCATCCGCTCATCCATCCAAACATTATCGGGTTTTCCCTCCTCCCACCCGTCATCCACTCACTTTGTCGGGTGCACCCGACTCATCGGGTGGTCGGGTGGTCGGGTGAGTCGGGTCGAGTCGGGTGAAACCCGACTGTCTCATTTATCTCAATCAAGCATTTGCTTTACACATGACTTTCTCTTCATTTTCTTTTTTTTTTTTTCTTTTTTTTTTGTGCTTTAAATGTTTTTGTCTACATAGTCGTGGGCTAACCAAAGCTCTAACCAAACAAAAAATAAAAACATAGTCATGTGCTAGTTTGATGGTTTTAATGTTTTTATATCTCCGCTAGTGACATGTATATTTTGTTGATACAAGAATATAACATATATATATTTAAAGACTATATAATACATAATATATATACTGATATAAGCATATTACATATATATATTAAAGACTATATAATACATCATGCATATATTGATATAAGCATATTACATATATATTTTTTAAAAATTAAGTGTGTTTCGAGTCGGGTCAGGTGAATCGGGTTTTCACCCTCCTAGACTCGTGCCTCCACCCGAAACTGTCGGGTTTCCACCCCCAAGACCCGTGACTCCACCCACATTGTTTAAAAACCAATAAAAAGGCTACAGATAAGTCGGGTGGTCGGGTGAGTCGGGTGGGCGGGTGGTTTTTGAGCAGTCCTAATCAAAACCATATAGAACCATTAAAGGCAAACTTTTCTAAGGAAGAAACACTGTGGAGTCATTAAAGGTGAACCACATATTGCGCAAGCATTATCTTGAAATTGAAGGGATTAAATTTATGAAATTTGAGAGACGTGAACATTGCCCCTATTTAGACGTTCATGCTTGATGATGCAATAATGCTATGAACACGGCTTATTTTAGAAGATTGTGCGTATGCTCATAGACTTCCTTATTTTCTTTACATTTTCTTTACACTTCAAATATTCTCATTCTATTGCTCATGACACATCCACAAAGTCTACAACTCTATGACTCAAACTTGCATTTACAATTCAACTAAAGACACTAAAAACAACTAAGTCAAATGACATTTTTTTTTCTATTTTCTTTTAACATAGTGCCTTACTACGAGTGATATACCTTGCGCATGATATAGATTATTCTTTTTACTATTCACCTAGTTCTTTGAGATGAGACTTAATGCATAATTTCAAGGGTTAAAAATTTTCCCTAATTATGTTCGTAATCAACTCTTTACTCTCTCCGCATTATGACCTCAAACTTTCATTTCCAATCAAAGAGCAAAAATACGACTCCGTCTAAATTCATATGAAGACATCACCTCAGAATAACACTACCCCTTATTTATGATAAGGGACTTGGACATGGCTTGTCCCTTCTGTATGATAAGGGGTTGGGTTCGGCTGAACAAAAAGGGCAGAAGGGGGATCGCCCCTTGTATATGACTAGTGGTTGGACTCGATCGGATAGAATGGGTAGTAGAGGGCCTTGCCCCTTATGTGTCAATCAATAAGTGACAAATTCTTTCAGTAATCAAACTAAACCCACAGCGTGAAGGGCTTGCCCCTTGTAAATGTTTGATATGAATTTAGGACAATGGCTTGCCCCTAGCATGGAGATCAAAGAGCAATGAGTTGTTTGACATTAAAGGAAACCCATCATCCAAGAATTTGTCCGTCGCACAAAATTTTGTCTTTAAAGATCATGATGGGACCTTGCCCCTAGTGTTAAGGCAAAGTAGGACACAAAATTCAAGGGCGACTTGCCTCTAGTGTGAAGGGTAAATATTTTTGGGTCAATGGCTAAGATCGAACCTTTTGAGAGGTTACCTACGTATCCCCTAGGAGGAATCAGGTCAAATGTAGTTCCAAACAAGAACAGGGTCAGGACAAAGGCCCCAAAGAATTGGGTTTAAACACGGGTGAGACCGAACCTTTTGAGAGGTTGCACACGTATCCCCCAATGGGAATCAGGTCAAACATAGTTCAATCTTGACACTAAACTTTTGATTTTAGGCATAGTTTCCTTCTAGGTTTGGTTGACAATGATAAATTTCAAGCTCAATCACATTTAGATTCACATGGAGTGGATTTTCTAGATAGTGTAAAATCTGAGCTGACTCGGCCTGAATTCAATGCTAAGGTCAAAAATTGGTGCTCAAGCATTTAACAATTAGGTCCATCTCAGTAAGCATGAGTTCAAATATGGTATAATGCCTTCACCCTTTTTTTTTTGCTCTACCTTTTGCCTAGGCACCCTTTCGAGTTTTCATCCCAGTGAGCTTTATTTCTTTACTTCTTTGTTTTTCATCTGACCGATTGGGATTACTCATACTTGGATTCCATCGGGCTTTTTATCCAACCCGAGGTTACATCGATGCCCATGATCCATATCCAAGGCTACACGAGTGAGTAATCCATATATATCCCACAAGGCTAAATCCAGAGAGATCCTCACTAATAGAGTCACCACTTGGTTTGATTTTTGAAATTAAGGAAGCTAAATCTAACTGTCCAATGGATAGAGAGCACCGCCCCATCATCACCACAGAACTTGGTTTAGGGGTTAATGTACGAAAGATAAAGGAACTAGAATGTGCTAAAACAACCCCTCTCATCCCATCCAAAGACAGGCCTCTACTCAGCTTTCAAGGTGATTGACTAGATAATAGGTGGACTACTTTAATAATTTATAATGCAATCATATGTTCAATTTATAAACAACTAAGAAAAGAAAATAATACAAGAAACTGTACATTTATCATACAATGCAGTGCTAAAATAGTAATTCGGGGACCAAACGTATTACTATGCCCCCTATGCATTGAAAAGGAAATAAAAGGAATTAGACATGAAAATCACACTCAAACCCCTAGAAAAACATGATATCAATGCACGAGTAATCATGTGGGGAGTTTAACGGTATTTTATCCACCTAATACTGCTTTCATGTGACCCTAAGAAAGCAGTAATTAAGAGAGAAGCTAGGAAACTTACCCGGGATAGCATAGCACTCCCAATTATTCCTAATTGTCCATGGTTATGATAATTATGCAGTAATATATAGAGGATAACTAATGAATATCTTACTATTCTAAGCATGGTTAGTGTATATGCATGTCCAAACATGACTACTATGTAGAGTGCATGTGTAACTAGGGGTGAGAATACGTTAGGTCAACCCGAATAACCGATCCGAATTCAAAATTTTATCACAATTTGGGTCGGATAAAAATTGAACCGAATTTATGTTAGTTCAAAACTGAACTATATTCAGTAGTTTGGTTCGATTTTCGGTAGAAAAAAAATTTTCGGTTCAAAATTGAAAATATGAAATATTAAGTTATTTATAAAATACACTTTTAGACTTTAGTCAATTAGGGATGAAAGAGAGTCAAAATCTGAAAATCAAACTCTCATCTCTCTTAAACCCTTAAGGGCTTCCATCAACTCAAGGAGAGGTGAGAGGATGGCATCACGGCGGCGGCCATGTTGGCCAGTCTCAGACCCCTAACGATTGAACCCAAAGTCGCAGACCTAACTTCTATCCTTCCTCCTCTCAGCGACGACGTGTCTCTTCTCGGTGGCAGTGTCATGGTTCTGACCCGACAGCACAGATCTCAAACCTTTCTCTCTCTCTGAGTCTTTCTTTCTTAGACTCTCAGTATCTCTTTATCTCTCTATGCAACTCTCACTCTTTGTGCAAAGGTGTGTATATATAGGTGTATATATATGTATATGTGACTGAGTATGTGAGTGTGCATGTATGTGTGTGTGTGTATATTTATGTATATATGTATGTGTATGTGTGACTGTGAGTATATGTTTATGTGTGTGTGTGTGTGTGTGAGTGAGTGAGAGAGAGAGAGAGAGAGAGATCAGAAATGGGTATATGTATATATGTATGTATATATTATAATACCCTATACTTTTGTAATATATTATATTAATAAGACCTTGTAATGTTTCTTTTAATACTTGTATGAGTTTTCCCTTATCTTTGGTATAATTTAGATACCAATCGATTGGCAAGTTACCAATCGATTGCTATTTATGCCAATCGATTGGCAGTAGCTGGGCAGATTCTCTTACATTGGCTGGGGAAAGGCCACGTGAACACAAATCCTCTATAAATACTAGCCCATTTTTGGGCATATTTTTGCTTACAAAAATAGAGAGAGTGAGAGGGAGTGTTTGTGTGTATGTTATATATATATACACTCATATATATACACCAATATATATATATATTCATACACACACATACACACACACACACACCCGGATGGATTGAAGAAGAAGAGGAAGAACAGGAGAAGAAGAAAGAAAAAAAGAGAAGAAGAAGAAGAGAGAGAGAGAGAGAGAGAGAGAGAGAGAGAGAGAGAGGCAGAGAAGACAGAGAAGAGAGAGGAGCTACCATTGGAGCTTCCAAGCTCCAATACACACAACCAAAAACACACCCTAGACCCCTAAGGTGAGTTCTAAACTCACTTGGTAGCATTTTATTGATGTTAAGACATGTTTGAATAGATAAAAGAAGCTTAAATCATGGTTTTCCTCGTATTTATAGATATAGATTGTCTTCACTGTGAAGAAGACGAAGTCCCAATCGATTGGGACTTTTCCCAATCGATTACCATCATTTAGATACAAATCAATTGCCAATTTTAGCAATCGATTGGCATGTGATCCAATCGATTGGACTTTTTACCAATCGATTGTTACCATTTTTATACCAATCGATTGGACCCCTGTCCCAATCGATTGGCAGTTACAGAATGTTGATACTTTTGTTTAGTTTATATTATAAATGTTTAGTTGTTTAATTACTGTTCAGTACTCCCAGCATGCTATATTGTTGTAATACAGTCGTGATAATAAGTTAATGCGACGTAGGATCATAGTAACGACGAGATTAATGGATAATGGTTATGATGTTAGATAATGTTATAGTCGTGAATCCCTCAGAGTTATCATTCATTTCATTCAGAGTAGTCAAGCCACATTGGGATTGTCATGTATCGATGCTAGAGTTGAACTTAAATAGGTTTGTTAAGATTCAAAAATCTTGCGTAGGCGAGCCTTGATCGATCATATGTTCTTAAAAGCAATAGATATACGAAGGTGTCTACGACTGCAGTGAACCAAACCAATAGCCCAAAGATAGACAGATGATCTAATCATATGTTCTTAAAAGCTGTAGACAGACGAAGGTGTCTACAACTGCGGTGGACCGTTATCACTGGTAGAAGTCACTAAGTCATGACATAGAATGATGTACTGTTGCTTAAAGCATTATATCCCTGTAGTGCGGTAAACTGGGCATATATTCTTAAAAGTTGGGGATGGACTGATGTGGTATCCATGACATGCGGTGGACTGTGCATATGTTCTTAAAAGCAGTGGACGAAGCAATGGTGCATCCTTAAGAGTGAACTACTGTTGAGTCTGTTCTTCTATCATAATGTGTTGTCGGTCTTATAATAAGTAAGACGTTAATAATAGGATCATCAGAATAATTAAAGGAGTTATCCTCACTAAATTTAACGGTGTTTAACTGGTAATAACTTCAATAGTTGATACCCTGTTAGTATCAAATTCACTCAGCTTTCAATAAGCTGACAGCGTTTATGCCGCTGGACATTTCTACGTTCCAGTGCATCCTGGTTATGATTATACAGGTGAAGGACCTGCAAATGAGGACTACTATGCCGGTCACAATGTTCCTGTGGAAGATCATCCCGAAGAAGACTACTACGCCGAGGACTACCTCTACGCCAATTGAAGATTAGGCTAGAATGTAGTTTAATTATCTTTACTGCTTTCTAGACCTTTTGTAATCAGGCATATGTTGCCTCGACAATTGTACTTTCGCTGTGTTTTATTTTGATACGAGACTCTGATGTATAATAGTAAGTAACCTCTTTCTGACATTAAGTTATGTTCTAACTAGAGCTTAGATTTTATTCTTGTTATCTCTTTTACTTACTTGTTGCTTAGTACTGCGTGGTATGGACAATCATGTGACTTCACCAGTCTCTACCTTTGGACCCATAAAGGAAATTTAATTTTTCTCTATTTTTGCCATTCCGGGTCGTGACTAGAGTTTTGGTATCAGAGCCTAGGTTTTATACCTTTCGTTCACAGGTTGTTCCACACCATCTGGTCCTAGAACCTTGAGATTCTATAGATGAGCATTAAGATTAGTTCTGACTTAAGGTAGTCTCTTTTCAGGTAGCATGGCACCGTTGCGTTTCGTTCCAGACGAGTTTGGAAGACATTATGTGTATGAGGGTAGTATTTTGCTAGTAGATCCATAGTACTACGCCTATAAGGTTAGGTACAGAATCACCGAGACAGTACGAGATGATCTACCATAAGGAGACCTTCAAACTCATCAAGGAGCATTCACTGCAGATGTTACGAGATCGTTTCTCTTATTAGATTATACTTTTAGAGGTTAGAGCTGCACCATTACCTCCCCCGACAGAGCCACCACCCCAGACACCTCCACCCCCACCAGAGGAGGACATGGTTGATGCACCCCTAGCAGATGAGGACCCAGAGGATGAGGATGAGGATGATGATGATGACGAGCTAGGGGATGATGATGAGGATATGGAGGATGGGGAGGCTGAGGACACCAACGATGAGGATCCTGAGTATGATCCAGAAGAGGACCCTGAGGACCCAGCTGGTATAGATGTGCCAGTTAGTGTAGACATTGTAGTAGCAGAGGGTTATCCGATAGAGGATGAGGCTACAACAGATGATGATGTAGGTGATGACACTGTGGTACCAGTCTTACCAGGCGGCGTAATAGCACAACTGGCGGCAGAGTGGGCTACAGAGATGGCTGCACATTCCCATGGATTTGAGATAGGAGCACTGGAGTTGGCATAGGCTATGGCTGAGGCTGAGGCTGAGGCATAGGCACTTACAGCTGCATTCGATGCGACCCAGGCCGACATGGCTGCCGATGTAGAAGACTTGGGAGTTGTTGTGGAGCATGATGGACCTGAGTTAGCTAAGGATGATTTGATGGAGGTTGCCCCAGAGGATGAGGCTTCAATCTATGGATCTGATGTGAACAACTTTTGAGTCCAGTACCTATAGGACTTAGACTTTTGCTTTTGACTTCAGGACATATTGTCCACTTACTTTTGACGCTTACATAGACAGCTATTGACCATAGCCTTTTTGTATAGGTAGCCACCAGTGGTGGTTTGTTTATATTTTTTTTGCTAAATCTTGTATAGGGTCATGTACTACGCGATACACAGATGATCTGTTGTGTACTCCGTTGTACATCTTTTGGGTATATATATAGCAGATCGTCTCTTTTGGTTATTTCTATTATTGTCTCGTTACCTATATTATGTTTTGATTATATTGGTGCTACGCTTCTTGTTATTTTAATTTTGTTGGTTTCCCCGAGAAGATTGTCAGCTAACCATTAGATCCTTCATAGGTACACCTCATACGGAACACTATGGCTGGGAACACGAGATATCAAGTGAGTCTAGGAGCACCCATTCCCGAGGGTATGGACCCGACCGGAGTCTTCGAAGCATTTATGCAACACATGGAACACGTTGGCGACACCTACAACAATGCCACCCATCGAGCTAACAATAGCCATAACCACGTTACTCCTCCAAGGCAAACAAGAGATAAGTTATTGGAATGATTTCGTGGCCTACAACCCAAGAAGTTTGATGGCATGGATGAATCATGGAAATTTGAGCAATGGATACGAGAGTTGGAGCTAATCTTCAAAGCCCTGGAGTGTAGTAAGCATGATAAGAGATATTTAGCCGCGTTTCAACTGACTTACTCCGCCGTAGACTAGTGGGACGCCGAGAGAGCCATAATTGGGATCAACGCTACAAGGAGAATGCCTTGGGAAGCATTCAAGACTCGATTTCTCGAGAAGTATTTCCCCGAGGACGAAAGAGACCAATAAGAGCGGAATTTCCTGAGATTGACTCAAGGAAGCTAAATAGTTAGGGAGTATACCACGCAATTCGAGCGACTTTCCCGCTTCGCTCCACACATGATAGATACCTCCGCCAAGAAGGTAAAGCGATTCTACCAAGGACATAACCCACACCTCTGACACATGATGATAGGCCATATGGGTCAGTCATATAAAGGGATTATCCGTCTCACTTCAAGTTTGGAAAAAGATGCTTATCTTATCCAAGGACCACAAGCGAATCGACCTCCACCCAGGACCTTCCAACTGAGGAACTTTCTAGCGCAGTCATCAAGGAGTAATCAGGGATGGAAACCCCAGATTAACAACTATTAGGAAACCAAGCAAACTTGGGATGGTACAAGGAAGCCCCAAGCTAACTTTCCTCGATAGTAGAACCGACAGCAAGGACCACCTCAGGCACAGCCCATCGCCCAGTGATAGAACACTGATGAATGTTTCAATTGTAGAGTGCCCAGACATATTACAAGGTATTGCACAGCCCCCAAGACTATCCATTGACATCATTTATCATAATTGTAACAAGCCTGGTCATATGAGTAAGGATTGTCAAGTACCTCATAGAGGCTACTATAGAGCGCCTGCTCAAGGACAATAAGGATAGCTTAGGGTGAATGCCATCATCCTTGACAATGCAGGATACGTTGTTGAGGAATAGCAGAACTTGGAAGGTACACTCATTTTATTTCATAGTCGAGTTAAAGCTTTGTTTGATACAGGTGCTGCCCTTTCTTTCATAGCTATTAAGATTATGCGTGACTTGGGTATGGTACCCCTAGCACTTGAATCGGCCCTTAATACTGTTTCGCCCTTGGGAGTAACTATTAAGTTGGGTAGGATGTGCGAGAATTGTCCCTTAACCCTAGAAGATAGAAATCTCCCAGCAGACTTGATAGTTTTGTCGATGTCTGAGTTCGACGTGATCCTAGGAATGGATTGGCTTACCAAGTATGGAGCTGTTCTGGATTGTGTTAGTCAGATCATTGTCTTTTCGACACTTGGTTGCCCGTAGATCAGATTCCAATGTCAATCGTTGAGTGATATATTCATTACGAGTTGCTTAGCCGCAATCGAGAGTTCAAGTACCGAGCTTACTATCAACTAGATCCCCATTTCATGATTTTGAAGATGTATTCCGAAGTATCTCTGGATTTTCACCAAAGAAAAAGATAGACTTCTACATCGAGCTAGCACCTGGAACATTGCCAATTTCCAAGACCTCGTACTAGATGGAGCCGACAGAAATGTTAGAATTAAATAAGCAAGTTCAGTAACTTGAAGACTTAGGTTTCGTTCGCCCGAGTACGTCACCTTGGGGAGCACCAGTCCTATTCGTGAAGAAGAAGGACGGAGAGCTACGACTCTATATCGACTACAGAGAGCTGAATAAAGTCACGATCAAGGATAGATATCCACTTCTCCGGATAGACGACCTGTTCGATCAATTACGAGGATCAAGGATATTCTCAAAAAATTGATTTGCATTCAGGATATCATCAGTTACTAGTTCGATCGGAAGATATACCGAAGATTACCTTCAGGACGAGGTATGGACACTATGAGTTCTTAGTGATGTCCTTTGGACTGACTAATGCCTCGGCAGTATTTATGGACCTAATGAATAGAGTATTCAGACCTTATCCGGATCAATTCATTAGAGTATTCATCAATGACATCCTGATTTACTCAAAGATAGAAGAAGAGTACAAGAAGCATCTATAGGTTGTTCTACAGACTCTCAGAGATAATGGCCTATATGCAAAATTCAATAAGTGTGAATTCTGGCTTTAGGAAGTCAAATTCTTGGGACATGTGATATCACCTAATGGAATTTCTATAGACTCATCCAAGATCAATGTAGTCTTGAGCTAGAATAGACCGACTAACGTGATCAAAGTTAGGAGTTTTCTTAGATTGGCTTGTCCAAGATCACAGGACCGTTGACAAATTTGATAAGGAAGGAGATAAAGTATGAATGGACTGATAAGCATGAGGATGCATTTCGAGAATTAAAAGAGAGACTAACCTCAGCACCTATACTTGTGATACCCAAGAGTGGTGAACGATTCATAATCTACAGTGACACATCGCACCAAGGGCTTGGTTGTGTGCTAATGCAAGATGGAAACGTAATTGCATACAGATCAAGACAATTGAAGCCGCATGAGAAGAATTATCCAATGCATGACTTAGAACTAGCTGCAATTATGTTTGCCCTGAAGATTTGGAGACACTACTTGTATGGAGAAAAGTTTGATCTGTTCTCGGATCATAAGAGTTTGAGGTACTTTTTCTCTCAGAAGGAGTTGAACATGCGACAATGAAGATGGATGGAACTGTTCAAGGACTATGATTTCTCTTTACAATACCATCTAGCTAAAGAAAATGTTGTAATTGACGCTTTGAGCCGGAGACCATGCCTTTTGATTTCTTTGATTTTGATTAGAGAATGGCGAGCATTGGAGACGTTAGCCAGATTCGACCTTCAGTTAGTAGAATCAAGAGAAGGACAACACGTTGGATGTTTGGTTGTGCAACCAACTCTCATTAGCCATATCTTGGAAGCCCAATAGTCAAATGAGGATTTGAAGCTATGGTTTACTAAGATGTCTGCAAAGGAACCGAAATATGGAGTATCAGTACAGACAAAGCATTGAGATGCAAAGGTAGGCTTTGTGTGCCAAACGATGGTAGCCTCAGAAAAGATATTCTGGACGAAGCGCACAAGTCAAGGATGACTATCCATCCTGGAGGAAACAAGATGTATAAGGACTTGAAGAGGAACTTTTGGTGGGAAGGAATGAAGAGAGAAGTGGCCGAGTACGTGTCGTAATGTCTTATTTGCAAAAAAGTGAAGGTAGAACATCAGAGACCGCCTGGACTTCTACTACCGCTATTGATCCCCCAGTGGAAATGAGAACACATCACCATGTATTTCGTGGTTGGATTACCAAAGTCACAGCAAAACCACGACGCTATTTGGGTAATAGTGGATCAACTCACCAAGTCAACACATTTCATCACCTACAGCATGACATACCCAGTTAAAAGATTGAGCTGGATATATCTACAATAAGTTATACGACTCCATGGTGTACCTGTCTCAATAGTTTCAAATCGAGATTCATGCTTCACCGCAGAATTCTAGAAGAGCCTTCAGACAGCAATGGGAACTTCACTGAACTTAAGTTCGGCTTTTCACCCACAAATAAACGACCAGACAGAATGAGTCAATCAAATGATGGAAGATATGCTACGAGCTTGTGTCATTGAGTTCAAGAGTTCATGGGAGATACATCTACCTTTGATCGAGTTCACCTACAACAACAACTATCACACGAGCATAGGGATGGCACCATTTGAAGCCTTATACGGAAGACCTTGCCGATCGCCACTATGTTGGGCCAAAGTCAGAGGTAGTCAACTACTTGGGCCTGAGTTGATTTGAAAAACTAGTGAGAAGATCCAAATCGTATGGGAGAAGATGAAGATAGCGTAATCTAGACACAAGAATTATGCCGACAAGCGACGGAAAGATCTATAGTTCATAATTGGAGATCATGTACTATGCAAAGTCTCGCCAGTTCGAGGTATCGTCAGATTCAGACAGAAGAGAGGCGAGCTATCGCCATAATTCATTGGGTCATTCGAGATCCTAGAACATGTTGGAAAAGTAGCGTACAGACTTACATTGCTGCCGAAGTTATCAAAAGTGCACAATATTTTCCACATTAGCATGTTGAGGAAGTGTGCCCACAACCCAGTGCATGAGATCAGTTTTGAAGATATCGAGGTGAATGAGAATGTGACATTCAACGAAGGACCTATGCATATTCTAGACCAAGGAGTGAAGAAGCTCAAAAACAAGGAAATTTCGCTAGTGAAGATTCAGTGAAAGCACCATGACGAGGGAGAAGCTTCATGGGAGCTGGAGTCAGAGATGCGAGAGAAGTTTTCATTTTTGTTTTGAACACTACTTACTTCGGATTTCGGGGACGAAATCTTTCACAAGTGGTGGATGATGTAATACCCTGTATTTTGTAATATATTATATTAATAAGACCTTGTAATGTTTCTTTTAATACTTGTATGAGTTTTCCCTTGCCTTTGGTATAATCTGGATACCAATCGATTGGCAAGTTACTAATTGATTGCCAATGCCAATCGATTTCCATTTATGCCAATCGATTGGCAGCAGCTGGGCATATTTTCTTGCCTTGGCTAGGGAAAGGCCACATGAGCACAAATCCTCTATAAATACTAGCCCTTTTTTGGGCATATTCTTGTTTACAAAAATAGAGAGAGTGAGAGGGAGTGTTTGTGTGTGTGTTTAATATATATATATACACTCATATATATACACCTATATATATATATTTATACACACACACACACATACATAGATGGATTGAAGAAGAAGAGGAAGATCAGGAGAAGAAGAAAGAAGAAAAGAGAAGAAGAAGAGAGCAAGAGGAAGAAAAGATATAGGAGAGAGAGGAGCCACCATTGGAGCTTCCAAGCTCAAATACACACAACCAAGCACACCCTAGACCCCTAAGGTATGTTCTAAACTCACTTGATAGAATTTTATAGATGTTAAGACATGTTTGAATGGATAGAAGAAGCTTAAATCTTGTTTTTCCTTGTATTTATATATGTGAACTGTCTTCACTGTGAAGAAGACGAAGTCCCAATCAATTGGGACTTTTTCCAATCGAATGCCATCATTTAGATACCAATCAATTGCCAATTTTAGCAATCAATTGGCATGTGATCCAATCGATTGGACTTTTTACCAATCGATTGTTACCATTTTTATACCAATCGATTGGACCCCTGTCCTAATAAATTGGCAGTTACAGAATGTTGATACTTTTGTTTCGTTTATACTATAAATGTTTAGTTGTTTAATTACTCTTCAGTACTGCCAGCATGCTATGTTGTTGTAAAATAGACGTGATAATAAGTTAATGCGACGTAGGATCATAGTAACGACGAGATTAATGGATAATGGTTGTGACGTTAGATAATGTTATAGTCGTGAATCCCTCGGAGTTATCATTCATTTCATTCAAAGTAGTCAGGCCACATTGGGATTGTCATGTATCGATGTTAGAGTTGAAGTTAAGTAGGTTTGTTAAGATTCGGGAATCTTACGTGGGCGGGCCTTGGTCGATCATATATTCTTAAAAGTGGTAGACAAACGAAGATGTCTACGACTATAGTGAACTGGACCAATAGCCCTAAGATAGCCAGATGATCTAATCATATGTTCTTAAAAGTGGTAGACAGACGAAGGTGTCTACGGTTGTGGTGGACCGTGATCACTGGTAGACGTCGCTAAGTCGTGGCATAGAATGATGTACTGTTGCTTAAAGCGTTATATCCCTGTAGTGCGGTGAACTGGGCATATGTTCTTAAAAGCTGGGGATGGACTGACGTGGTATCCACGACATGCAGTGGACTATGCATATGTTCTTAAAAGCGGTGGATAGAACAATGGTGTATCCTTAAGAGTGAACTACTGTCGAGTCTGTTCTTCTATCATGATGTGTTGTCAGTCTTAAAATAAGTAAGACGTTAATAATAGGATCATCATAATAATTAAAGGTGTTACCCTCACTAAATTTAATGGTGTATAACTGGTAATAACTTCAATAGTTGATACCCTATTAGTATCTAATTAACTCAGCTTTCAGTAAGCTGACGGCGTTTATGCCGCTGGACATTTCTACGTTCCAGCACATCCTAGTTATGACTATACAGGTGAAGGACCTACAGGTGAGGACTACTATGTCGGTCACGGTGTTCCTGTGGAAGATCATCCCAACGAAGGTCAGATAGAAGAAGACTACTACGTCGAGGACTTCCTCTAGGCCAACTGAAGATTAGGCTAGACTATAGTTTAATTATCTTTACTGATTTCTAGACCTTTTGTAATCAGGCATATGTTACCTCGACAATTGTACTTCTGCTGTGTTTTATGATTCGAGACTCTGATGTATAATAATTAGTAACCTCTTTCTGACATTAAGTTATGTTTTAACCAGAACTTAGATTTCATTCTTGTTATCTCTTTGACTTACTTGTTGCTTAGTACTGCGTTGTGTGGACAATCATGTGACTTCACCAGTCACTGCCTTTGGACCCAAAAAGGAAATTTAATTTTTCTCTATTTTTGCCGTTCCTGGGCGTGTCATATATTCAATTTGGTTCAAAATTCAAATTAGGTATTTGGGTTTTCTTGGGGGTTTTAGAGAGAGAGAGACTAAGAGAGAGAAATGGTTATTAATTTAATTATAGAAATGATTTTGAGTCACATATGGGAGTATACCTATCAGGCTACCAAGTATGGAAACGATTTTGAATCAATCTAACCAATCAACCCGAACTTTTGAACCGACCCAAACTTCCATTTTCGGAACCGAACTATTTTTTTGAACATTATTTCAGTTTGAATTTCGGTACTGTAATTTCTAACCCGAACCCGAACTACCCAACTTTTGGTTCGAACCCAAACTGACAGAATGCCCACTCTTATGTGTAACCTTAACTAGGGTGTTGTCCCTAGTATGGATAACCTACTATTCTACGTGAGAATAGTGTGCAAGTGTATACATGTGCATGGATACATGGATATGAACTAATTAAATTCATGGATTAAACTAAGTGAATAATCTAATTCATGGATAAGAACATGAATTAGAATAATATGCAAGGATGCAAATAAACATGGATAGCCTACTATTCTAATTAATATGAACTAGAACATGATTTCTACATGAGTGGCCTAAAACTAGACTCGTAGATTCAAATTAAGGTATCATTACCTTTGGGGGTCGAGTATCCATGGATTGGATACCAACCCACAGGCTCTGGCTACCTCAACATTTAGGTAGAGTTCACCTAAGATAACTCAAATTTAATAAGGAAGTATACCAACAAAGAATTAAAACTATCCAATGAACTTTAAAGCTGAAAACTAAAAAATATTAAGAACGCGAAGAACAAACAAGAAATCTAACGTAAAACTATGAAAAAAGATTAAAAAAAAACAATAAAATAAAGCACAAAATAAAGAAAAAAGAAGAAATTTACCCTAAGAACTCCCCTCAGAATACTCTGGCAGAGCTCCGCTAGCACCAAAGACTCCAAGGCTCGAATCCTAAGGACTTTCTAGGAGTACTTCGGAAACCGCCAATAGGGTTTCCTTGGGCTCTCTAGTCCTTAGAATTTTTCAGGTCATATTTGATGGGGAGGGGAGGACCCCCTTCTCCCCTTTTATAGTTTGAGAAATGATTTGAAAAGTTCATAGCTAAGTGATGTGGGATGAAAAAGCACACTTTTTGAAGTTTTTGGGCATTTTCATGCAGATTGAAGTCAAATCAAGGGTCTAGAATGCATCTAAGACATCTAAGTACCTATGTGGTACTCAGAGGTCTAGGGTAAAAGTCTATGAGTGTCGCGCGGTACTCAACTAGTGCCACTATGGCCCTCAGCCCAGAAAGTTGTGTTTTTTCTTTTATCTCTCTGGGCTTCGTTCTCTTACCTCGGTTATCCTTTTTAGGCTTATGATATACTGTTGGAAAGGTATAGAAGTCTAGTTTAAGATGTTTTTGGTTTCATTCAAAAATTGTTTGTGTATTTTGAGTTATAGTCAAAAAGGTGAAGCTAACTCCAAGAAGGAGTAAACTTGTGAGGTGTAAAAAGGCAGAAAATTCTCCTAAGAGGTTTTTGGCCAATGTGAAGGCCTAGGGAATCAATTTAAGCTATTTTAGGAATACTTTGTGAAGGGAGTTCTTAGGATCCCACCCCGAGGTTTGGATTTTGCTCATGTAAGGGTATTTTGGCTTAGAGTAATACTTTACACACAACTTTCACACAATCTTTTGTGCACAACCAACAAAAATGTGTCTATCACTCTCCTGTGTTATCCTGTGATGTTAGTGGACTCCATAGTTACACAAGAGAGAGAGATAGACACACTTTTGTGGGTTCTACACAAAAGGTTGTGTATGAAGTTTTATCCTTTGGTTTAATAACAAGATTTTGGTCATTACGTAGAATAACATATTTTTTTTTTATTCTATTTCTAAGTTGAGTTTGTAACGTACGTAAGTCTTCCTAGAGGTTATTCTAACATGTCTAAAAGACCACAGTGCTTTACAGAGATGTGCTTTATATAACCAATAGTTCCTGATTCCAGTCATCGGATTATTCTTGAGGCAGGGTTTCTTCTGTTGAAAGGATGAACCAAAATAGGGTGTGTACACCTTAACATAATTAGGAATGATCTTCAGCACTAGCATGGCATAACAGTTAACTAGATAATACCTACAAAGGCCTAATATCAATGTGTTGAAAGAAGTTTTCTTTTCTTATATTCATGTTATTATTTAGAGTTTGAGGACGCAATCGTAATTTTTTTCTTTCATTATAAGTAAAAGAGAGACTCACAATTGTGAGCTCTAAGCCTAAAAAGTGCTCTCTCAAAACTCTAACATGGTATCAAAGCCACCCTAAATTAGGGTACTCGTCTTAACCACAACCACCACCATCCACAATCAATCCCAAACCCTAACCACCACACTATTCACATGACACTGTTCATCGGTGGGCTGTTTCGATTGGTTCTTTGTTTTTGGCAATTTTTGGTTCTCCTATGGATCACTGATCAGTTCTAACTGATCTGTTAGCACCCTATATGGTGTTCTGATCTCTTTCTCAAGTTTTTAGCCCTAAGTTAGTTGTCTATAATAAAATCCTAGCGTGCTTATTATCTTCTTTCTTTTCGAGTTTTTTAGGTCCGTGATTGGACCAATGATTTGTCCATAGATTAGACTTCTGAGTACTAGGATTGCCTTGACTACCTTCATTTACTTATGAAACGGGTGTGTGTGTGTTCAACCTTCAACATGTCTAAGGATGGTGTGACACTCGAAAAATCTTTGAAGAGTGTCGAATCCTCTGGATTTCCTATAGGTAATGAGAGATGGCCTTTTATTACTGAGAATCCTGGTTCTAAAATCACCACTGTCTTATTTAATGGTGAGAACTACATGTTATGGTCTTAGTTGGCAACTCTCTGGCTCTAAAGTCGAGCCAAGTTTGGTTATGTTGATGTTACAGTCAAGACCCCTAGTCGTAATGATCCCTCTTATGCAAAGTAGGAAGTTGATAATTACTTGATCATGAATTGGCTAGGTCATTCCATGGAGCCTGAACTAGTAGATCCATTTCTATGTATGGAAATAACGTAAGATATTTGAGACACTCTGACTCAGACTTACTCCTGGAAGGAGAATGTAGCCCAAGTTTATAAGTTTCACCGTAGTGGTGGCCGGGGTAGTGGACCCCGGGATCAGTTGACTACCGGAGCCGAGTCTACTCATCATGAGGATTCTCATGCTTCCTCACCTTCATCCGCACTTGGAGGTATTGGCCATACTGATATTGAGACACTGCATTGTATTATGGCTCAGCTTAACACTCCTACGAGTGCATCTACTTCTTTTACCTAAAAAGGTAATTTTGCTAATTGTTCAAGTGCTTTAAGTGCTAATTCTAGGCAGCCATGGATCATTGATTCCAGAGCTTTTGATCATGTGATTGGTCTTTCTACTAAGTTTTTTTTTTTACTTATAATCCGTGTTCAGGGAAAGAGAAAGTTAGAACTACTAATGGTTCCCTTTCCCCTGTTTCTGATAAAGGTGTCATTAATGTTTCTAATTCTTTGTCTTTATCCTTTGTACTTCATGTGGCTAATTTTTTGACTAATCTTCTTTTAATTAGTCGTCTTACCCAAGATCTTAATTGTAGCATAACTTTTTTTATTGTGTCGTTTAGGATCTCTCCATGATGAAGGTGATTAGGAGTGGTAGAGAAAATAATGGTCTCTATTTTTTATTGCCCGATGGAGCTACTAGCGGGAACTTGACACAAGCTGCTCATCATTCATAGAGCGAGACACTCCCTCGAGAGGCTTCGCTATGGAATCAAAGATTATGACATCCCTCCTTTCATTTGCTTCATTTTTTGTTTCCTTCCTTAGTAAAAAATAAAAGTGTTTCCGAGATTTCTTGTGAGGCCTGTGAGCTTGGAAAACACTATCGTGCTACATTTAACTCTAGTTTTAATAAAGTACTATTCCCTTTGCTATTATTCATACCAATGTTTGGGGTCCTTCTCTTGTTATTTCTTTGAAGGGATATAAATGGTTTGTCACCTTTATCGATGATTGCACTCATACTACTTGGGCCTATTTGATAAAAGAAAAAAGTGATGTGTTTTCTATCTTTCAAACATTCCATAAAATAACATGTACTCAATTTAGTACAGTTGTCAAAATTGTTCAGTCAGATAAAGGGGGGAATATATCTATGGTGGTCTCACTCACTATTTTTCAAAGCATGGCATGGTCCATCAGTCGTTGTGTACTAATACTCCACAACATAATGGAGTAGCTAAGAGAAAAAACTGGCACTTGTTAGAATCTGCTAGGTCCATGTTGTTCTCCATGCAACTTCCCAAGTCTTACTGGGGAGAGGCCGTCCTAACTGCTACATATCTTATTAATCGTCTGCCTACCCATGTGCTTGGTAAAAGAAGTCCAATCGAACTTCTTACTTATCCATCCACAATTTTCTCCATTCCTCCTAAAGTGTTTTGTTGCGCTTGTTTTGTCCACAATCACTCTCATTTCTGAAGAAAGTTAGATCCTCGTTCCCTTAAAATGTGTTTTTGTTGGGAATTCACCTACATAAAAAGGGTACAAGTGTTATCATCTTCCCACTCGTAAATGGTATGTGTCTATGGATGTCACCTTTGATGAGACATTATATATCATACGTCCAGCCTTCCCAACCATCTCTTCAAGGGGAAAAAGAGAACAGCGAAGAGATGCTTATAGAAATTATTCCATTTACTATAAAGAGAAGTAAAGAAAGAAGGAGAGATAAGTAAAAGTGAGGAAAAGAAAGAGGGAGAGTGGAATAGAAGTGAAGAAAAGAAAGAGGGGAAAAGTAGAAAAGGAAAAAGAAATGAACTACTCACATATTCAAAGAATAAAGGAAGAAAATTTTTTGGGACAACAAAAAAGAGGACCATCTCTCCAATCCCATTATAATTCTCTTATTCAAGAGATGACGGTCTAGGTATTTCTAGTCCTTTGATTCCTTCTACTCCTATTCCTAATTCTCCTTCTTCTCTTTCTTCCTCTATTGATGAATTAGACATACCTATTGCTCTTTGCAAGGGTACTAGGGAGTGTACTAAACATCCAATTTCTAAATTTGTTTTGTACTCTTGATTAACTTCATCACATAGAGCCTTTGTGTCGAAACTCGATTTTGTTTCTATTCCTAACCATGTACAAGAAGCTCTATATGATCCTAATTAGAAATCTACCATGATTGAAGAGATGAAATGACTTCACAATAATGATACTTGGGAATTAGTAGAACTACCTTGAGAAAAAAAGACAGCAGAGTACAAGTGGATGTTCACTGTGAAGCACAAAACAGATGGGACAATCGAAAGGTATAAAGAAAGGTTGGTTTCTAAGGGCTTTACTCAAACTTATGGGGTAGACTATCAGGAGACCTTTGCACATATTGCTAAGATGAACTCCATCAGGGTTTTGTTATCCCTAGCAACAAATTTAGAGTGGCCTTTACATCAATTTGACGTGAAGAACACAATTTTTCATGGTGATTTAGAAAAAGAGGTGTACATAGATATTCCTCTGGGGTTTGAGAATAGCAAGACTGGAGTCAAAGTGTGCCATCTTAGGAAGTCTTTGTATGGACTAAAACAGTCACCGAGAGCATGGTTTGGTCGATTCTCTCAAGATATGATCAAGTATGTTTAAGGCAGAGCCAAGGTGATCATTCTCTTTTTATTAAACACTCATCATTGGGTAAAATGTTTGCTTTGATTGTCTATGTAGACGATATTGTTCTCATAGGTGATGACTTGGAGGAGATGAAAAAATTGAAATCTTATCTTGCTAAGGAGTTTGAAATTAAAGACTGGGAAATCTAAAGTACTTCCTTGGAATCGAGAATCGAAATGGCGAACGAAGGAAGGAATATTCATATCCTAGATAAAGTATATTTTGGATCTTCTAAAGGAAATAGGCATGTTGGGGAACAAGGCGGTGGATACACCAATGGACTATAACTTAAAGCTAGGGGATGATCCAGATAGAAAACTAGCTGATAAGGGCAGATACTAGAGATTGGTAGGTAAATTGATTTACTTAGCCCATTCTAGACTAGATATTACTTTTGCAGTCAATGTAGTTAGTCAATTTATGCATGCCCCTAAACAAACTCATCTTTCAGGTCATTCAATACCTTAAGTGAGCACCAGGGAAAGGACTTTTCTTTGCTAAGAATGGTTTATACATCATTTGAGGCCTATACTGATGTTGATTGGGCTGGTTCGATAAATGATAGGAGATCGACTATAGGGTTATTGTTCATTTGTTGGCTGTAATTTGGTAACGTGGAGGAGCAAGAAGCAGCCAGTAGTGGCTAGGTCCAGGGCAGAGGCAGAGTTTAGAGCTATAGCGCAAGGAGTATGTGGGTTATTACGGATCCAGATTGTGTTATCAGATCTTGGGTTTGGACCCAAGGACTCTATGATGCTATATTGTGATACTAAGGCTGCTATTAGAATTGCTCATAACCTGGTCCAACATGATAGAACAAAATATATGGAAATTGATAGACATTTCATCAAAGAGAAGCTAAACAATGGAAGCATTTTCATGCCTTTTGTGAAGTCACGAGAGCAGTTAGCTGATATTTTGACAAAGAGTCTTACTAGTCATTCGTTTCACTTTATTCTCGCCAAGCTGGGCATGAGAGATATCTTTGCACCAACTTGAGGACGAGTGTTGAAAGAAGTCTTTTTTTTTTCTTTTCTTATCTTTATGTTATTATTTAGAGTTTGAGGACTCAATTATAATTTCATTTTCTTTCATTAAAAATAAAAGAGAGACTCACAATTGTGGGCTTCCTAAAAAATATTCTCTTAAAAATCCAACACAATGAACTACTTAAGTATGATTAATTCTAACTGATATAGCTAAGATGCATGAGAATGGTCATATGTTAAGACACCTCAAATGGATCTCATAATCTCTACATTTTTGTTCATTTAGTCATGTTTGAATCATAGTTTGAGCCTTAAGGCCTTTGAAATTCATTTGGATCCTTATTGTAGAGGGCCTTTCCCATGTGTGTAAATCAATGAATGATGAATTCTTTCAATAGTCAAACTAAACCTATGGCAGTGAAGGCTTGCCCCTTGTATACATTTGATATGAATTTAGGATAAGGGCTTGCCCCTATCATGGAGATCAAAGAGCAGTGATTTTTTTTTTACATTGAAGGAAACCCATCATCTAGGGATTTGTCCGTCATACAAAATTTTGACTTTAAAGCTCATGATGGGGCCTTGTCCTTAGTGTTAAGGCAAAGTAGGAGACAAAAAGCAAGGGTGACTTGTCTCTAGTGTGAAGGGCAAATGCTTTTGGGTCAATGGCTGAGACTGAACCTTTTGAGAGGTTGCCTACGTATCCCCTAAGGGGAATCAGGTCAAATGTAGTTCCAAACAAGAATGGGGTCAGGAAAAAGGCTCCAAAGAGTTGGGTTTAAACACGGGTGAAACCGAACCTTTTGAGAGGTTTCCTGCATAAACCCTAATAGGAATCAGGTCAAACATAGTTCAATCATGACACAAGACTTTTGGTTTCAGGCATAGTTTCCTTCTAAGTTTGGCTGATAGCGATAAACTTCAAGCTCAATCACATTTATATTCACATGGAATGGATTTTCTAGACAGTGTAAAATCTGAGCTAACTCGGCTTGAATTCAATTCTAAGGTCAAAAATTGGTGCTCAAAGAATTTAACAATTAGGTCCATCTTAGTAAGCATGAGTTAAATTACAGTATAATGCCTTCACCCTTTTTTTTTGCTCTAACTTTTGCCTAGGCGACCTTTCGGGTTTCCATCCCAGCTAGCTTCATTTCTTTATTTTTTGTTTGTTCATTCATGCAAGTAGACTCTTTGTACCCATCTGCTTATCAATGTCTACATCATCTCACTGTGGCCATCTCCCAAGAATAAGGCACATTTTTTTTACTTTGCACTTTCCACAATGGTCAATATCCGCTTAAGGATTCCTTATTTTCTTTTATTATCTATCTTTTTGCATTCTCCTCTGCTCTTTTCTTTTCTCCTTTTTTTTTTCTCTCTTTCTCTTTCTCTTTCTCTTTTCTCTTTCTCTCTCTCTCTCTCTCTCTCTCTCTCTCTCTCTCTCTCTCTCTTATTCTCCCTATTTGAAATGAATTCTACCCTACTTTGACTCAACACACTTATCTCTTTATCTCATTGATAACGTTCAAGGTCTAAGAAGTTTTCTCGCATGGATGATTTTATTTTTCTTTTCTTTTTTTTTCCTTTCTTTTATTTATTTTTTATTTTTTGAAGCAAAGGCATTATCCCACATGATCACCAACGCTCTAAATAAATTCCACTCCTTTATTTGTGCACTAATTTCAGTCTCATTGAAAGATGGGATTGGACACGGGTATTGGATATAAAACAAAGGGGTCTGGGTGAAACTTGGGATTCGTTCTTAGTATGCCTTTTAGAAATTAGTCAAAATCATCTTTCAATTCCTTGAATAGAGTGACAGCTCTTGGCTTTCATTTGGAGTTAATAATGAATTAATTCAAGCATTTTCAAGGAGCTTCCTCAATACTCAAGTTCATATATCAAGTCTCTTCTACGATTTCTTGGGTGTCTCGTTTTATTTTTCTTCTTGGTAATCATTATCATGCAGTCCAACACTCATAATTTTGCATAACAGAATTAATAAACATGAAAATTCTTTTTATTGAATAAAAAAAGTAATACATTGCTAGACTCATTTTTTTTCTTTCTTCAAACTCGACAACTAAACTTGTGACCAAGCACAATTTATTCAAATTCTCAAGACTAGACAAAACTCAACCTAAACTTTTGACTTCATAGGTGTATCATGAGCAATTTATTTGAAAATCCTTCTTTGTTAGGTTGTCCATTAACATCCATGCTCAAGAGCAGTTCCCAACATCATAACTTCATTAGCACCTTCACTATCATTCTTAAGTCTAGGTCCCCCAAACAACAGGTTCATGGATATGTGATCCGCATTCTTCACCCAGTCTTTCTCATAGTCAGTAACCTCAAGCCCTTCCTTGGGTTTGTGCCATATTGAGTCATTAGAAGACTGCTCATCCCATCACTTGATTTCTTACAACCCAAAGTCTAGTTCTTTCAAGAAGAAGAGGTCTGCCTCATCATCATCTTCAAAATAATCATCATCATCAAAGAAGTCATATTCTTCTCTATGTCTCAAACTATAAATTGCAGCATCTTTTGGGAGGATAATCATAGGCTCAGGGTCAATTATAGGTATGATGTTTATGGATGGGTCATAGTTGGTTGGTTGAGGCTAATTAGTTTGATATTGTGGGGTGGTGACACATCATGGTGATTTGGTATAGGTTTTGTGTGATATTGGGTTGAGTCGATGGGGGTGCGTTGATTTTGTTATCAATAAGGTATTGGACTTCATGAAGAAGTAGGGTACAATGATCAGTAGCATGGCCATGTCCTTGGTGAAAAGCACAGTATTTGGTAGGGTCGTATCCCGGTGGAAGAGGATCTAGAGTGGACCTTGGATTTAAGGGTTTAAGATGCCCTTTATTAACAAGTTGTTCAAGGACAGTAGATGAGGTTATGCCAAGCTTGGTAAAGTTCATACTATTATTGCTTCAGGATGAAGTTGGGTTTTGGCATGTATCTCGATGGAGGGTGTTGATATCGGGTATGGCATGATTGGTTGAGTAGTTTTCTCCCATAGTTTTCCTTCTCTGATTGTTTTCTTTTTTTCTTGATCTTTCCATCCCTTAGTGCATCTTCTATCTTAGTCCCTACGTCAAACAATTGTTCAAAGGTACTAATCGGCATGAAGCACATGTGCTCGTTGTATGTGGACTGTAAGTTCTTTATAATCATATGGACTTGTTCTATCTCGGTTGGCCTATTTGCCATTTTGGCAGCCTTCTTCCTCCAACGGGTCAGGAATGTAGCAAAACACTCTCGGTTGTCTTGCCTAGTAGTCTCAAGGTCCCTGATTGTAATGTCAGCTCGGTATTGTAAGCATACTGCTGTTAGGGATATGTACTAAAAGACATGCTTTATGTAGTCGATTTATTATTAATTTAATAAAATCAGTTATTCCATTTTAATGAGAATCTGTATGGGCAATGTTTGTATTATATTGTTTATTTAATATTGTGCATGTGTGTCTCTTATTCTACATAGTAGATGGTTTTGTGTGTAGAGTTTGGCTTACACATGGAAGATCAGACCATTGAATCTTGTAGAATATAAGATTTTGGTTTACAGTTTTAGATGGATTGGACACACCATCAGTAGGGCTGTAGTATGGTGGTGTAGTAGGTTTGTCTTGACTATGGGAAACGGTATAGTGTCAACTCACTTTGCTGGTAATTTGTGTATTAAACGGGACCGACATGTGGTAATTATCTTTATACTGACTTATAAGGTAATTAATACCCCATGGTTATTGTGAGTGTTTATGCTCTAAATCTTCAGTTAATTTATAGACACATTCATTTGATATTTATACTTTGATCGTTAAAAGGGTGAGGTCCTTAAATGGGTCAATACCTCATTGGGTTGGATGACAATATTAATTGTGTGATGGATATTAATTAATAATGGAATCCATGTCTCAATTTTGGAATTGATGATATCCCCTTGAGGAAGCTTATAAGTTTTGATTATGTCATACCCTGCAAGTGGATTTTTTGTATCCGACATATCAGATAAGTTAAGTAGAGGATTTCAAAGAAATGTTTAGAGATTAGTTAAATATGATTGTCAGTAGTTATATTTAATTAATAGATATCTGTAATCTTAACATGGGGAGACAATAAGCATTTAATAACATAGAGCTCAAAATATATTTTTGAGATAAGGGTAGGAGTGCAATTATAATTCTTTAGTGGTATGAATTGTAATTTATGGAAATAGGAATCTGATTCAGTTCAAATTAGAGTTTCCTAATTCCACAAGGAAAGCTATTTCTTATTGACTTCATATGGTCCCTATCGTAGCCTATATATATATGATGCTTTGGCTCTCCTCTCAGTTTGCATTTTTTTATATAGAGTATTATAACTCAGAATAGAAAAGTGAGCGTAAAAAGGGAGAGCAAAAAACAGAAAGGATTTTGAAAGAGCCTACACTTAGTTCGAGATTCTGGTAGTAGAGGAATATGATAGAAGATCGTGAGCTGTTATTGAGCGCGTGTTCTCAATCCATCTACTACAGTAATCCGCTTTTCCAGTTCAAGGTAACTCTAGTTCTGCTCTTATAGGGTTATTGTAGCTTTCACGTAATTTTTTGCAGTACCAACTTATCCGCATTGTCAATGAATTCTGGGAATGCAGTTTCCTAATATCCGCTTTAGAAGGTAGTCATCAACTCCATGGGATTTTCTCACTACACTCTCTAGGCGGTCCAATTTGTCTTTCTTCTTTTCCCAGAATCACTATGTTCACTGTCATAGAACCAATTCTCCTCCTTGAAAGGATTTGGATCAACAGGGTTCTTAGGTGCCTTAGGTGGTGAAGGTGGTATGGAAGTATCAAAGGCAAGCCCTACGGATTTATGGTATTTTTCCCCAAACAGTCTATAATAAGTTGTAGTTGTTGCTCCTGACGAAAAACATCCTCTAACTGTTCAATTCCATCTTGTTCCTCGGTCACTGGCACCCTGGTATCTTTAATTCGAACTAGCCTTCCTGAATTAGGGGGATGGACCCAAGAAGGTGTGCTTACGGTCTTCCTTTGAGCTACGTTCACTTGTCTCTCTACAATTTCAATACAAAAATATCGTTTAAACCTAGAATGATTGTGCCCCCTTTTTGAATTTGGAAATATTTCCTCTCTCTCTTTTTTTTTTTGGAATTTTCTTATGACATGCATGATATGCGAATCCATAATAATAAACTTATTCCTATTTTTCATAGCCATATAAGTCCTAATCGCATCATCGAGAATCCCTTCTTATACCAGACCCATCATAATTAGTATCACTCTAGTCTTTCCATGATTGAAAATTCATGTGTCATAAGGCTCATGACAGTTTAGGCCTAATCAGGGCTAGCTCTAGAGAATGACACAAACGAGGTTATGACTCGTCGTCCTACGGACTCGTGACACATATTCCTGATATAACACTTAAGTACATCATCCACATGTCATGTGGAGAGCATTTCATATGGACAGAGTCCCAACACTGTTAGACAGGGCTATATATCACGTGTCATATAGGCTTCCTTATCATATCACATAGTCACATAGGGCAAGTAAAGCGTGTGTGCACACATTGCCCTAATACGTCAAGCCCTAAAGGATTGGGATCTATGTCTACTACATGCAACAATATGGATAGAGTTAAAGGGTCTCCTAGCAAGGTGTCCTAAATACCCCCCCCCCCCCCCCCTCCCAATTAGAAGGTTTGGTATGGTACGTGGACATACTTTTTTATCCGTAGGTACGTGTTAGGGAAGGGAAGTCCTTTATGGGGTTGCCTGATGAAGAGCAGGTCCCATTGCAGTCCGCCCAAGCTTCCTAAAACTAATGCACGTGCGATCCTCATAATATAAAGTGAAAGAACCTTGAAAGTTTTGAAGTCTAACCCTTTTAGTCTGGTTCCAGCAGAGTCGCCAATTGTGGGTACCCAAACCAAGCTTAGGGCCTAAAAAGACCAAGCCCACTTGATTGATCCCAGTACAAATCTCATGTCAACAACCATGAGTGAGGCTCACCACCCTTCATTAGCCTTTATCCGATCTGACAGATTTGGATTACTTATATTTGGATTCCATGGGGCTTTTTATCCAACCCAAGGCTACATAGATGCCCATGATCCATATTCGAGGCTACACATGTTAGTAATCCATATATATCCCATAAGGCTAAATCCGGAGGGATTCTCACTAATAGAGTCTCCACTTGGTTTGATAAAGGAAGCCAAGAAAACTAAATCTAGCTATCCAATAGATAGAGGCACTGCCCTATCGTCACCAATAAACTCGGTTCGGGGGTTAAGGTACGAGAGATGAAGGAGATAGAACGTGCTAAAACAACCCCTCTCAACTCGTCCAAAGACAGGCCTCTACTCAGCTTTCAAGGTGATTGACTAGACATTATGTGGACCGTTTTAATTATTTATAATTCAATCATATGTTCAAGTTATAAACAACTAATAAAAGAAATCATACAAAAAACTATAAATTTATTATACAATGCACATGCTAAAACAGTAATTTGGGGACTAAACATATTACTATGCCCCCTATGCATGCAAAAGGAAATAAAGGGAATTAAACGTGAAAATCACACTCAAATCCCTAGAAAAACATGATATAAATGCACGAGTAATCATGTAGGGAATTTAACCGTATTTTATCCACCTAATCCCGCTTCTATGTGACCTTAAGAAAGCAGTAAATAAGAGGGAACTTTTCCGAAAAAAAAAAAGTAATTAAGAGGGAAGCTAGGAAACTTACCCGGGATAGCATAGCACTCCCAATTATTCCTAGTTATCAATGGTTAGGAGAATAATGCAATAATATATAGAGGATAACTAATGAATATCTTACTATTCTAAGCATGGATAGTGTATATGTATGTCCAAACATGACTACTATGTATAGTAGAATGCATGTATAACCCCAACTAGGGTGTAATCCCTAGTATGGATAACCTACTATTTTACATGATAATAGTGTACAAGTATATGCATGTGCATGGATACATGGATATGAACTAATTAAATTCATGGATAAGAACATGAATTATAATAATATGCAAGGATACAAATAAATGTGGATAGCCTACTATTCTAATTAATATTCACTACAACATGAGATCTACATGAGTGGCCTAAAACTAGACTCGTAGATTCAAATTAAGGTTTCATTACCCCCGGGAGTTGAGTATCCATGGATTGGATACCAACTCCACAGGCTCCAGCTACCTCAGCATTCGGGTAGAGTTCGCCTAGGATAACTCAACTTTAATAAGGATACTACAAACAAAGAATTAAAACTATCCTATGAACTTTAAACATCAAAACCAATAAATATTAAGAACGCGAAGAACAAACAAGAAATCTAATGTAGAACTATGAAAAAAGATGAGCACCATAAAATAAAGCACAAAATAAAGAAAGAAGAAGAAACTTACCCGAAGAACTCCCCACAGAATACTCTCCCTTAGCACCACAGACTCCAAGACTCGAATCCTAACTCAAAACTTTAACTATTCCTACGGACTTTCTAGGAGTACTTCGGAAACCGCCAATGGGGTTTCCTTGGGCTTTCTAGTCCTTGGGATTTTCAGGTGGTGTTTGATGGGGATGGGAGGACCCCCTTTTATAGTTTGAAAAATGGGTTGAAAAGTTCATAGCTAAGCGATGTGGGACAAAAAAAACACATTTTCTTTTAACTTTTTGGGCATTTTCACGTGGATTGAAGTCAATTCAAGGGTCCAGAATGCATTTGGGACATCTGAGTACCTATGTTGTACTCAGAGTTCTGGGCCAGCTATCTATGCATGCCATGCGGCTGAGTGCCACTATGACCCTCAGCCCAGAAAGTTGTGTTTTCTCTCCTATCTCTCTAGACTTCGTTCTCTCACCTCGAAATTCTTTTTAGGCTTGTGATATACTGCTGAAAAGGTATGGAAGTCTAGTTTAATATGTTTTTGGTCTAATTCAAAAATAGTTTTTGGATTTTGAGTTATGGTCAAAAAGGTGAGGCTGACTCCAAGAATGAGCAATCCTGTGAGGTGTAAAAAGGCAGAAAAATATCCTAAGCGGTTTTTAACCAATGTGAAGACTTGGGGCATTAATTTAAGCTATTTTAGGAATATGTTGTAAAGTGAGTTCTCAGAATCCCACCCTGAGGTCTGGATTTTGCTCGGGTAAGGGTATTTTGGCTTAATAAAAAGATTTTGGTCATTTTATGTAGAAAAACATTTTATTTTATTTTTATTTTGTTTCTAAGTTGAGTTTATAATGTACTAAGTCTTCCTAGAGCTTATTATAACAGGTCTAAGTGACCATGGTGCTTTACAGAGTTCTGCTTCATACAACCAACAATTCTTGATTCCAATCATCAGATTGTTCTTGAGACGGGGTTCCTTCTGTCGAACGAACCAACCAACCAAAATAGGGTGTTGTAGACACCCCAATTTTGACCGGCCGTCGAATTTAGGAGAGCGTCACCTCCACGTCCAATGATGACAATGACCGAAAAATTCGAAGTATTCCAAGCTCTTCAGAAAATTCTCCAAAACGCGATAAAATTTCACAGAAAGAGGGAAATACCAGGTATTTAGGAGAATTCAGATATAAAACACAACTTTTGGAAAAGATATTCAAAAATAATTTGTTTCAAAAAGAGAAAAGACCTAAAAGGGGAATTTTAGCCAAAACCGGCACATGGCAGGCTTCCGCGGCACTCGGTGACTGCCGCACGGCAGTCACAGAGTGCCATGCCGGCACTCACCAAGTGCCGCCACAGGTTTCTGACTGCCGTTTGCTTTTAAAGTCTGTATTTTACAGAGCAATACGTATGCGCATGCGAATAAGAACAAAACACTGATAAAGTAAGACTGACAAAAATGCGGCAATCCATTAATTGCCGCGGCATTTGGTGAATGCCGCGCGGCAGTCATGAAGTGCCGCAACGGCATTTGATGAATGCCGCAGCGGCAGTCACGGACTGCCGCGTCAGTATCTGGACTGCCGCGCTGGACAGCAGTTTGCATAATTTCAGAAAGTACACATTGTACCAACTAATGAGGGAATTACACCTGTTTTTTGCTCCGAAATTCACCAAAAATACCTGGTGATTTTGCTTATAAAAGAGAAGGGATCTTCCTAAAAGAGAGACCAAGAAGAAGAACACCAAGAAACACATTGGGAGAGAGGTCACATACAAAAAAATACTTCCATTCCACCAACATTTTTTAGAGAGAAAAGAGAGTGTTTAGAGAATTAGAGAGAAGAGCTTGGAAGATCTTCAAAGAAAAGAAAACTTTGAGGATAATTTGGAGGTGATCCTCTAACCATAGATTATTGGCTTATTCTTTCTTCTTTTAAAATCTCTAATCCTAGAATCTTTCACTATTTTCTTTGTTTATCAAGTAACTTAGGAGTTCTTTTGTTTCCGTATTACTCTCTTCCACTTTCTTTGTTTATATTCCTCTCTTGAAGGTCTTGGAGATCTTCAATGTCTCTTTTGATCTCTTGAGCATGATCTTTTGAATCCCATGTAGGCTTGTGCTTCACATAGGAGTCAAAGTTTGATCACTACCTCATAAGAGGATCCAAGTCCATACTCATGATTTGGATCTTCTAAATTTGATGTCTTGAGGAATCCCTTCTATATTCCTTTAGGACTCATGAGTCATAGTCATGTCTCCTTCTTCAATGACCATCAAATGGTAGGAGAAGGTAGTTTTGAGTCTAAACCCATCTCCATGGTTTAGATTCCTTATCTTATAGATTTCATGAAGTCTATCCATAGTTCATTTGAAATCTATGAAGAATAAAGGTTTATAGTCTCTAATGGCCATCAAATGGTAAGAGAAGTGGTTTGGTTCAACTCAACTTCATGGTTTAATGGTTGGAGTTACCAAATAAAAATTGAACTAGCAAAGTAAAAACAGTGAATCCACAAACTGTTTTTGATCAAAGATTTTTAGTTCGAAATCTAACCGTTGCAATCAAGTGAAACCAACGGGAAAGTGTCAATAACACAATATTCTACCGCTGTAATTTTTGTTTTGAGGTGGTTTCATGTTTAGCATGGTTTGATCATGAGTTTTGTGACACAAATGCAATCTGTCCAGAATTTCAGAATAGTTTCAGAATAGTGACACTCTTTTGAAACAATTAAATCAGAGTTCCAATAAAGTGTTTGTGACTCCAAATAATTTTTTCTATGAAGATTAATGTGTTAGGAAGTCACCCTAAAAAGAACAAAGCAATTCGGATTTTTTTGCTATTTTTAATGAATCGTGCAAGAATTCTGGACAGAAGGTTGTAAAGTGCTGAGTGATGTCTAGTATTTTTCATATTCCCGGAGATCCGACCGTTGGAACTTTGATTTTCTTTTTGATTTGAAAACTAGACTCACAGAGGCATATTGAGTCCAAAAAATCATCAAGATCAAACCATGGGAGATATGTTTTTTATTTCTTTTAAGTTCTGGTCTGCTCTCTGCAATTTTCAGAGTTTTATGACACATTTGACTTACTTTGTAAATAAGGGTCTAAATGACTTTTCTATGATCTAAGGCTTAAACCATGCTTTAATAATGATTAGTTGAGCTTGAATTCAAGGTTTAAGAGTATTTCATAGTTTATCCTTGTCCATGTACATATTCATCCATAGGTTTTTGACACTCATAATTAAGACTTATTTGCTTTGGATTTAATTACATTAGATAGATGTAAGCTAGAAATTTAGGATTGTCATTTTGTTTTGCATATCATGTGGACTAACCCTTTGTTTTGTAGCGCTATTAAGGTACGATTTCTCGATCCCTCTCTAGTTCATTAAATTTCTTGATTTTATTTGATTTTTGACCTTATGCGCGACACCTTAGAGTTAAGATTTGCCTTATGTGTATACGTGCTTAGAGACTCTTTTTAGGATTTTCTTTTATTCGCATGCATTGCACGTTTATTATCGCTGCTGGATCTCAGGTAAGTTCACTTGTTCTCTATTGCATATCATATCGCTTGTTACCTGAATTACGTGGCTTTTGAATGATATTTTGTCAATTGCAATTTTACACCCTTTGGACGTGCTTTTGTGAAGTATATGTATATATGTATTAGTTGAGGGCATGCTTAGATTAATAAATTTGATTAAAAGGATGTTGAGTAGAGGCCTATCGCAAGATAGGATGAGAGAGGGTGTTTTAGTCCGACGGGCTCCTTCCTCTCTCATTCCATAATCCCCGGACCTAGTTAATCTTTGGTTTCGCAAAAGATCAGTTTGCTTTTAAAATGGTTTCTTAATTTTTCCTTTTAAAAATTAAGTGGCGACTCATTTGTTTTGAATTTGGAATTTCGAAAAGAAAAGTTGTGGGTAAGTCAACCTGCGATATCCACAGGTGTGTACACCTCAACATAATTAGGAATGATCTTCAGCACTAGCATGGCATAATAGTTAACTAGATAGTACCTACAAAGGCATAATATCAATGAATTACTTAAGCATGATTAATTCTAACTGATATACCTAAGATGCATGAGAATGGTCATATGTTAAGACACCTCAAATGGATCTCATGATCTCTGAATTTTTGCTCATTTAGTCATGTTTGAATCATATTTTGAGCGTTAAGGCCTTTAAAATTCATTTGGATCCTTATTTGGGAAGTTCACTAAAATCAAAACAGTGATTAATTTAGAATTTCTAGAATAGTATATTCAAATTCAAAAATTAGAAACTAGATTTTCCCATGGTTTGATCTTAATGATTTTTATATAATAAATTCCTCTGTGTGTCTAGTTTCTAAATCAAAATAAAAAAACTCAAATCAAATGCTTCAACCTCTTAGAATTAGGGCTGAAACAGAGACTACTCATATTTTAGCAACTCTCTGTCCATTGATTTTGCACATAATGTTTAAAATAATAGATAAATCTAAAAATTCTCAAAATCTGCAGAATGAAAGCTAAGAGAATCTATAACAAGTTGACTTAAGTTCTAATTACATTTGAAGAGTGTTCGATTATTCTAAAATTCTAGACGGAAAGTTGTATATTTAGAAAAATGAAGATCAAATCATGTTTTAATGAGAATCAAGATAAAACAGAAAATTTAGTGGTAGATACATTAGTTATGAACGCATTCCAATTGGTCTCATCTAGATAAGACCGATCATGAATGTAAGAATATTCTTTGATCACATACCTCTAATAGATGCACTGAACTAATGATTTAATCAAGTTAAAAATCAACATATATTTATATCACATTAATTCATAATTCTATGAAGAATCAAAACCAACATGAACACATTCATCTATGTATACTTTATAAGCCTTAGAAAACATAGATCTAAAGTGTGTGTTGTGTGTGTGTGGGGGGGGTGGGGGGGGGGGGGATGGGTCGGGGGGGTAGATGAGTGTTTAGAAACATCACGATGTGCATTGGCATTCCATGCCTCTTCAACAAGTGTTTCTACATAGACTTTGTGTAATTGACATAGAAATTAAATAAGGCTTGTGATAGATTAAACCAAAATTCAAAGATATATGTATAATTAAAACATGGAATCTCTAGGCCTTTTCTTCTTGGAAGTCCTAACATAAACCCCATGAGAATTCATGTAAATGACATCTCGAGGTCTTGTTCAATCCTTATGGATGAATATTGTTTGGATTATGCCCTCAAACCTATTACTTTAAGCGTTAGACATTATGACGATTATATTTATAGATATCAGTTAACATTTTATTATATATGTTTCATGAGATGAATGTTTGTTTATATGTAATCCTTAAACATCATTGTAAGGAATTCGTATGTATGTATGAGATGTATACATGGGAGATGCGGATTACTATTCCTTGATGTTTAGAATTGTCGCAGTGAATGATGAGATTGAATGTCTTATCAGGTTTACACTGTAGCATGATTAACTACCATAGGTTGGAGTGATGTATCTCATTCAATATAATAGGAAACTCTTAGTTAATATGATAATGCTTGTAGTGCATTGACGGGCCATGAGCTTTCCTATTAACATTCAATAACTGTCAATAGTTAATAGGAACTCATAACTTGGATACGATACGTGTTCTTAATCTTGAGACAATAATGAACACAAGTCATGTGTATGATTACTTTGCTTACCAATCATTGAAATCTTCAAGATCAATATATCTCATGACGTTGTGAACATATTGTCAAGATAGAATCTACCCTCTGTTGAAGAGTAAGCATTCTCTTGAGAATGTCACTAAGTTGATTACTGAGAACTGCAGTCTTGTTGATTGGTAGTTATTGATATGTTTAATTTGTAATCATGAGAGGTGAATGAGACTCAAGGACTATGAGATGTGTTCATAGTTCAGGTTGATAGTCCTGGTTATCCAACTACTTGAATGTGAATATGAACGCTGAAGGTAGAGGGACATTAGTTTCACCTTACAAGTCTAGTTACCACTTCGAATATATTCTTATGCATTGGAGTGCAGTTATCGCTATTTAGTGGTACTAACATTAACTGATTAGTCAGTTAATTCTCTGATTAAATAGTTTAATCACAGAAGAATTAAGAACCTAGGAGGTCCCATTCTTAGCTTTATTAAGAATGCAAAGAAGCAAATGAAAGAGGAAACCAATCGATTGCCCTTCCAGGCAATCGATTGGGTAAGAAATCGATTGCCATTAAGGTCAATTAGAAAACTTATAAATAGAGTACTTGCGGTGTAGAAATAGATTGAACGTCGTTTTGAGTCACCAATAAGTCCCATGCCTATTTCTAAGTTCTCTAGGCCTTCTTCCTCTCTCAAGTAGGGTTCCCACAAGCCCTGGTCTTATGGCTTGCATTCGAGAAGACATAAGAGTGAAGATTTTCTGGAAGAAGTTGCTGAAATTCTCAACATCTATTCAAGGTCTTTCATTCTATCATCCTAATATGTATCTTCTCTTGTCTACGTATCGTAAGATTCAATAAGTAGTAGGTCTCTAATACTGAAAAGTTTTTTCATGTATTTTCTGCTGCAAATTAAGTTTTTTGAAAACTAAATCCAAAAATATAAGTTCAAATAGATGAAGTAATGATAAAAACAAACATAAAAATTCATATAAATGATTAATTACAGAGAATCAATGAAATTCATAGAAATAGTAAATTTTCTCATGACCTTCAAAGAGAAGAGAATAGAGGAAAGAGAGTAAATCAATTAAAATTATGAAGATTCATAGCTTAATTTGATTTGAAAATAGGTTTTACAGATATTATTTGATCATCTCACTCAAATTAACAACAATCAAAAGGATTTCAATGACAATTGATCTAGTGTTATGAAGAGAATGAGACTTAGCAAAATGTGTAAAATCCTAATTTAATCTACAAATTGTGATTGTACACTTTTGCTTACGAACGTTGTTTTCGTCACTAATAGTATACTATTACTGACGAAAATAATTTCGCGGGTAAAAGTTTCGTCACTAAAGGTTATATTTGTTGTAGTGTGTATTATATGTGTAGATGATAAATAGTGAGAGAACTACATCTGGATTGCTTGAATTTGAAAGATCTTCAATGTTGCTTCATGCTCTTCTTCAAGCTTCCATATGGCTTCAAGGAGGTTTGATTCATTTTGGGCAGAGTTTCCTCTTGTTTTTGGGTGTTTTTCTGTCTCTAAAGCTCTCTAGAATTCACTCTAGACCAACTCTCAATTCAATTTTCTCTCTGGGTTGCAGATGGAGATCCAAAAGTCCTTTAAATGGTGAGAAATGAGTTTGTATTTATAGGCAAATTGATTGAGGGTATAGACGTCTTTTTGGAGTGGAATGAACATGGGAAGTGTGACATATGGGTGTTAAGTACGCAGCCAAAAAATGGTGACATTGGTGTAACCAATTAATCAAAATTAGCCCCATCTCTCCCAGCTGGGAGGTGGGGGGTTCGATTCTCCTTGTGGGGAATTGGATGGGGGTTTGTTTCCCCCTCAGCCGTCTATGGGAGGAAGTCCCTTTGATGTGGGCTCGTGGCCCCCCCTGGCTGCTTGAAGTGTGTGTGTAGGCGTCTGCGGGTGCTTTGCCTCTAGCAAAAAAAAAAAATTTCAAAATTAGCATCACAAAGACATTAAAAGTATGACTTCTGCCTAGGACACACTGACTGCTGTCTGTTGGCCCCGTGTGCCATTTCCTGGCAATTTATGAATTTATTTGATTCTTCCTTTCAAACTTCAAAAATTCATTACTCATTCATCTTTGCTCCAAAAATTACAAATAATATACCGTTGGAAAGGCATTGCAGTCTAATATTTTATAAAAATGGTTGAGAAACATTTTGAAAAACCTTTCTTTTGAAAACCATTTGAACAGATTTTTCCAGTCTTTTTCAACGCGAGTCTTTGGATCAAATGGATATTCCAAGACCTTTTCTTTGTTTTGACATGCGCTTTCACATCAAAGTCTGAAAAAATGTCACCCTGGGGTATTTTTGGTCATTTTGGCCTTGAAATTGGCGGGATTAAGTCATGAAGCTTTCCAATGGCGGACCTAGCATATAGTCAGGGGTGGCACAGGCTCCCCTGGACTTTTGAAAATTACTGTATTATATGTAATATTTTACAGATTTTACAAATAGGCCCTCCTAAAATTCACACAGGCCGCTCCTGGACTTTTAAAAATTCTAAATTTACATACAATATTTTATAAGTTTTAGACATGGGCCCCGTGGACTTTTGAAAATTCTAGATTTATATGTAGTATATTACAAGTTTTAGAAATAGACCCCCTAAAATTACATGATTTACCCCCCAAACTAGGGGTGCTAAACCAATTTTACAGTTATAGACCAAAAAAATTTGCCTTGGGGGCACTGCCCCCGAACCCCCGTATATATTAGGCCCCCCTTACCAAAAATCCTGGATCCGCCCCTGTAGCGTGATTCTTCACTGAAGATCTTAAAATTCTATCGAACATTCTCATCATTATTTCTAGAGGTAATAATGCCCTAAGTTCGCCAGCTTTGGTTAAAATTGGGGTGCCTAAACCAGTTGTCACCGATCCCAAGTTCGCACCGTGGGATATAGACAATTGTACTATTTCGGAATGACTCTTTAACTCCATGGAGGACCGTATTTATTACGTATTTATGTATCATGACATAGTACATAGTTTGTGGTCTTCGTTGACTCAGAAGTATGCACACGAGTGCAATGACTCTCGGATCTTTAGGCTTTGTTGGGAGATTCATCAGGCTACTCAGGCATCTTTTGGCCTAATCTGTGTTAAGACTATTTTGCCTATCTTCTTGTCTTGTTGGAAGGAGTTGACCACTACAAACCACTCAGCAATTTTTCATTTGAGGGGGCCCAGTGCGGCCAAGCACCTGAACCTATTGCCAATCTCTTTCTTTAGGGAAGTTTACAAATTAGATGGCACTGTTAGCTCTATTGTGTATAATAGAGATGCTTACTTTTGGCAAACTTTGTGGAGGAAGTCGGGGAACAAAGTTGAATTTTAGAATGTTTTTTCATCCACAAACGGATGGCAAACCAAGGTGGTGAATAGCAGGCTTGGCAATCTTCTAAGGTGTTTAGTGGGTGAAAATCCTAAAAATTGGAAGGGCATACTTTACTGGCTAAATTTGGCTATAATTTTTCCTATAACCAAAGTATTTATACCTCTTCCTTTGAAGCGGTATATGGCTCTATACCTTCAAGTGTTATCGATTTGGCTCCTTTACCGCTTCCAAAGAGAATAAGCCCCAAGGCTATGGGTATGGATGAATTTACGAATCAAGTTCATGCTCAAGTGAGGCCCAAAATTAACGAGTCTAGAGCTAAGTATAAGGCTATGTCAATGTGCATCAGAGAGAGCTTTTTGATGAGGGTGATCTTGTTTGGGTGGTTTTATCCAAAGAGAGACAACTCCATGGTTCATGCTTGAAGTTGAATGGTAAGATTAATAAAGCGGGCCCTTGCAAGGTTAACTATCTCAACACTTCAATATTTCCAATCATCTAGTGCATTCTCCTCATGCCACTTTAACCCTAAGCCCAACTTGAGGACAAGTCTTTTCATTAGAGGGAGAGTATAATTTAGTACTTTACACTTTATTAGTTGTAATTTTGTTATGTTTTTCTTTGGGTTGTTGATTTTGTGTTGGTCACCACGACGTATGGTTCGTGCACCCTAAATACTAGTTGTCCCAGCTTTGTTGTCAATTTTTTATATAACTTGTCGAGCAATTTATATCATAGTATTTTTTCCCCCTAAATTACCAAAAATTAGTGGCGGATCCAAGAATCTCAGCCAAGGGAGGTTGTGTGTAAGAACTTAGAGTCACACGGGGCGCGAGGCAAATTTTTTTTGGTCTATTTGTAATTAGGCCAATATATCACATACAACAAGGTTTTTTTTTTTTTTTTTTTTTTTTCAATTTTTGGGAGAATGAAGTATAATTGGGCCAACATATTACATATAAAATCCTTTTTGTTTTTTAGCCTAACTAATATTTTTTGGGGGGGCAATATAATAAGTTTAATTATTTTGGGGGGGCAAAGCTTAAAAAAATTTGAAAATTTACCTAAAATACATGTATAAAAGTGTAATTTCCCAAAAGCTAGGGGTGGCTCCTGCTCTCTCTCTCTCTCTCTCTCTCTCTCTCTCTCTCTCTCTCTCTCTCTCTCTCTCTCTCTCTCTCTCTCTTCATGAATGGCAAATCTACCTCCCCATTTCACCATTTTATCTATCCATTTGGCTCTTTCTTTGGAGCGCAGATTTTTAGACATTTCAGGAATGAGGAGCCAACATGGTAGTTACGGAGAATATCTACCCATTTAGCGTGTTAGTGTGGACGATTTGGAATATTTAATGGGAGGACATGTATGGCTAGGTTCGAGAGCATTTTTGTTCACCCAATTTTGGTTCACTATTGCTCACAGGTTTCACTGGGTGAGATTTGCCTTATTCTATACAGGGGCAAAATGAGAATTAAATGGAACACGTCACCCATTGAAGGCCTGGGTGTTAGGTTCCTAGTGATTGCAGCTTTCTAACTGCCATTTTGGCAGTGGCGGATACAAGGGGGTGCCATTTTGGCAGTGGCGGATACAGAGGAGGGGGGGGGGGGGGGGGGGGGGGTTGTTTACTATAGCCTTTCAATTGGCATTAAAATAATGGTTGATTTACAATCAATGATTGATGTGCCTCCAGGATAGCCAAACCACAATTCTAAGTAGCCAAAATACTCAAAAGGCCTAATGCGCATGGGCTATGAAGAAAACAAGCACATTGCTTGCGCATAAACAGCTGCATTATAGTGTTTCCCCACATCTACTTTTACCATTGAACACAAAATCATTACAAGATCACACACCACTTGTCCTCTGTTGAGTGTAAACAGGGTGAGATTACAAATGGGACATCAGATCAAAAACAGTTACATATTAAATTACAATGGACAATGACCTTAGTTCATATACATTAACACCTGCTGCATCGAAATATTACAAGAAGCTTTGTAGCAACAAGTATGTTTTTTTTGTTCCTTCTATGTATTTTCGTGTACAATAGAGCGAGGGGAGGCAATGTTGACAATTTCAGTCCCCAGAAGTCTTTGACTTCATAACCGAGCGGCCCATCTCTAACATCAACTCCACCTCTTTCTTAAACTGCATCAGAACCATAAGATTAAGATGTATTTCATTTTTACACAATTTTATAGTTGAAAGGCTAATGTAAAAGTTCAAATCTGAAAGGAGAGCAAGGAGCAATAAGCAAAAAAGTAATCAGCTGAAGGAAACAAAAAAGAAAAAGAAAGACCATACATACTTCGTGGACAGCACCGATCTTAATTTTAGATTGGAGCATACACCATTTCTTAAAGTGCACACCTGTTGAATTAGCGAAAAATTCCAAATTGGTCAGAAAAAAAAACACCTTATTGCAAAGAAGACAATCACTTAGTGATTTTTCGAGACATGACTCCATAATATGAAGAATCAAGCAACCACACGACATTACTTTCTCCGTACTATTAACGTGTAAAGGGGTACGTTTCGTCCAAAGAGCTATAAGCAAGACATTATGAGCTGAATACACAAGTCCCTTTAGAAGTAGCAAAGACGACGGTTTGGATCCGAAAGTTCAATTAAGAAGAAGCAAGTTTTTCCCACCCATTGAATCACATGTGATAACAATGGGGTGATAGCTCGAGTAAATGAACCAAGGTCACAGCAAAAATCCAACCACATTCATGTTGCTTCCACTGTTCCACATGATTAGAGAAATCTGTGGAGTGGTTACGTGATCACAAAGAGAATATCAATAGATAATGTAGCAGATTCACTCGCATATAAAGGGAGTCGAGTGCCATATTGGCACTCGAAATATGGGGCATGGCACTTGAGAGTGCCGCGCGGCACTCAGCTGAGTGCCACTATGGCAATCTGGGAGTCGAATTGAGCACACCAACCATAGGGGCTGCTCACATGTATTCATACTAAATAAGAAAACCATACTTTCGCACTATACATAAACAATAACATATATAACCCTACAGTCGTGTTCTAATGAGGGATCCCCCACTTTCTTAAAGTGAGGACTTCTAATCTTGGCCGTCGGAGTGAATGATCCAAGGGCCACAAACTGAGAAATTATTCAGTGAGCCCATCACACCACGTTATCATGTTGACCCACTTGTTATGATCCCTTGGAAATAGGGGGCATGTCTATGTTTAAGATTGATTGGTCACAACACGCAACGTGATGACGTGGTGTGACGGGCTCATTGAAAAGATAGAAAGCCAAGATTAGAAGTCCTCACTTAAAGAAAGTGAGTGATCCCTCATTGAAGGGGACTGTATAACCCTAGTAAAAATTATCTTCACTCACTTATTATTATAATACTTCCCCTGAACATGGTACATGATCCTCTATGGGTCCAGCACCACCAGCGGGGTCGCTATGGTTGAAAACCCTAGATTTTCCCGGCACATCAAAACGGTTGATTTCGTCGTGGGCTGGTATCTCTACTATTCAAATCAACCCCTAAGCATGGCCAAATTCGGCGGAGGATCGTCGTCCCTGCCGAGTCAACTCAAAGATAGATCAAAGAGGGAGCTCGATCAGAGAGGGAGAGATGTATAATTTAGACTTGAGCTTTTATCGATCGTATAACTGAAACGATCTAATGCAGGGGTAATTTAGTCCTTAAATGCTTCAATTCAATGTCTAAGGTATTTCCTATATACGATGGAATTTTTAAAAAAAGGTGAGAACCTACTTGTCCTTTGAACTGGTAAAGTACAAACTCAGAGGTTGAGTTTTAACTTCCAAATACACATAGCAGCAAAATCAGATAGCAATGGCTTGGGACTTAATGCGATATGCGAATTTACATTGGAGTTGCATTGCAAGACATTTTACCATTCTAGTTGGTGAATTCGAGCCATTGTTACTAGTCAATAGTGTTAAATATATTCACCTTGTTACTTTCAGTGTAATCCCATATTTAGTTTGTTATTATTTGTTTTGATTATTCAATCATATTATTCCAAAAATAGGTTTATGCCTCACGCCTCAAGGGAGATGAAACGCCTTGCCTCGAATGTGGTGAAATGCCTCACTTGGTGCTTTTACCTTTTAAATGATTGCACGTATGCTTAAATGCCAATTTAAAGAAATCTCAAAATTAGAAAAGTTTACCAGAGGAAGAAAAGGAAAGATTTAAGCAACTGGTATATACTTTTAAATTTTTGGGTCCAGTGCCTGGCAAAATGGGCGGGCCGGATGGGTTTTGGGCGGGCCAATATTGGGCAGCGGCAAAAACAGGCCGGTCTTGCACCCAACCCGCTGGTACACCGGTCGGATATGGGTCGTGCAGGCCGGTCAAACCCGTTTGCTGATATCCGACTCCCCCACTTATTTTTTTTTTTTAAATAATAAATAAAATAGGTAACTCATTCACCCTTTTATCAGAGAGAGAAAAAATACAGGGAAACAAAAAAAAAACCGTAGTTTCAACAAACTGGGCTGACCGGATAAAAAAAAAAAAAAAGGTTGACTGTGTGTTATTGTGTGTTTGTGAGTGTACACCTTAGTTGCAGGAATCGTGCATATGGTGTACGAATAAAAAACAGCGATTCTGCGTTTCTCAGTGAGATTCGTGATTCTCTCACAAGAGATTCGCGGTTCCCACTCGCTAAAAGCGGGCATGGGGGAGACAGTGTTCTAAACCCTAACAGCAGAGAGAAGAAGAAAGAACTGGTCATCATACGTCATCGCAAGACTCACACCAGCGCAGCAAAGTTCCTCGTCGCCGTATATGGCTCCAGGTGCGTCTTCCTCTTCCTTCTGTCGTTTTCCCTCCGTCTCTCTCTCTCTCTCTCTCTCTCTCTCTCTCTCTCTCCGTGTTCCTGCAGCTACTTCGTCTCTGTCTCTCTCTAACTCTCTCTATTGCTGAGGCTGCTGAAACCCTTAATGTGTATAGAATATATATATACGTTGGAGCTAAAGATTATCTACATGATTTTATGTGATTTGGGATCACTGATTTTTAGGGATATGATTGGGATGTGATTAGGATATCATTGTAATCTTTGATTTTATTCCTTCTTATTTCTTTCCTTATCTTGTTATTCACCATGTACATATATAGTGGGCATTCCAATGGAATAATATAACAAATTATTTCACCCAAAAATACATTTCTTCTTGGTATCAGAGCAAAGATCCTCAAACTCCACCGGCGGGTGGTTGCTGGACCCCTATCGTCTTCTTGTCTTCATTAAAAATTATTGGGTTGCTGTTGTGGACCCTTCCTTTGTTCCCGTATTTTCAAATAAACTCCCACACCTTCTGCTAGTTTCATATTCAACCCCCGTCAAACTTCAGCTAGTCCCTACGAGTATTGTCAATCCATCGGCCAGCCCTTTCGGGCCTTGTCCACTCCTCAACCAGCCCTTTGCAGGGGAGTTGAAGTGTGCAGCCCTTTTGTGGGCTCTCTTGATGGGCTTGAACACGTATGCTCTTGCAGGTTGATTTATTCTGCCGTGATTTCCGGTAGCTATGACCCTTTCTGTTGCATCGAGTGTTCGGGCAATTTCTTCTTGTTGGTTAGTTCCAATTGATTAGCTCTGCCGTGATTTTCGGCGCCCTTGTTCGGTTTATTGCACCATGATGTCCGGGCAATTCTTCAAGGGAATGTTTCGCTTCTTCTCGAATTTCCACGCTTCTTGGTAATGGTTATTCGACATTTGGTAGCTGTTGTTAATATTGTATAAATATTTAGAATATTCTTGTATAGCTGTGATTAGGAGATATAGCATAATTAGTGTAATTAGTGATTTGTATTATTTCCTCTTTGGTTTTCTTTCCTTTTTTAGTTCTCTGTAATTGTGTATATATAGGGCCTTCCTCATTGTGAGAGATATACAGAAATTCTCTTTTCTCCCAACTCTTTTGACATGGTATCAGAGCAAAAGACTTGGGACTAATTTTTTTTCTCACGCTCGTATAGCAGCCTCGCTGCCTTTCATATCTCGATCACTCTCGGCAGCCATTGCTGCATCTCAACTTCTCGTTCTCAACCCTAGCCGACTTTGCTGGACTACCTCGACACTCGCTGGACCTATCTGCAACCTTCCAAGTCTCTCGCAGCACTGATTGGAGCCCTTCGACTTCTTCGTGTTCAAACAGATTTGCAATCTGTGATCTACCCCTCTTTTTTTTTTCTGGAACCTGCAGACCAGCCTCAGATTTCTGGAATATTTCCAATCAGCCCCAGATTTTCGGAGAAAAAAAAAAAAAAAAAAAAATTCAAATCTGTGACAACCATGGTTCAAGGTCGCGGTCGCTTCGGTCGCGGAGACGACTCGGTCGCGGCGTCGCGGACTGGTATCGGGCGATACGCAAAGATACGCTAGATTTAAGGTTCAAAAAAATCTAGAAAAATAACGAAAAATTCTAAAATCATTTGAATAACAAATTTGGCCCAATAGATTGTCTAAATACACAATATACCAATTACAATGTCACGTAATATCCAATACACACGCTGCAGATTGAGTATCTAATAACACTACATACATAATTAGGATCACATTCATCAATAACTACTAAATCAATGCCACATGGAGTGTCATGGGGGCTGAAAATCATCAATAAGTTATTTTGTGTATTAATAATTATATGATTATTAATAATTTTTTTTTCCAAGCATTATGTATATCAAAATTTAAAAATAAAAATAAAAAACCAATAAAGCTTACTTTCTTATATTAAGTCTAATATAATGTTTTTTTTTCACAAGTCTAATATAATGTAAGTGTATTATAAATAGGTATTAAAGTCTCACCTAAGTGTTTTATAATTTTATAATGCTAAATCTAATATTTTAAAAAAAAAGTGTTAATATTAAAGTCTCATTAATACTAAGTGAATTTTGTGTTAAGTGAATTAATACAAAATTTTATTTTGAGACACTTCCCTTACTAAACTTAAGTCAGCACAAACATAGCCTCTACTCTCTTATTAACTTAAGTCTGCACAAAGTTACACACACCAACCAAATGAAAATAAAAACAACAAACAGAGAGAGAGAGAGAGAGAGAGAGAGAGAGAGACGAACTGGAGAGCTTTCGTCCGATGGCGACACAGATCGACGGTGACACAACGGTGGACAGATCGAACTGAGAGAGAGACAGAGACGAACTGTAGAAGCCTTCTGGACTGGGATTCGAGATCGAACAGAGAGAGAGAGACGATCTGGACTGGAGAAGTCCAGATCTTCTCGGCGCAGATCTATGCGACCAAAAAAGTGAGAGAATCGAGCAAGAGAGAGAGAATCGAGCATGTTTGTAAGGATCTAACCTCAGGTACGATTTGCCCTATCTTTTTTTGTCTCAAATCTGTATTTCTGAGATTTGTCTCGTCGTCTCGTCCGAGATCTCGTGCGAGACGGAACCATCTCGTCCGATACAAGGCGATACAGCCGAGATGGTGTCCGATCCTAGGTCGTTTTGTTTATTTTTTGACTCGGCTCTAGATCTCGTCTCGTTACCCTCCGAAACCGAGTTGACTCGGCCGAGACGACTCGGTATCGGCCGAGACTACGAACCATGGTGACAACTTTTCTGGGAATTCCAGAGAAGCCCAGTATCTTTGCCTTTGTTGATTTTACCACTATTATGGGTGACCAAATTGAAACCAAGGACTCTTTTAAGGACTCTCTCTTTTTTGGGTCAATGACGAGTACTAAATTGAAGGGTTCTAATTACCTTCAATGGTCTCGTGCAGTCACTGTTTTCTTGAAGGCACGTGGCAAAGCCTCTTATCTCACCACCACCAAACCTTCAGACGCAACCAAGGGTGCTTTATGGGAGCAAGAAGATGCACAAATTATGACCTGGTTGTGGAATAGTTTGGAGCCGGAAGTTTTCAATAATGTTTCTTGTCTGGAGTCCGCTAAGGATATTTGGGATATTCTTAAGGAGTTGTATTCCTCTGAGCAAAATCTTTCTCGGATTTATCAACTTTATCAGGATCTCTTTTCTCTTCAACAAGGTGATCGCTCAGTTGAAGAGTACTTCTCAATCCTCAAGGGTATGTGGGACGAATTGAATGTTTATCAACCATTGACCACTGATTTGAAGACTCAGCAGCAGCATCGGGAAGAGTTCCGCGTTGCTAAATTTCTTTCCGGACTTAAGCCGGATCTTGCATCTATTAGTTCTCAGATTCTCTCTGGGAAAGACATTCCTACTGTCAGTGAGACCTTTGCTCGGGTTCGACGTGCCTCCATTCATCCTTCTGCATCTGAGAAGGATGAACGTTCTGCTTTGGCTGCCCCTGGTAGGCGATTTGACAATCCTATTGGAGATAATCGTGGTCGTGATGGTGGTCGCGGTGGTCGTGGCACCAACAATTATCGCGGTGGTCGTCGTGGTGGCCGCGGTGGTCGTGGTACCAAGCTTTGCACTCATTGTGGACAAAATAACCACACCGTTGAGTTTTGCTGGAAACTTCATGGTAAGCCCGCTTGGGCCAATCAAGCTACTGCCGACGGGAATTACCCTACTGGTACTTCTGACGAGCAGGTTGTTATGACTAAGTCTGAGTATGATTCTATTCTTCAGCAAGCTAATGCCGCCCCCTCTTCCACAGCCAATCTCGTTGCTTCAGGTAACACATGTCTTCATTCCTCATCTACTCTTCCTTGGGTCATTGATTCAGGGGCATCCGATCATATGACAGGTAATCCGTCCATTATTTCTCATCTTTCTTCTCCCTCGTTTGTCACTATTGCTAATGGTACAAAAATTCATGTTCAAGGCATTGGTACTGTTAGCACTCCTAACCTTACCTTATCCTCGGTCTTCTATTTGCCTCAGTTTCCTTTTAACTTATTATCTGTGCACAAACTCACTCATTCTTTAAATTGTTCGGTGACATTTTATCCCACTCATTGTGTCTTTCAGGATCTAAAGACGAAGAGGACGATTGGTGGGGGATTTGAGAAGAATGGACTTTACTATTTTCAGCCCTACCTTGTTTCTGGTCGATCAGCTCTTCATACTACTGCTTCACCATATCAGTGGCATTGTCGTCTTGGGCATCCATCGTCACTTAGTCTTAGGCATTTAGTTCCATCTTTACCTACTTTTTCTAATTTTAATTGTGAAACTTGTGAACTCAGTAAGCATCGTAGAGCTACTTTTAAGCTTAGAAATAATGAACCACGTTTACATCCTTTTGAGCTGGTTCACTCTGATATTTGGGGTCCAGCTCGGACAACTGGTTTATGTGGTGCCCGTTACTTTGTTACTTTTATTGATGATCATTCTCGTTTGACATGGGTGTATGTGCTTAAAGATAGATCTCAATTGTTTAATGCTTTTAAAACCTTTTATGTTGAAATTTCAAATCAATTTAATGCCAAACTTCTTGCTTTTCGGACTGATAATGCTCTTGAATATACTAAAGTTAATTCATTTCAACAATTTCTTGAATCTAGAGGAATAATACATCAAACTTCTTGTGTTCGTACTCCTGAACAAAATGGAATTGCTAAGAGGAAAAATGGGCCTATTTTAGCTATTGCTCGTGCTTTGATGATCCAAATGCATGTTCCTAAGCCCTTTTGGGGAGATGCAGTTCTTACTGCTACATATCTTTTAAATAGAATGCCTTCTCGTGTTCTTAAAGGCAAGTCTCCCTTTCAAATGCTATTTCCTGACAAAAATCCATTTCCTCTTCCTCCAAAAGTATTTGGCTGTGTTTGTTTTGTTCATAATTTAACTCCTGGTCGTGACAAACTTGATCCTCGTGCTTACAATGCATATTTCTTGGATATTCTCGTACCCAAAAAGGATACAGGTGCTATTGTCCTACGTTATGTAAGCACTTTGTAAGTGCTGATGTGACATTTTTTGAGAATGTTCCATATTATTCTCCAGAAGGAGGTCAGTTACAAGAACCTCTACTCTCTGCTCCTGTTATTCCTGCTTGTTCTCCTATCTCTCAGGGTATCCCTGCTACTGCTCCTATCCCTCAGGTGTATGTTCCTCGTCAGCCACGAAGTATTTCTCGCCGTCGACCACGGATAATCAATCAAGTACCTGTCACTGTGGAGTCCACTCTGCCAATTCCCCCATCCGCCTCGACGTTGACAGATCCACCTATCCCTCATTCTGACTCGGATCTCGATCTTCCTGTTGCCGTTCGTAAAGGTAAACGTACATGTACTGATCACCCAATCTCTAATTTTGTCTCTTTTGATCATTTGTCTCCTTCCTTTAAGGCTTTTTCTTTATCTGTATCATCTATCGCGATTCCTAAGTCCTATAGGGAAGCTCTTTCTCATCCTGACTGGAGGAAAGCAATGGAGGAGGAAATGCATGCTTTGGATATGAATCATACTTGGAATCTTATTCCCCAACCTGCAGGAGCACAAATTGTTGGCTGTCGTTGGATCTTCACTGTCAAACAGAATCCTGACGGTACTGTAGATCGCTTAAAGGCTCGTCTTGTGGCCAAAGGTTTTACTCAGACCCATGGCATTGACTATACCGAGACCTTTTCTCCCGTTGCCAAGCTGAATTCTGTTCGTATTATTATCTCTCTAGCGGCTTCTCTTGATTGGCCGCTTCATCAGCTTGATGTCAAAAATGCCTTTCTTCATGGCGATCTTATAGAGACTGTTTATATGGCTCAGCCCCCTGGATTTGAGTCCAAGGGGGAGTGTGTTTGTCATCTCAAGAAATCTATTTATGGCCTCAAACAGTCTCCACGAGCTTGGTTTGACAAATTCAGCAAGGTGGTGGTTGCACATGGCATGACCCGCAGTCAAGCAGATCACTCGGTCTTCTTTAAGAAGACAAGCATTGGCATTGTGATTCTTGTTGTCTATGTTGATGATATCGTCATCACAGGGAGTGACAAGAAAGGCATCCAGACTCTTATTCATCATCTTGGCTCAAGTTTTCTTACCAAGGATTTGGGTCAGCTTCGTTACTTTCTTGGTATTGAGGTAGCTAGGTCAAAAGCGGGTATAAGTCTATCTCAAAGAAAATATACTCTTGATATCTTGAAAGAAACTGGTTATCTTGGCTCCAAACCGGTCTCTACTCCCATGGATGTTAACTTGAAACTATTACCTAATATGGGTAAGCTTATTGATGATCCAGAGATGTACAGGAGGCTCGTAGGTAAACTTATTTACCTCACAATCACTCGTCCTGACATCTCATATGCTGTTAGTATTGTGAGCCAGTTCATGACCACCCCTCGGGTTCCTCATCTGGATGCTGTCATTCGCATCTTAAAGTATCTCAAAAATGCCCCAGGACGTGGACTTCTCTATCGACCTTCAGGACATCTTCGCATCGAGGGATATACCGATGCTGACTGGGCAGGCTCGCCATCAGATAGAAAATCTACCACTGGTTTCTGCACCTTCATTGGCAGCAACCTTGTGACTTGGCGAAGTAAGAAACAATCTGTGGTTGCTCGGTCCAGTGCTGAAGCCGAATATCGGGCAATGGCACATACTACTTGTGAACTCACCTGGTTGAGGACTTTGTTAAGGGAGTTTGGCTTTCCCATGAAGGACCCAACTCCTCTTTACTGTGACAATCAAGCCGCCATCCATATTGCTAGTAATCCAGTCTTTCACGAGAGAACTAAACATATTGAGGTTGATTGCCATTTTGTGCGTGCAAAAGTGGAGTCAAAAGAAATTTCGACTTCGTTTGTTCCTTCTAACTGTCAGCTTGCAAATATCTTCACCAAAGCACTTTCCAAAGGTGCCATTGACACTATATGTGGCAAGCTGGAAATGATTGACATCTACTCTCCAGCTTGAGGGGGAGTGTTGTTAATATTGTATAAATATTTAGAATATTCTTGTATAGCTGTGATTAGGAGATATAGCATAATTAGTGTAATTAGTGATTTGTATTATTTCCTCTTTGGTTTTCTTTCCTTTTTTAGTTCTCTGTAATTGTGTATATATAGGGCCTTCCTCATTGTGAGAGATATACAGAAATTCTCTTTTCTCCCAACTCTTTTGGCAGTAGCATCATTCAAGTTCAAGTCCAAGTTCAAGTTGGTCACTTCATCAAGTTTCCGTGACTCAACTTGCGGGGGAGTGTTGAAGATACAAATTATCTACATGATTTTATGGGATTTGGGATCACTGATTTTTAGGGATATGATTGAGATGCGATTAGGATATCATTGCAATCTTTCATTTTATTCCTTTTTATTTCTTTCTTTATCTTGCTATTCACCATATATATATATATATATATAGTGGACATTCTAGTGGAATATTATACAAATTATTTCACCCAAAAATTCGTTTCTTCTATATATATGTATATAATATTATATTACACTTATATTATTATGAATAGATCCCTTAAGTTTTTACAAATAATAAAACCTTTAGTACATTAGTTTATTACTTTTCGCAAATAACAACACAAATGATGTACATATACTATTTTCCCAAATTTGTGATTATTTCTAAAAGAGCCACAAAGAAATCATAAATTTAAAAGTATGGCACATGGCCGTAAGATGGAAATACTGGAAATTTTTCCCCCTCATAATAGTAAAAATATAAATTTAATTAACATGGACGCTTCCTAAATGCCCCAAACCTTACTCTTCTATGTTCTCCCGCTTCCTCGCTCCTGGCCCCGCTCCAGCTTTCGTGCAACTTACGTGTACACAGAGAGAGAGAGAGAGAGAGAAAGAGAGAGAGTTTTAAGAGTGGTGGCTGAAGAGATGAGATAAGAGTTCCCAAGAACGAATTTTGGAGAGAGAGAGAGTTTAGGAATTAGGGCGGCTGAAGTGATGGGATGAGGGGTTCCCAAGAATTAATTAGATTTAGCGGGTTCTAAATGGGCCTACTTCAGTCCAGCACAAGCCCGACTACAAAAAAGACTTCTTCCATCTAACCCTGTTTCGGCCCATTTTTAAAAGCTTCCCAACCCGAAAACAATTTAGTTCTGGTCGGTGTGTTAGTCGGGAAGGGATTGCCAGGCCTACCGTAGGTTAGAATCAGATGAAGGAGGAATTCAATTCCAGGTATTTGGGACAGATAACTAAAGACTTTAGTAGCTAAGTTAGCTGACAACACAAGTAGAATACAACATACGATAAATCGAAATCATGTGTTAAGAATGTACTACACGGAAATTAATGAGAGAACTTACCAGCCTTTATGTCAATAGAGCAAGAGGATTCAGAGTTAGTCTGGACAGACCATCTACAATGAATCTGATGCAAATAAAAATAATAAATAAAATAAAATCCAGTGGAGAAAAGAGATTATTTATAACATAAGCATTGCAGAGAAACAGAAAATTTGAAAAGAACAGAGTTTGTCATCGGTCTTTTAAACTAGGTAGGTAGTACTTGGAACGAATAGCAAAAGATCTTTAATAAGTTACATATAAAATTGAAGTTTTTGTCTACTAAAACAGACCACACACTCTGACACTCTCGAAATGTGTAGGCATCAAGCATATCATGTGCCATATCAATATCATAAGACATTTAAGGTCGAATTTATAGATTGCTACCAACTATTTAAAGGCTTAAGCCGGTATTTAACGGACGCAATGACGAATATCAAACTCTCACACCCTTTTGAAAATGCAACCTCCTCGAGGATATAGAAAGGTAGTCACCAGAAAAGAAAGAACATGGGTCAAATACAGACAGGAGGCTTGACAAAAATATCCATCTTGTACTTTGAACATATAGTGGATAATTTAGGTAGCACGGACACTTCATTTTGGGTGCCGTACACGTATTGGACACACACCGGGAACACAAACACGTATGGGAAACACCCGGATACATCTCCGACACACCAAAATCTGTCTCTGCCTTTTCTAAATTTAAATTTAATTTTGGACATGTCTGGAACACGCGAGGATATGTGGGGGGACAAGCCTTGACTTTTTATATTATATACTAGGTTTTTCAAACTAGGGGATTTCACATTGTTTTTTTTTTTTTTTTTGTAATGCTAGAATAATATTTGGTAAGTTGCTAGTTTCTATGGATGATCTGTAGTGAACATAAATGAGTAAGAAAAATGACATATGCAAAGCTTATGTGATGTACTTCAAATTTCATGCCCTTGAAATTGTTTGGGTACTCTGTACTCTCAAGTGTTTTTACACTATTGAATTTTGTACAATGGGATATTCTAAATTCTGCTTCTTAGGCATACTAAATGAATAAAACCATGTCCCACATTTAAAGAATACAAGCCACTAACCAACTGGAAAACTGTGACTAGAGAAAAGATGTTTATGTGATCACACAAAGCTAACCATTAAACCTCAAAGCAAGCTCAGGCCAAAAGGAAAAAATGAATCCTCAAACAAGAAGTGGAATGTAAATAATACCTCAAAGTAAGAACCAAACGGTAGATCATGTGCCTGTTGTACAATCTCAAATACCTGAATGAGGAGGATGTGGGAATTCCATTAACTTCAATTAATTTAAAGAAAAATAACAACCAAACCAGAGATAAGTTAACAGAAAAACCCTCATACAAAACTAAAGTAAATAGGATAGTGACGCAAGTAGTCACACCAGCAGTTTCTTATCTGGTGACAGAACAACGTGCTGCCAGTTTGTCATTGCTGTGTCCGGAGGGCACATAGGCAAGGTACATGGGGATCTAAATTCTATTTCTCTCACTTGACCATCATATTCGTTGGCAGCATGCCATTTTCCCATCTAGAAGGAGCCAAAAAAATTTGTCAGTCCAGATCACTAGGTAGGCAGTATGTACATCACAGTCGTCTATAGCAAAAGAAAAGGAAATTCATACATATATATATATATATATCACATGGACAAGCTTAACATTGGTTGACCATCAGCATAGCTGTGCACAGGATGAGGAACATGTACCACCATTTACAGGATTTGGATCAAAACTATGGTCAAATCTGCTGCTAATAATTTAGCCCCAATTATCATGACGGAGTGGGAAAAGAGAACAGTCTAATCACTTAAGTATCTGTGTCAAGACTGACGGGAAAAAAAAAACGCGTCTTATTTTTCCACATAGGGCACACACAGGATACAGGACTGACACCATAGGATATTCAACTATGATCAGCATAAAACCATGCTACTTACTTTTAGATTAGAATCCTTATGGGCTGAACGGTACTCATTTGTAAAACGTGAGTCATCACTCAACAATAGGTCAAAGAATTGCTCAGCCGTACCTTGAAAAACATCCTGAGACAAAGCTTAGTGACATTTAATATTCATAATAAGAATAATACACCTGAAAGAAGATTAATATTTGTACAATTATACAACTGCATGGATAAGAATATAAGTCCTCCAAGATAGAGAACAGACGAAATACATACATTGTATATACTGTCTAAAACTTCTTCTTTAACAAAAGGTTGAAACTTTCTATTCTCGGACGCACTTGCTAGAGGAAGCTTAACCTCTATTTTACTTCCACTTACAGAACTACAATGTGCTGGCAGTGCTGATTGCTCTTTAACTTCTATTTTACTTCCACTATCAGAGCTACTATGTGTCAGCAGTTGCGATTGTTCCTTAACCTCTAATTTACTTCCACCAACAGAGCCACTATATACTGGCAGTGCCGATTGTTCTTTGTCCTATATTTCACAATAAGACAAAAACAGTTGAAGGTCACCATAGTCAGCAAAAATGAGGCCAAAGAAAAAGTAAGCAAGGTGAATTTGGGTACAGTGCAATATACTAACAGCGGAGGGAGGGGAGGCAATGGGGACAATATCACCCCCAGAAGTTTTTGACTTCATAAGTGAGCGGCCCATCTTTAACATCAACTCCACCTTTTTCTTATACTGCATCATGACCATAAGATTAAGATAGATTTTTTTTTCTTGCACAATAGTATTGTCAAAGGCTAATCTAAAAGTCCAAATTTAAACCGAGAATACAAAACCAAAAGTAGCAAAGTAATCATGCTTTTTTTTTTTTAAGAAAAAGAAAGACCATACCTCAGTGATAGCACCGGTCTTAATTTTAGCTTGCACTATACACCATTTCTTAAAGTGCGCACCTGTTGGAATAGCCAAAAATTCCTAACTTGTCAGAAAACAAGCTTAATGTTGGATTGTCCCACATCGCCCGGGCATAGTCCCTAGGGGTGGTGGGCAAATAGTTCAGTTAACCGAGAAAACCGAACCAAACCGATCCGAATTTCAAACTTCAGTTAAAATTTTTAGGTCGGTTAAAAACCGAACCGAATTAAAAATTTCAATTCGGTTTTCGGTAGCCAATAGGCAAACCGAACCGAACCGAACCGAAAAACCAAATTTCATTTATTATTATTATTATTATTATTATTATTATTTTCTTTATTATTAATATACTTTATATATAACTATATGCAATAAAAATTTAAGTATTTTAACAATTGTAAACAAAGAAAAGTATTATTTCTTTGCAATATGAAAGAAAAAGAAAAAAAAACCATAAAAAGTTGTGAAACATAAGAAATAGAAGTAAAAAATATTGGTTTTTTTTTCACAATTCGGTTAACCGAATTACCAAACTGAACCGAACCAAAATAACCAATTTATATTTCGGTCAATTTTCAATTCGTTAGTTCGCAAACCGAACCGAATTAGCGAAAATAAAATCGGACCGACCGAATGCCCACCCCTAATAGCCCCTGTACATGCTTCTTATATGCCTTGGGCAATCCTCCCCTCAGAAGGCATCTTTGAGGGTGAGTCAGGCCCATTGGTCTTTCTACTCTTAATAAAAGCCTGTAAGACTCTAATTTTCAATATTTGTGTTTACTTTTTGCAGAATTAATAAAAGCCCGTAAGACTCATAAATTTCATTGTGTGGTGTGTGAACTTTCTAAGCATACTAGTTCATTTTATATTCCTCGTATGTCTCATGCTCCCAGTGCTTTTGATATTATACATTCCGATGTGTGGGGACCATCCCCTATTACTGCATTAAATGGGTATCACTATCATATTACATTCATTGATGACTATTCACGTTGTGCAAGGGTTCATCTCCTTTAAGAAAAAATATGAATTTTTTCCATTATTTACTCAATTTTTACAAATGGTTAAAACTTAGTTCCAAACTGTTGTTCCTACCCTTCGATCTGATAATGGCCGTGAATATGTTTCTAATGATTTTTATTCTGAACTTAATAAAAAGGGTATCCTCCAACAACTAACTTGTATCTATACCTCGGAATAGAATGGTGTGGCAGCATGAAAGAACCATCACATTATGTTGGTAGTCCGATGTCTCCTTTGCAGTATGGAGGTACCTAAATATTTTTGGCACTTCGCAGTTCTCACAGCTACATATCGTATTAATCAAACTCCAAGTTATATCTTGGATGGTAAAGCTCCTTTGCATGTTCTTCAACCTGATTGTACTCTTTTACATGTGTTACCTCGTGTCTTTGGCTAAACTTGTTTTGTTCAGAATCGCAGCCCTCTGCGCACTAAACTTGATGATAAGGCTATCCGTTGTGTCTTTCTTGGTTATTCTCCTTTATTTAAAGGTTATAGGTGTTACGACCCCATTGCTCATCTATTCTATACTTCTATGGATGTTACGTCTTTGGAGGATGTTTCTTACTTTGCAAGTTCCACTCATTCCTCTAGAGACGTCCATTGAACCTGACGAGCTACCTTGTCCTGTTCCTGTCTTTGATTCTTCCTCTCCTGAGGTTGACAATGAGGATTTCCTCCCACCAATTATCACATCTTTTCCTGAGTTTCGTTACTCCCAGCGTCCACAAGCTCATGCTCCGCCTCAAAATGCTTCTCTGAATCCAGGTCATACTTCTCTTGCACCAATAATACGATTCACCAGAATTTCTCGCCCAATAAATCGGTATAGTTATTCTTGCTCTACTCATCACCCTATTCCCAGTATGTCTCATATTCAGCTCTTTCACAATCTTATCAAGCTTATCTTGGTCAGGTTGATTCGGTTTCAATTCTAAGTCTGTGTTTGAGGCTCTCTAAAATCTACATTGGGTTCAAGCCTTGCAAGTAGAAATGGATGCCCTTCAGCATAACCACTTGGGATCTTGACTCACTTTCTCCAGGGAAACAGATAGTTGGGTGCGAGTGCAAATGGGTCTTTACAGTCAAGTACCTACCGGATGGTTCTATTGATCGCTATAAGGCTCGCCTGGTTGCAAAAGCTTTACTCAGATCCCAGGCACAGACTTTAATGCCACTTGTGCTCATGTAGCTAAACTTACTACGTTCGCCCTATTGTTTCTTTGGCTGCTTCTCATTCTTGGCCCCTTCATCAACTTGCCATGAAGAATGCATTTTTGAATGGGGATATCCAGGAAATCATTTATATGGATCCCCCTTCGGGTTTTCGGGCTGAGGGGGAGTATTCTGGGAAAGTTTGTCGACTACGAAAGTCACTCAATGGGTTAAAGCAGTCCCCTCGGGCGTGCTTCAGTCGTCTTAGTGATGTTATTATTTCTATTGGATTCACTAGGTGTCACCCCGATCACACCTGATTTATTCGCCGACGTCCGAATGGTCGATGTATCATTTTATCAGTTTACGTTGATGACATTATTATTTTTGGCGATGACACTGCAAGAATTACAAGGGTAAAAGAAAAACTTGGAGTGGCATTTGATGTCAAAAACTTGGGTCCTCTCAGGTATTTCCTTGGTATTGAGATTGCCAGGTCTCATCATGGAATTTCAATGAACTAAAGGAAATATATCTTGGATCTCCTCAGTGATACTGGCATGATGGGTTGTCGCCCTACTTCCACACCTATGGATCCGAATATCAAAATATCTTCTGAGTCAGGAGAGTAGTTATCTAATCCGGCTTCTTATTAGCGTCTTGTTGGTTGTCTCATTTATTTGACCAATACTAGACCTGATCTTGCTTTCGCTGTAAGTGTTGTTAGCCAGTTCATGCATAACCCCCGTACTTCTCATATGGACGTTGTTTACATATTCTCCGGTATCTTAAAACTTGACCAGGTCTGGGCTTCTATGCTGCAGGAACACAATCTGGGGTCACGTGTTTCACAGATGCAGACTATGCTAGTTCCAAGAGTGATAGGCGTTCTACTTCAGGTTTTTATACATTCTATGGTAAACACCTTATCTCTTGGAAAAGAAAGAAACAAGAAGTTGTTTCAAGATCATCGATTAAAGCCGAATATCGTGCTATTGAACAAGGTTCCTGTGAGCTTCTTTGGCTTCGGTCTCTTCTACAGGAATTGAGGTTCCAGTTTCTGAACCCTCTACATTTCTTAGCTATAATAAGTCTGCTATAATGCTAGCTTCGAACTCTGTTCTCCACGAGCATACCAAGCATGTTGAGGTTGATATCCACTTTATTCGTGAGAAAGCTCGTTCCGGTATTATCTCTTTGTGCTTCGTTCCTTCTTCAGATCAGACTGCGGATGTGCTCACAAAATCTATTGGACCATCTCTCTTGAAGTCATCTATTGTCAAGCTTGGACTCGTGAATGCCTTCGCTCCAGCTTGAGGGGGAGCGTTTGAATATTTTTTATTCCCGTGATCTTATGGATGTATTTTAGGAATAGATTACTTGATCCTATCCTATGTATTTTAGGATAGATTGTTTGATCTTATCTTCTCTTTCCTTTTTCTTCTCTCTTTTTCTTGTATATACTGTGTAACTGTTGAAGCTTGATATACATTGTTGGGCCCATTCTCTAACAGCTAAAGCTTTTGGAGTAGTTGGTAATGGTAACTTAACATGGTATCAGAGCCTTGTTTGTGAGAGGTCCTAGGTTCGACTCTCCATCCCAGCTTTATTGTACATATTTGCACTTTGTCATTTGTCTCCACTATGATGGAGTTTAGTTGGTTTGCTCTCCACGTGCAAGTCGGGGTTACACGTGAGGGAGGGTGTTAAAGCTTGATATACATTGTTGGGCTCATTCTCTAACAGCTTAAGCTTTTGGAGTAGTTGGTAACTTAACAGTAACGATATTGAGAAATAAAGTAATCAATTTCTCCATCTCTCCTTTCTTCTATTTAGATAGGAGGATGTTGAAGTGGTCCTACCGTTATTGAAGGTGGTCCCACTGCCACATGTTAGGAACCATTCGGGATAAATTTGAGAAGCGGCATTACTCTTTTTCTTTTGGATCCAATGGTTAAACTACACAATGGAGGATCGCCCTGGCCCGCCCATGGAACCTTAGTACCAGATGCAGGTGGATACAATCCCAGCTTTTTGGTAAAGTTAAGTAAAAACTTAACCAGCTAAGTTAGGTGACAACAAAATGAAAATACAACATACTAAAAAAGGAATTGCGTGTTAACAATGTACTACACCACAATTAAAGAGAGAACTAACCAGCTTTAATATCAATAAAGCAAGAGGATTCCGAGTTAGTCTGCACAGACCATCTACAGTGAATCTGATGCAACAAAAATAAAATTCCAGTAGAGACGAATGATTATTTACAACTCAAGTATTATAGAGAAAAAGGAAATTAGAAAAGAGAAAAACAAAGTATAATATAGAGTCTGTATAGGTTCTTTTCAACTAGATAGTACTTCGAACAAATAGCAAAAGATCTGCAAAATGTGCAGATATCAAGCTATCATGTGCGATATCTGTATCATGGTTCGTAGTCTCGGCCGATACCGAGTCGTCTCGGCCGAGTCAACTCGGTTTCGGAGGGTAACGAGACGAGATCTAGAGCCGAGTCAAAAAATAAACAAAACGACCTAGGATCGGACACCATCTCGGCTGTATCGCCTTGTATCGGACGAGATGGTTCCGTCTCGCACGAGATCTCGGACGAGACGACGAGACAAATCTCAGAAATACAGATTTGAGACAAAAAAAGATAGGGCAAATCGTACCTGAGGTTAGATCCTTACAAACATGCTCGATTCTCTCTCTCTTGCTCGATTCTCTCACTTTTTTGGTCGCATAGATCTGCGCCGAGAAGATCTGGACTTCTCCAGTCCAGATCGTCTCTCTCTCTCTGTTCGATCTCGAATCCCAGTCCAGAAGGCTTCTACAGTTCGTCTCTGTCTCTCTCTCAGTTCGATCTGTCCACCGTTGTGTCACCGTCGATCTGTGTCGCCATCGGACGAAAGCTCTCCAGTTCGTCTCTCTCTCTCTCTCTCTCTCTCTCTCTCTCTGTTTGTTGTTTTTATTTTCATTTGGTTGGTGTGTGTAACTTTGTGCAGACTTAAGTTAATAAGAGAGTAGAGGCTATGTTTGTGCTGACTTAAGTTTAGTAAGGGAAGTGTCTCAAAATAAAATTTTGTATTAATTCACTTAACACAAAATTCACTTAGTATTAATGAGACTTTAATATTAACACTTTTTTTTTAAAATATTAGATTTAGCATTATAAAATTATAAAACACTTAGGTGAGACTTTAATACCTATTTATAATACACTTACATTATATTAGACTTGTGAAAAAAAAACATTATATTAGACTTAATATAAGAAAGTAAGCTTTATTGGTTTTTTATTTTTATTTTTAAATTTTGATATACATAATGCTTGGAAAAAAAAATTATTAATAATCATATAATTATTAATACACAAAATAACTTATTGATGATTTTCAGCCCCCATGACACTCCATGTGGCATTGATTTAGTAGTTATTGATGAATGTGATCCTAATTATGTATGTAGTGTTATTAGATACTCAATCTGCAGCGTGTGTATTGGATATTACGTGACATTGTAATTGGTATATTGTGTATTTAGACAATCTATTGGGCCAAATTTGTTATTCAAATGATTTTAGAATTTTTCGTTATTTTTCTAGATTTTTTTGAACCTTAAATCTAGCGTATCTTTGCGTATCGCCCGATACCAGTCCGCGACGCCGCGACCGAGTCGTCTCCGCGACCGAAGCGACCGCGACCGATACCGCGACCTTGAACCATGTGAATTTATAGACTGCAAGCAACTACTCTGATTGCTTAAGCCCTTATGCAATGGACACCCTTAGCGAAAGATCTGCAAAATGAGCAGACCCCGTTTCAATCAAGCGAGTTGCCCAAGACAATCTTGGGAAATTCTCTGTGACCATTTTGCTTGAGCAAACCAGCTCTCGCTTGAGCAAGATGCCCACTTCCCCGATCGAGCCCCGTCTTCGCCATTTCAATTGAGTAAACCAGATCTTGCTCAAGCAATTGAGCAAGATCTCCACTTCACTCGAGCCATGCATGAGATCACCCCCGTTTCTTTAACGACTTTGCTTGACCATGGTTGACTTTGACTGCTCAACCTTTGACTTTTGACCTTGACCGGGTCCATGTAGGACCCCTTCTACTCGATGTTCTCCTCAACTGGCCACATAAGACTTTAACCTCTCCTTTGACCATTTTTGACCTCGCCCCCTGCCCGGATCAAGAAGTTTACATCTTACATTGTGTTGAATGCTTAATTCTTTGATTAATATTCTCAAACCAAATGTTCGGGTAACTGTTCCACAATTATGCCAAATGTCAGCATAGAATCAGTTGAAAATTTACTATTCATACTTTTTTCCCTTTGAATTGCAACAAACATCAATGAGCGGGAAAACTTGTTAAGAATATTCATCTGGTAAAGCTTACGTTTATAACATTAGTTAGAACCTTTTATATTAACCAGAAGGAGAAGAGTACAAATATTACAAACAGGTCCTTGGACTTATAATAAAATAAAACATAACAACAAACTAACACTCCCCCCTCAAGCTGGTACAAAATATCTCTCATTCCCAGCTTGTCCAGGATAGTATGAAACGGACGACTCCCAACGGCTTTAGTAAGAACATCAGCAACTTGATTGCAAGACTTAACAAAGGGAGCACAAATAGTATCACTAATAATATTTTCTTTGATGAAGTGTCGATCAATCTCCTCGTGCTTTGTTCTATCATGTTGAACAGGGTTATGACTAATGGCCGCTTTGTTGTCACAATATGGCCTCATAGAATCTCTCAGTTCGATCTTGAAGTCCTTCAGTAAAGACTTGATCCACAATAATTCACAACTACCTTGGGCCATAGCCCTAAATTCAGCTTCTGCACTAGATCTGGCCACTACATTTTGGTTCTTACTCCTCCAGGTAACAAGATTACCTCCTACCAACGTGCAGTACCTTCCTATCTGTAATCGAACTAGCCCAATCAGCATCAGTGTACGCTTCCACCCTTAGGTGGTTATGTCTCGCAAATGTAAGCCACTTTCCAGGGGCAGACTTTAAATACCAAAGAATCCGGAAAACAGCCTCTTGATGTGACTCTCGTGGAGAATGCATGAACTGACTGACAACACTCACTGCAAAAGCAATATCTGGACGAATATGGGATTGATAAATAAGCTTACCAACAAGTCTCTGATAACTCCCCCTGTCCACTAATTCCCCACTACTATCATCGCCAAGTTTATGATTTTGTTCCATAGGAGTATCACAAGCTTTGCTCACAAGCATCCCTGTTTCCTTCAACATGTCAAGGATATACTTCCTTTCGGAAATAAAAATCCCATGTTTGGACCGAGCAAGTTCGATCCTAAGAAAGAACTTCAAGGCCCCTAAGTCTTTAATCTCAAACTCAGAAGCTAATTGCTTCTTCAACCTCTCCATTTCTTCCAAGTCATTCCCTGTCAACACAATATCATCAACATAGACAATAAGGGCAGTAGTTTTACCCTGTGAAGAGTGTTTGATGAATAATGTATGATCTGCATGACTCTGTCTAAATCCTAACCGAACTATGGCCTGTGTGAATCTCTCAAACCAAGCTCTAGGAGACTGTTTGAGGCCATACAAAGATTTTTTAAGCCTACATACATTCTCATCTGTCTTAAAGTCCTCGAATCGAGGAGGAATATCCATGTAAACCTCTTCTTCTAAATCACCATGCAAGAAGGCATTCTTCACATCAAACTGGTGAAGTGGCCAATCCTGATTAGCTGCTAAGGAAAGATGAATTTTTATTGAGTTCATTTTTGCGACTGGAGCAAAGGTCTCCTCATAGTCCACCCCGTAGGTCTGAGTGAACCCTTTTGCCACCAACCGAACTTTATACCTCTCAATAGAACCATCAGCCCGATGTGTCACTGTGTACACTCACTTGCACCCCACAGTCCTCTTTCCTTTAGTTAACATGGTCAATTCCCAAGTACCAGTCTTTCAAAGAGCTTTCATCTCCTCAATCATGGCATGTTTCCACTTAGGATCAGCGACAGCTTCCTGTACACTGTTAGGAACACTAACAGAGGAAAGTTTTGAAAGGTATGCTTTATAGGAAGGAGAGAGATGAGAGTAAGACACAAAATTAGATATTGGTTGTTGAGTATAGGATCGAACACCCATTCGAACAGCAATAGGAACATCTAACTCATCAAAGTCAAGAGAGGGTGTGTCAGAGGAGTTACTTGAATCTTCGTCACGTAGAGAGAATGGCAGTGGCAGTGGCAGTGGAGGAGCAGGAGTAGTACTAACTTCTGGAGTCGCTCTAATTTTTCTTTTACTCTATGTTCCCCTGGAATAAACTCTCAACTCATTCTCTCCTTGCCTCTCAATGACTTCTTCTTCTTCAGGCTCCCCCTCACCTTTTTCACTTTCTCTCTCTGGTTCAACACTCTCTCCTTCGGTTTCTTTTCCCTCAACTCTCTCTACCTCAATCATCATATGCATAGTCAAAACCGATATCTCTTCACACCTAGGCTCCCCCTAAAGAGGTACCGAAGAGTCAAGAAAGTAAGACTGAGACTCACGAAATGTGACATCTATAGTGACGAACCATTTCCTACACAGAGGATGGTAGCACTTGTAGCCCTTTTAAGTGGGGGAGTAACCGACAAATACACACTTAATGGCACGAAGGTCTAATTTTCCACGGGTGGGGCTGTGATTATGAACAAAAGCAAACACAACCAAAAACACGAGAAGGAATGGATGAGGATAGAGAAGAAGAGTGAGAAAAAACCTGCAGAGGTGTTCTCTTATCTAACACCCTAGTAGGAAGACGGTTGATAAGATAAGATGCGGTCAACACCGCCTCACCCCAATAGGAGCGAGGGGCCTGAACCTGGAAGAGTAAAGTACGGGCAACATCTAAAAGGTGATGATTCTACGCTTAGCCACTCCATTTTGTTGTGGAGTGTCAGTGCAAGAAGTTTGACGGATAATCCCATGGGAGCATAAATACTTACCTAGACCCAAATCAATATATTCACCACCATTATCAGACCTTAAGACTTTCACTACTGCCCCGGACTGAGTACTTATCATTTTGTGAAAATTTTAAAAAATAGAGAAAACTTCCCGTTTTTCTTTCATCATATACAACCACGTAGTACGCGAAAAATCATCGATAAAAGACACAAACCATCTATGACCTTTCAAGGACACGATGCGGAAGGCCAAACATCAAAATGTATTACTGCAAAAGGAACAGAACTTTCAATATTACTGGGAGCATAAGAAGCTCGAAATGTATCCCAAGTTAAGAATATTCATTTGGTAAAGCTTAGGTTTCTAACATTAGTTAGAACCTTTTATATTAATCATGAAGGAGAAGAGTACAAATATTACAAATAGGTCCTTGGACTTATAATAAAATAAAACATAACAAACTAACTCCAACAAAACTATACACATGCAAGTTTATGTGATTTACTTCGAATTTCATACCCTTGATGTAGTTTGGGTATCCTATACTCTCGAGTGTTTTTATGCTATTGAACAACGTACAATGCGATATTCTAAATTCTGCTTCCTAGTAGATACAGAATGAACAAAACCATGTCTCAAATTTAAAGAATACAAGCAAGCAACTAACTGGAAAACTGCATGAATAGAGAAAAAGATGTTAACTTATCATACAAAGAGAACCATTAAACACCGAAGCAAGTTCAAACAAAAGGAAAAACAGAACTCCTCAAACAAGAAGTCAAAAGCAAAAGATACCTCAAAGTAAGAACCGAAAGGAATATCATGCACCTGTTGTACACTCTCTAATACCTAAATAAGGAGAATGTGGAATTTCAATTAACTTCAATTAGAGAGAGAGAGAGAGGTTAAAAATATATACATATATATACATATCACATAGAAAACTACATTAAATAGGATAGTGACACAACTAGTCGCACCAGCAGTTTCTTATCTGGTGACAGAACAACATGCTGCCACTCTGTCACTGCTGTGTCTGGAGGGCACATAGGGCTGGTACATAGTGACCTGAATTTTATTTCTCTCACTTGACCATCATATTCGTCGGCAACATGCCATTGTCCTATCTAGAAAAAGCCAAAAGAAAATGGAACAAAGTATACATCACTAGGTAAGCAGTTTGGACAACAGTCTTCTCTAGTGAAACAGAATTTTATATATATATATGTGTGTGTGTGTGTGTATTTATATATATCACATGGACAAACTTAACATTGGTTGACCATCAAGAGTCGAGTCTGTCCACTAATGAGAGAGAGAGAGAAACGGCGAAGCCTCTCACTTGCCCTAATTTCTCATTCTCAATTTCCCCTGAATATAAGTATATAACTTTTATATGGCACAAAAGATCGGTTTTTCGGTCCGGTTCAAGTTGGGAGTTCCATACCGATAACCGAACTGTACTGTAAACTATAGTTCGGTTTGAAACCGAACTGAAGTTGCAACCCGAACTAACCGATCCAAATTCCATTTGAATTTCGGGTTCGGGTCGAAACTTTGGGTTGAACCAAGGTGTGCCCACCCCTAGGCCTAGCTGTGCAGAGGATGCTGAACATGTATCACCATTTTAGGATTTAGATCAAAACTATGTTCACATTTTTTGTTCATAACCCTCTGTGATCGAACATTTATCTAATTCAATTTATATTCTCCACCAGATGATGATTAATAGATCATCTCATCTGGTGGATTGTAGCCTTCATTATAATGATAGAGAGGAAAAAAGAGAACAGTCTGCACACGCGAGCACAATTATCCAAGTCGTTGGAGTAAATGATAATAATAGTAATCATTTAAATGTGTCTTAATATGTTCACATAGGATATAAACCAGACACACGCCAGATAGGTGACTGACACCATAGGTTATTCGAGTATGATCACCATAAAAGTTGATGCTTACATTTAGGTTCGAACTCTTTTGGGCTGCACGGTACTCAATTGTAAAATTTGAATCATCGCTCAACAATAGGCCAAAGAATTGCTCAGCCGTGCCTTGAAAAACATCCTGAAAGAAAATTTAATGAATTTAATATCATGATAAAGATAGTACAACTGAAAAAGATCGATGTACAATTGTATACTGCATGATAAGAATACAAGTGTTCCAAGACAGAGAACAGATGAAATACATACATTGCATAGACTGCCTAAAACTTCTTCTTTAACAAAAGGTTGAAACTTCCCATTCTTGGGCGCACTTGCTAGAGGAAGCTTAATCTCTATTTTACTTCCATTAACAGAGCTACTATGTGCTGGCAGTGATGATTGTTCCTTAACCTCTATTTTACTTCGACTAACAGAGCTACTATGTGCTGGCGGTGCCAATTGTTCCTCCTCCTATATTTCCCAATAAGACCAAATCAGTTGAAGCTCATCATAGACAGCAAAAATTAGGCGAAAGAAACAATAAGCAAGGTGAAGTTGGGTACAGTGGAAACTACTAACAGCTGAGGGAGGGGAGGCAATGCGGACAATTTCACCCCCAGAAGTCTTCGACTTCATAAGTGAGCGGCCCATCTTTAACATCAACTCCACATCTTTCTTAAACTGCATTGTGACCATAAGATTAAGATGTATTTCGTTTCATGCATGAAGAATTATATCACCATAGGCTAATCTAAGGTCAAATTTGAATGGAGAATAAGAAATGATATAAGCAACAAATTAATCAATTGGAAAAGAATAGCATATGTACCTCGTTGATAGCACCAGTCCTAATTTTAGACTGCATTATACACCATTTCTTAAAGTGGGCACCTGTTGAAATCGGGAAGAAAAAAAATGCACAACTTAATTGGGGAAAAAAAATTCACAAACAGGACAAGTATTTGGTGCTCATGTGTGACATGATACCATAGTGTGAGAAAAAATCATGCAAAGACACGGCATTATTTATATCGCACAAGTATTAGATTAAAAAAAATCCAAGAAAAAATATTCAATGGTTCATCATTCATTTAAAGACGACTTGGATTGGTGGATTGAAAAAATTTGTAAATGCAAAGTCATAGAGACAATCGAGGCAATGAATCTCCAGCCATAAAACAAGGATAGACATACTTAAGATGAATGGTCCAGAGAAAGCAATAAAACAGCAATCTTCAGATTTATTTAGTTCTATATAATAACAAGATTTTCATCATAGAAGAGGATATGGCATAGATTATATGAATTCTATGCTTTAATACAGGAAAAAATAAAAAAGAGCCAATTCTCAGGAAAACAAGGCAGTATGTTAACACTCATGGTTGCCAGCATCGTTAATTGTTAGATTAACAAGTCGATTCAAGTTTTTATACAACCAGAACATAACTTTGATTCAAGTTTATTCAAGTCGATTGAAGTTGATTCAATACATGATTCATAATGATGAAACTTTGAAGTTTTATGTTTTAAGTGGAGATCTCCCAACATTTTGAGCCTTAATATTTCATAAAACTTGTGTCAAATAGTCTCTTTTATTTATTTTTTTTGTATTCACTTGAAGCACTGTACATATGTTTTTATACTTCCACACACACACACAAAAAAACCATTTTTTTTATTATTTACTTTCCAAAAGAGTGAATCTTATGATTCACGATTCATAATTTCGGCAAACCGATTCACTATCTGACAACCATGATTACATATATGCTTAAGGGCCAATTTTAAAGACGAATCAAAATGAAAAATTTCTTAATCGAAAAGGAAGAACATGAGATTTAAAAATGGTCTGTCCAACTTTAGAATTGTTGGGTCCAAAGGCTGGGTTACACAATGGTGGTCCTCACCTTAACGTAAACCCTCCCCAACCAGACGAAGGTGGGATTCAATCCCAGCTCTCTGGTACAGGTACCTAGGGACATTACCAGCTAAGCCAGCTGATAGTACAGGGAAAATACGATATAGAATAAATGGAAATGACGACAATCTTCAGATCCATTAGCTTATATGTAAATCAGAAACACAACATAGAAGAGGATTTGTCACATATAATGGATCGTGGTGACTTCTATGCTTTTATATAGGAGCAAACAAAAGAGAGACAATTCTTAGAAAGCATGAATCGAGATGAAGATATGTGTTAGAGGATAATATTGTAAAAAGTGTAATGTTATAGTGTCCCACATCGGTTAGATTGTAAAAGTGTAGCTTGTAGCTAAGCCTATATATATTAGGCTCTTGTAATCATTTTGAGTATCAATCAAATATATTATTTTCTCCTCTTTTTCATGGTATCAGAGCAACTGATCTTAGGGTTCGCTCCTTTTCTTGTTGCCGATCAAAGTTGATCGAGAGTGTTTCTCGTGTTTTATCAATTGCCGGATCTTTGTCCAAGATCCGAGAAGACCAGCAGCCCCTCAAACCCTAGCCGCTGCCCCTCAAGTTACTGTTCATCCGAAAGTTACTGTTCATCCGAAAGTTACTGTTCATCGCAAGTTACTGTTCATCGCAAGTTACTGTTCATCCGAAAGTACTGTTCATCCGAGGGTACTGTTCATTCGAAAGTTACTGTTCATTCGAAAGTTACTGTTCATTGCAAAAGTTACTGTTCATTGGCAGCCCTTTAGTGTGTCCAGATCTGTTCCGATTTGGTCCTTTCTCAATCTATTTTGCTCCCAATCTGATTTTTCTCTTTTCTCTTATTCTTCATGGACTCTACTCATCCTCCTGTTCCAGTTGTGGCTGATCATTTTTCGGTTTCTCGGGACGAGTATACTCAGTTCCTACAGTTCCAGGCATCTCAGCAGGCATCTTCTCCTAGTACTTCTCTTGTTCAGAAAGGTACATCCACTGCTTGTCTCACCTCTCGTTCTGCTCCTTGGGTAATTGATTCTGGAGCTACTGATCATCTCACAGGTATATCGACCTTGTTTTCATCTCTTGAAAAATCATCCTCATTGCCCCCGGTTACATTAGCTGATGGTTCCTCTATTCCTGTTGAAGGAATAGGGACTGTCTCATTGTCTTCATCCTTGTCCTTATCTTCTGCTCTTTACATACCCCGGTCTCCTTTTAATTTAATTTCTATTAGCAAATTGACAAAGAATCTTAATGCTTGTGTCTCTTTTTTTCCTGATTCTGTTCTTATTCAGGATTTGACGACTCGGAAGACGATTGGCATAGGGTATGAATCCAATGGTCTCTACTATTTTGATGGTTCATCTCCACCACCCACTTCTCCCACTGCTTGTCCTGCTACAGTGTCTCCTCACCAGATTCATTGCCGCCTTGGACATCCTTCCTTGGCCAATTTGAAACTGCTAGTACCTAGTTTAAGTCATTTGTCTGTTTTAGAGTGTGAGTCGTGTCAGTTGGGGAAGCATCACCGTGTCCAATTTGCTCCCCGAGTCAATAAAAGAGTGTCTTGTCTATTTCAATTAGTACATTCAGATGTTTGGGGCCCACACCGTATAACCTCTATTAAGGGGTATCGATACTTTGTTAGCTTTGTTGATGATTTCTCCAGAATAACGTGGATTTATTTAATGAAAGATCGTTTCGAGTTATTTTCAATATTTTGTGCATTTTGTAATGAAGTTAAAACTCAATTTAATGTTCCTATTCAGATTCTTCGTAGTGATAATGCACAGGAATATTTCTCTCATCCTTTCACCACCTACATGAGCAAATGTGGGATGCTCCACCAATCATCGTGTGTGCACACACCTCAACAAAATGGTGTTGCTGAAAGAAAAAATCGTCACTTGTTAGAAGTCACCCGCACTTTGTTGTTTGAAATGAGGGTTCCAAAATGTTACTGGGGGGATGCAGTTCTTACTGCCTGTCATTTAATTAATCGTATGCCCTCTTCTGTTCTAGATGGGTGCACTCCTCATGCTACATTATTTCCGACTGAGTCTCTGTTTTCAGTTAGTCCACGTGTTTTTGGTTGTGTTTGTTTTGTCCATCAGCTTACCCCGGGCACTGACAAGTTAGACCCACGTGCTATTAAGTGTGTTTTCTTAGGGTATTCTCGTGTTCAGAAAGGCTATCGTTGTTATAGCCCTACCCTGCGCCGTTTCTTTGTGTCAGCTGATGTTACCTTTTTTGAGTCCACTCCATACTATTCAGAGTCCCACTCTATGAATGATCCTGATTTCATGCTTCCCTTACCTCTTGCATTACCTCCCACATCCCCTGTCCTTCCTATCCTAGAGGTTTCCTCCCGCCTGGATCGCCCACACTTGCAGACATACACTCGTCGTCATCGGACTATTCCGGATTCTGCTACTCCGCCAACCGCCTCCGCGTCTTCAGATCCGCCTCCATCAGAATCTGACCTTCCCATTGCTCTTCGTAAGGGTAAGCGCTCTTGTACTTCTCATCCTATTTCCAACTTTATCTCTTATAATCGTCTATCTCCTGTTTTTTCTTCGTTTGTTACCTCTTTGTCTTCTGTGTCGGTTCCTAACACTGTTGCAGAGGCTCTTACCCACTCCGGATGGAGACAGGCAATGGAAGATGAGATGTCTGCCTTACGAGATACTGGTACTTGGGACTTAGTTCCTCTTCCTCCAGGCAAGACAGTAGTGGGATGCCGTTGGGTTTATACTATTAAAGTGCATCCTGACGGCACGATAGATCGCCTGAAAGCCCGCCTTGTTGCCAAGGGCTATACACAGGTTTATGGCCTTGACTATTCCGAGACGTTCTCTCCTGTGGCTAAGATCACCTCTGTTCGTCTCCTCATTTCTCTTGCTGCCATATTTCACTGGCCCTTACATCAGCTTGATGTCAAGAATGCCTTCCTTAATGGCACTTTGTTGGAAGAGGTCTATATGGAGCAACCACCAGGGTTTGTTGCTCAGGGGGAGTCGAATATGGTATGTAGATTAAGAAGATCTTTGTATGGCCTGAAACAGTCTCCTCGTGCCTGGTTTGGTAGGTTCAGTGATGTAGTTGCTGAATTTGGACTCCAGAGATGCGGTGTCGATCATTCAGTCTTCTATCGACATACTAAAGCAGGTAAAATCTTCTTGCTTGTGTATGTTGATGACATTGTTATTACCGGAGATGATTCCAAGGGTATTTTGGAGTTGAGGTTATTTCTGCAAAGTAAATTTCAAACCAAGAACCTCGGGCAGCTTAGATATTTCTTGGGTATTGAGGTTGCTAGGTCAAGTGAAGGGATTTGCTTATCTCAAAGGAAGTACGTACTTGATCTCCTATCAGAATCAGGGATGTTAGGATCCAAACCTGTGGAGTCTCCTATGGATCCTAACACCAAGTTACTATCAGATCAAGGGGAGTTATTGGAGGATCCTGAGCAGTACAGACGTCTGGTTGGTAAGCTTAATTATCTTACTGTTACTAGACCCGACATTGCCTTTTCAGTGAGTGTCATTAGCCAGTTCATGAGTTCTCCTCGTACCACACATTGGGAGGCAGTGATACGTATTTTGAAGTATCTCAAAGGAGCTCCAGGCCGTGGTTTATTGTACCAGGATCGCGGTCATATGCGGATTGAGAGCTACAGTGATGCTGATTGGGCAGGATCTCCTGGTGATAGGAGATCCACTACAGGATACTGTGTTTTGGTTGGTGGTAATCTTGTGTCTTGGAAGAGCAAGAAGCAGACAGTAGTTGCTAGGTCGAGTGCTGAGTCTGAATACAGGGCTATGGCACATACTACGTGTGAATTAGTGTGGATGAAGCATCTACTAGAAGAGCTTGGGTTTACTCAGTCTTGTCCTATGAATTTACTTTGTGACAATCAAGCTGCCGTTCATATAGCCTCCAATCCAGTATTCCATGAAAGGACAAAACACATCGAGGTTGATTGTCATTTTGTTCGAGAAAAGCTTCTAGAGAAAGTAATCAATACCGTTCACGTGAAATCCGCGGATCAGTTAGCCGATTTGTTCACAAAAGCATTAGTTGGAACTCGGGTTAAATATATATGTGACAAGCTTGGTGCATATGATATGTATGCTCCAGCTTGAGGGGGAGTGTTAGAGGATAATATTGTAAAAAGTGTAATGTTATAGTGTCCCACATCGGTTAGATTGTAAAAGTGTAGCTTGTAGCTAAGCCTATATATATTAGGCTCTTGTAATCATTTTGAGTATCAATCAAATATATTATTTTCTCCTCTTTTTCAATATGCTCACTTCCATCCTCCCATTGTTCTTACTCAGTATTCTATTCTATCAGAATGCCCTTATTAGAATGACTATATCTATAATTAGCTTCTTTCATCAAACCCTCCAAGTAATTTCCTCAACGACCTAACCATATGATTCATATTCTCTTCCTAAGTCAAAAACAATGTTTCAAATGTCTCTTCTCAACCTATCTTTGAGGATACCAAGGATAAAGAAGCACAGAAGGAAAAGAGAGATTGAAAGAAATGGAATGTCAACTTTCATTTTTTCAGTCAAATAGTTGGGCTACACAATCGGGGGATGGGCCACACTGCCCTGTAGACCCTTACCGACGCCATGAACGTGGGATTCAATCCCAGCTCTTTAGTACAGGTACCTAGAGAATTTACAAGCTAAGCTAGCTGAAATCAAAAGTAAAATCCAACATAGTATGAATAAAATTGCATGCTAACAATGTGCAATACAAAAATCAACGAGAGAACTTACCAACTTTTATATCACTGGAGCAAGAGGATTCCGAGTTAGTCTGTACAGTCCATCTACAGTGGATCTGATGCAACAAAAGCAATTATTCAGTAATCAATTAGAACATGAGATAACAAGAGATACACGATTAACACTTTGGATACAGATGTACTCAGTAAGCTTGAGCCATGGTAAATAGTTACAGTAGACTAAGGCACAAAAAGAATCAAATGTGCACTTTCTCCTCCAATTAGTAGGTCAATATGTTCACTACTAAAAATAAAGTGTAACATAAGGAAAACAGCCACTAAACATTGCATTAAGGACAAAAAGTTATACCATACCGAGTTTACCAAATAATTTAACTGCCACCAAAACTGTCAAACAATTAACTGCCACCGAGTTTACATTACCTAATTAGTGGAGTAAGATGCGTAATACTAATCTTCACTTATTGCCTATTAACTTATTCCCTCACTATATCACAGCATAAGATAGAAATCATGTGCACACCAGATGTAAAACTTATGCAGGAAAAATAAATACAAGCTGGCTTCTTGACCTGTAATGAACATCAATGTGCAGGAAAAATAAACGTATGCAGGGGTATGTAATCCTCTCCAGTTTCATGCCCCTCATTGTTCGGATACCTAAAACGGTCTTCATTGTACATGTCCAAACCATCATAAATTTCTCGTTTTCTATCAGAAATCAGTGCTACATTTACCATTTCACGAATATAGTCATTTCTAATTTATTCTTTTTGTTTCACCACACATCCATCTTAGAAAACGGACTTATGCTACACCCGATTTTTTTTTGGGCAAATTACACTTTAGTCCATTAAACTATACACCTGTTTTCAATTGGGTCCATAAACTTTTTTTTTTTTTTGCAATTGGGTCATTGAACTTCAAAAATCCATTCAATCAGTCCCAAATTCTGACACTCACACTGTTAACTTAAATTATTAGAAATTGTCACGTACGTTGCACGTAATGCTTACCTGTCACATGTTAGGTTAAGACAAACAAGGGACTGCGAATGGCTAAAAAATGATGTGATTTTGGGTATGATTGAATGCAATTTTGGGTCTAGTCGAATGTGTTTTCGAATTTGATTGAACGCGATTTCAGATCTGATTGAATGCGATTTTTCGCACTATTCACAATCTCCCGTGTTTGTCTTAACCTAACATGTGACAGGTAAGCATTACGCGCAATGCACGTGACAATTTCTAATAGTTTAAGCTAACAGTGTCAGAATTTGGATCTGATTGAATGAATTTTTGAAGTTCAAGGACCCAATTGAAAAAAAAAAAAAAAAAAAATTTATGGACCCAATTGAAATAGGTTATAGTTTAATGGACTAAAGTGTAATTTGCCCTTTTTTTTTACCAATATGTTGTTTCTTAGTCGCCCAAGACTCGATCCCATAAAGCATAGCCAGCCTAATAGCATATTAGATTTTTTTTTCACCAGTATACGGCGATCTTACAATATGCCAAATGCACTTTTCAACTTCATCCATCCTACTTTAATTCAATAAACTAAATAACGGAAATTATCACTTTATGGTATCCCTTGACCATCAATCTTTTTTACCTCTTCTCCATTTGAATTACTAGTTTTACCACTTATCCATTCTCAGTGTTTTCGTATGTTTCCTCAGTAAATACTAAACGAACAAAATGTCGAATTTAAAAAATACAAGCAACCAAGTGGAACAGTGTATGTGGAGAGATAAAGACGTTATCATGTCAAGAGAACCATTACACCTTAAAGCAAGTTCAGATCAAAAAGGAAACAAATCCACAAAACTAGATCTCGAAAGTAATGGATACCTCAAAGTAAGACCCAAATGGAACATCATGTGCCTGTTGTACATTCTCAAAGACCTAAATGAAGAGGATGTGGGATTTCAATTAGCTTCAATTCTTTTAAAGCAAAAATTTTAGCAAAAAAAGAGAAATAAATTAACATAAAAAAGCATAAATAAATAAATAAGAAACAAATAAGTAAAGAAATAAACTCATCTAAAAGTGATCTAACAGCCTGTTTGGCATTGGTACAGGAATGAAAAATAAAAAATCTTCTTGAGTAGAATTTTGGAAAACCAGCAAATTGCAGCTTCTAAATTAGGTTTTTTTAAAATTTAAAGTGGAGGTTTTAAAAAAAAGTTGTCAAACTTTTTGCCACAGACTTAAATTTCTCAATAATCCTAAATAAAGTGATTGCTAGTCCCAAATAAGCAAAATCCAAACGGGCTCTAAATTTGATAGTGACAGAAGAAGTCACACCAGCAGCTTCTTATCTGATGACAGAACAACGTGCTGCCACTCTGTCACTGCTGTATCTGGAGGGCATATAGGACTGTTACAGAGGGATCGGAATTTTATTTCTCTCACTTGACCGTCATATTCGTCGGCAGCATGCCATTGTCCCATCTAGAAAGAGCCAAAACAATGTATCGAAGAGATCATTAGGTAAGCAGTTTGTACATAACAGTGTTATCTAGCGAAACAGATATTCACACACACACACATACACGCGGGCGCACGCGCGTAATCACATGGACAAGCTTAACATAGTTGACCATCAGCCTACTGTGCACAGGATGCTGAACATGTACCACAATTTATAGGATTTGGACCAAAAACTATGGTCAAATTTTCTGTTCACAACCCTCTATGGATGAAGATTTCTGTAGGTCAGGTGAGGGTTAATTACCGCACCTTTATAGTTTTGTTTCGGTCTATTGTTTCGATCTGTCTGGATACAGAAGCTTTTCGGAAATGTTTCGAAAACATGTTGAAACACCGGGGAAAATTGGAAACGCTGAGAAATTTGTAGAAACACATCTTCAATCTTAATTGTATGCACATATAAAGCTAATAATTGATTAATTGAACTTTCGAGAGGTCTATCTATGTAGTTACATTAACAATAGATAGCTCAAATTGAAAACACATGAGGATTAAGTCGCCAATCTACTGTCCAATGCTTCATAGAACAACACAAAAAACACTTACTGATATAGATTTATTAATTTATATTTATTACCTACTAAACTTAAATTAATTCATGTAAAGATAACCCTAATTATAATATATATTGAGAACCTTAAATTAATTTACTAATATATATATATATATATATATGTATCTAAGAAGAGGACGAAGAAGAAGATCTCGAAATGTTTCAGTGGATCATAGGTCTGTTTCGATGGCAACAATCATGTTTAGTGGAAACAAAAGAAACAAAGTCGTTTCAATGAAATCAATGGAATTTCGAGATTCCATGGATGTTTCGTTGCTATGCCCCAAGAACGGAAAGTTTTCGGCGAAACAAATGGAAATTTGGATTCATGGGTGTTACTTGGCCCCTATAACCATCTTTCTAGCTTAATTGGGGAACCAACAAGAAAATTGTAGAAAATGCTTCAATTTTTAGTTTATAACGGGTGACCATAGGATATGAATGCTCCATTTCACACGAAATATGGCAATGTAACTTCAAGTAAAATCTGGGTTTGGGAGTCCTAAACCACAAAAAGACACTAGTCGCATGAGACTTTGATTTGCAAGTTGCAACAGCCCCAGTGCTATATGGGAGCAGAACAAATTTGCTATTCTCCGTACATATAAACTTAAAACCAAACAAAATTGACACCTGAAAAAAGAAATCCACGCTCCACTTGGCACAAGGTTTATTGGACATCATGTATAATTCTCCCATCCCACGTATAGACATACATACAATTTTTACTTGCAAAATGAAATCAATATACTTCTCAAAAACTTAAACACGCCCTCAAGTTTAAGAAAATGGGGTTTTTTCCTTAGATGATGTGTAACCACCGAATGAACTGGAAAAATGGAGTTTAGAAGAGTTTCCGGCGTGACAACCATAAAATGTTGATACTCACATCTAGGTTAGTGTCCTTTCTGGCTGAACGGTACTCATTTGTAAAATTTGAATCATCACTCAACAATAGGTCAAAGAATTGCACAGCTGTGCCTTGGAAAACATCCTGAGACAAAAAACAATGACATGTTTTAATCAGTATAAACACAAGAATACACCAATGAAAAAAAATTAGATACACAGCTATATGGATAAGAATAGTAGTCATCCAATATAGAGAATAGAGGTGATACATACATTGCATATACTGCCTAAAACTTCTTCTTTAACAAAAGGTTGAAACTTCCGAGTCTTGGGTGGTGCACTTTCTTGAGGAAGCTTGACCTCCATTTTACTTCTTCTAACAGAGGTACTACGTGCTCGCAGTGCCGATTGTTCCTTCTCCTGCATTCCAAATAAGACAAAATCAGTTGAAGTGGCTTGTTCCACTATTCCAACACAAAAGTGCAAGGGTCAGTAAAAATGAGCATAAAGAAAGAGTAAGCATTAGGGTATTTGGTACAATGCAAAATCCTAACAGTAAACAAGCTTAAAAAAAAAACAATCCATATCACAGTAGAGTGTAGACTGTTCATACCTTTAGGAGCAATATATTATCAATGTCACAAATAAAACTATAAGGTTATAAATTGTTATAAAACTGTTGGAAATTGGGTTAAATTTTACAAGACTGGAATGTCGCTAAAGCAAGCCGCTCAGGCGAGGTGGTGCGAATTTGGGGACAGGAATCTCACCCTGACCCGCTCGATGGTCGCCCGAGTGGACACTGTAATGTCCTGCATTTTAATTTGTCTTTAAACGTTAATATGACCTTAATTGTGCATTTAAATATTTAGTATGAAATTTGAGGCTAATATGAAACTCTTCCGAAAAATTAGTCACAGAGATATCTTGGTCATTTGAACCTGTGATGTTAGACTTGACCAGAGATTTGAAAATGAGATTTTGGACAAAATGGAGCATGTGCTCAAATGACTCACTATCTGTGTTTTAAGTTTTTTCATAATTGGTACGGTTAGTGAAATATAGAATTTTATGCGAGTGGTACCACGTGCTTTAAGAGTTGTACCTTGCCACTTACTATAAATAAGTTGTCTACTTCTCTCTCCTCTCTCCCTATGATCTCAAGTTCTTGAAACCCTAAGAACTTAGAGTTAAAACCCTTGGTATCATCTAGATCCGTCGAAGTCCGAAGGAATCTCCGAGTATTAAAGCTACTCCTTGCGACGAGGAGCACGCGTGGACACCAAAATCAATCTCATCCGACAACTTATCTCGGTTAGGAAATTTCTAAAAATAGAAGATAGTTCATATAACTCTCTAATATGGTGCAGTATATGAAAACTAAGCCTAATCTACAAGACTACCAAGGTTGGAGCACGTTTGGTGTGTCAATAATCCAGGCGGCAGTTAAGACAACCTCCCCCCAATAGGATTTCGGAATCTACATGGAAAACATCATAGACCTAGCAGATTCCCATAAGTGACGATTTTTTCTCACAGCTACTCCATTCTATTGTGGAGTATTTGTACCTGACATCTGATGGATCATGCCATGATCCAAAAAATACTGAGTTAGACCACCATAGATATATTTCCCCCCTTTATCAGAACGAACCTATCTTGACAACAGTACTAAACTAGGTACATATTGTTAGATATTAGCTTTTATTTTATTTTATAAGTGTCAAGGACACTATTGTAATTTTATGTTTTGCTCTCTTAATAATATATATGCATGGGTTAATATGTTGATTAACCTAAGCTTTCACAAAATAACAATGTTAACACAGTATCAGAGCCATCACAGCCACCACCATCGCAGCCCCTAACCACCACCTCCCACGCCGCAAGCCACCCTCCACCCAGCCACCTGCGCCGCAAGCCAAACCCCAACCCAGCCCTGCGCTGCAAGCCAACAACCTACCCAGACCTGCGCCGTGAACCCCCAGCCTCCCTGGCCTAATCCGACACCACCACAACTCCAAACCCTTATCGAAATTCATCCCATCACCACTACAGCTTGCCAACAGGCCTCCTTGGCTTAATTTCGAACCCCTTCTTCCTTCCCTTTCCCTACTCTCTTTCCGACAGCACCTATGTCCAATCTGTCTCCGCAATTTGATTAAAGTTTCTTCATTTTTTTCCTTCTGTTTTGGGTCCCCTCATGGAACCCTGATCTGCATCTTGCTGATCAGTATGAGCATATGAACACGTGCTTGGCTTAGAGTTTCCTGTTTGCTCCCTATCTTTGTTTTAAGGTGTGATTATTGTGGGTGTTCTCTTCGCTTGTTGGAACCATGGCTGATGATAAGTCTACATCATCCGAAGATCCCAAACAACTTCAGGTGAGCCATTTAGTTGCTCCTTAGGACAACCCAACCCTTAAAATCACCACTTTTTTGTTCAATGGCCAAAATTATGTACCTTGGTCACAGTCTGTTAACCTTTACTTGAAAGGGAAAGCGAAGGTCGGATATATTGATGGGACTGAAGGAAAAATAGGTTTAAAATTTAATTTAAACGCGCGGCGGAAAGATTAAGTTACAAAAACTTTATTGGTAGCGCGGATCTACTACTTGAAACTTCTATAGATGGGTACAAGAGAGGGGATAAGAATTATACCTCACGGTTTTGATCCCAATTCTGAAATCTTTGACTTCCAGCAGCCTCCACTAGATGGTCTTCACTCTTATGACTTCTACGGATGCTCCCCGAGAGGCTAGGGGTGGGGGGAACCCTAATAGAGAGGACAGAGAAGGTTTTGGGAACCCTACAACAGTTTCTGCAATTTCAGGTATAATAAAACGACGAACTCTTTTTTCTGAACGCAGCTGCCCTATTTATAGATTTCCAAAACCGACTTTAAGCCTTCGATCGATCGAACCGATCAAAGTGGCTTCGATCGATCGAACATTCGATCGATTGAACTACATTCGATCGATCGAACTTGCCTTGACTTCAATCGATTGAAACTCTTTCGATCGATCGAACTTGTCTTGACAAGATCCTCTTGTGCCTTTCCAAGCATCCTAGCGAAGCTAAGAGTGGGACCTCCTAGGTTCTTTATTGTTGGCTCAGATCAGTTATTCATTACCATGACCAAACTCTTTAATCAGCAAACTAACCAACTGATCAGTTAACGTTTACTCCACTATAAAACGATGACTGAACTCCAACGCAAAAGAACATATCCGAAGCGATGTCTAGACTTGTATGGTGTACTAATGTCCCTCTACCATCAACATTCACAATCATATTCAGGTGGTCGGATAACTGTTACTGTCAACCTGAATGATGATTACATATCATATTCCTTGAGTCTCATTCACCTCTCATGATTACCAAACATGTTGATAACTACTTATCAACAAGACTGCAGTTCTCAGTAATCAACTTGGTGACATTCTCAAGGGAATGCTTACTCTTGGTAGATTCTATCTTGACAATATATGTTCACAACCCTATGAACATGACATACCCAAGATACTCATGTGTTGATCTTTAAGACCTCACTGATTGGTAAGTCAAAACACCCATGTCCACAGTGTGTGTTCATAATCGTCTCAAGACTGAGAACACGTACCTTGTACAAGTTATGAGTTCCTATCGACTGTTGACAGTCTTAAGTGTCGTCCGTCAATGCACTATAAGCACTAGCATATTAACTATGAGTTAAACTCTAGTGATTGAGATTAATCACTCCATCCAATGGTAGTTAATCATGCTACAGTGTAAACCTAATGAGATATCCAGTCTCATCATCCACTGTGACAAATTCTAAGTGTCAAAGAATAGCAATTCGTATCTCACTTGTATGTATCTCATACACACACGAATTACTTACTATAATGCTTAGGGATTAACAATCATCTCATGAAAGAAACATACACAATGAAATATAAAGCTGATATCCATATATTAAAATGCCAATGTCTTATACTGTCATACATAAAGTAATGGTTTGAGGGCACAAACCCAACAAACTCCCACTTGCACTCATAACCATTCAAAACTACATCTAAGACCTAGACTATCTAGATGACAATCAAAGACATTCTGTGGCAAGGCCTTTGTAAACGGATCCACAAGATTGTCAGAGGTGGCAATCTTGCTGACAATCATATCTCCACGTTGAACAATATCTCGGATTAGATGATATTTCCCCTCTACGTGCTTTCCTTTCCGTGGTTCTTTGGCTCGTTGGACTGAGCCACTGCCCCATTATTATCACAGTATAGCGTAATAGGTGACAGCGACGCTAGTACCACCTCGAGCTCCATAAGGAACTTCTTGAACCAAACAGCTTCCTTTGCAGCTTCACATGCAGCTACATGCTCAGCTTCTGTAGTTGAGTCAGCAATGCATTTCTGCTTAATGCTCCTCCAACTAACAGCACCACCTTCCAAGGTAAAGAGATATCCGGATGTCGACTTTCTCGAATCTTTATCTGACATAAAGAGTCAGTGTATCCTACTGGAATTAACTCACTACCGCCATATATAAGCATATAATCTCTAGTTCTTCTCAAGTACTTAAGAATGTGCTTAACGGTTGTCCAGTGCTCTGCACCTGGATTCGATTGATATCTACTAACCATGCCTACGGCAAAGCAGATATCTGGTCTAGTGCATAACATCGCATACATGAGACTTCCCACTGCCGAAGCATAGGGAACTCCTGCCATGCTATTCCTCTCCTCCTGTGTCTTAGGACACTGATCCTTGGAGAACGCTAAACCATGCCTGAAAGGTAATAAACATTTCTTCGAATTATACATTGAAAACCTAGTTAGTACCTTATCGATATAACCAGCTTGAGATAATCCCATTATCTTTCGCTTGCGATCCCGAAAGAGCTTTATCCCAAGAATATAGCTCGCCTCTCCTAGATCCTTCATATCGAAAGTACTAGCTAGCCAAACCTTAACCGTTGATAACGCCGCTACATCATTCCCAATGAGTAGAATATCGTCAACGTAAAGAACAAGAAAGGCCACCACTTTCCCTTCACACTTCTTGTATACACAAGGTTCATCCAGATTCTGTATGAAACCAAATGACTTGACCGCTTGGTCAAAACGTATGTTGCAACTCCTGGATGCCCGCTTGAGCCCATAAATAGACTTTTGCAACTTGCAAACCAAGTTACCTTTCCCACCAGCTATGAACCCTTCTGGTTGCTGTATATAGATATCCTCCTCAAGATTGCCATTCAAGAATGCAGTCTTGACGTCCACTGCCAGATCTCATAATCTAGGCATGCAGCAATGGATAAGAGTATTCTGATGGACTTGAGCATGACTACCGGCGAGAAGGTTTCCTCATAGTCAATGCCCTCCCTCTGAGTATAACCATTCGCTACAAGCCTAGCCTTAAAGGTCCCAACCTTTCCTATCAGATCCTCTTTTCCTCTTGTAGACCCACTTACAACCAATGGATTTAATATTGGCTGAAAGTTCTACAAGATCCCAGACCTAATTGGAATCCAAAGATTCCAATTCAGCCTTCATAGCTTTAACCCAATGAGCTGAGTCTACATTTGCCATTGCCTCTTTGTACGTGGCATTCAGATTCTATGGAGACAGCTTCAAAAACATCTCCTAACAACATGTATCTATCAGGCTGGCTGATAATCTTCCCACTATGACGAGGTACCGGTGCGGAAATGGGTGAAGAAGTGGTATTTTCTTGTCTTACATCGTTATCAACTGCAGGTAGGACTGAGGGCTCTCCTTCTATCTCTCTTGAAAAGATAAAATATGATGGGAATATATCACTCTGTATATTCAACACACTGAAAGAAGAAGAGTACAAGCCTTTATATAGGCGAAGCCAAACCTATACATTTTACACACTAACCGATGTGGGACAACCACATAACTACACTTTAACTACACTTTACATATTTACCCTTTAACACTCCCCCTCAAGCTGGAGCGTACATATCATATGCACCCAGCTTGTTACAAATATATTTCACACGTGTCCCACCCAACGCTTTAGTAAACAAATCTGCTAACTGATCTGCAGACTTAACATGAACAGTATTAATCACTTTCTGTAGAAGCTTTTCACGAACAAAGTGACAATCAACTTCAATGTGCTTCGTCCTCTCATGAAACACAGGATTAGAAGCAATATGAACCGCTGCTTGGTTATCACAAAATAGATTCATAGGCTCAGATTGAGTAAACCCAAGTTCCTCCATCAAATGCTTCATCCACACTAACTCACAAGTTGTATGCGCCATAGCCCTATATTCTGACTCAGCACTAGATCTAGCAACAACGGTTTGTTTCTTGCTTTTCCATGATACAAGATTTCCTCCAACAAGAACACAATACCCTGTAGTAGACCTCCTATCACTAGGAGATCCGGCCCAGTCTGCATCTGTGTAGCTCTCAACTCGAGTGTGACCATGATCCTTATACAACAAACCACGGCCCAGAGCCCCCTTGAGGTACCTCAAGATTCGTATCACTGCATCCCAATGTGTAGTTCGAGGAGAGTCCATAAACTGACTAATTACACTAACTGCGAAGGCAACATCAGGTCTTGTGACTGTTAGGTAATTAAGTTTCCCAACTAAGCGTCTGTACTGTCCTGGATCATCAAGTAGCTCCCCCTGATCTGGCACTAATTTGGAATTGGGATCCATAGGAGTATCCAAAGGTTTTGATCCCAACATTCCTGTCTCAGTCAGCAAATCAAGAACATATTTTCTCTGAGATAAGCAAATCCCTTTACTAGACCTGGCCACCTCAATGCCTAAGAAATACCTAAGCTGTCCCAAGTCTTTGGTCTGAAACTTGATTTGTAAGAAAGATTTCAACTCATGAATTCCCTTAGAGTCATCACCAGTAATGACGATATCATCAACATAAACAATTAACAGTATCTTCCCCGCTACAGCGTGTCTATAGAAAACCGAATGATCAACACCACATCTCTGAAGACCAAACTCAGCAATTACATCACTGAACCTGCCAAACCAAGCACGAGGAGACTGCTTCAAACCATAAAGAGACTTTTTTAATTTGCAAACCAGATTAGACTCCCCCTGAGCAACAAACCCAGGTGGTTGCTCCATGTAAACTTCCTCAAGAAGGGTACCATTTAGAAATGCGTTCTTAACATCCAACTGATAAAGGGGCCAGTGATAAGTAGTGGCCAGTGAGATGAAAAGGCGAACAGAGGCAATCTTGGCCACAGGAGAAAAAGTCTCTGAATAATCAAGTCCATAAACTTGAGTGTAGCCTTTGGCAACAAGGCGCGCCTTCAGCCTATCCAGAGTGCCATCGGGATGAACTTTAACTGCATACACCCAACGGCAACCAACCACAGATTTCCTAGGCGGGAGATGGACCAAGTCCCAAGTACCAGTTTCCTTAAGGGCACACATCTCATCCTGCATAGCTTGGTTCCAACCAGAATGGGCAAGTGCTTCTGCAACATTCTTAGGAATAGATATGGTAGACACAGAAGCAACAAAGGAAGAAAATGTAGGAGACAAATGATCATAAGACACAAAGTTAGAAATAGGATGAGAAGTAGTACAAGAACGCTTACCCTTCCTGAGAGCAATGGGAAGGTCTAAATCATTCGATTCTGGAGAAGATGGCGGATCTGAGGACACGGTAGGCGGAGGCGGAGCAGCGGAGTCCAGGAGAGTCTCTGGAGGTGGACGACGAGTATAAACTTGCAAATCAGGCCGAGACAAGCGGGTGGAAGTATCATGAGTCGACGGTGTAGTAGTCGGAATAGTTGAGACATGAAGAGGAATTGGAAGCATAAAATCCGGATCAGTAGCCGAGTGGGACGCTGTATAAAAGGGTTTAGACTCGAAGAATGTGACATCGGCAGAGACAAAGTATCGATGAAGAGAAGGACTGTAACAACGGTACCCTTTCTGAGTCCTAGAGTATCTCAAGAAAATACACCGAATGGCTCGTGGGTCTAATTTGTCAGTACCAGGAGCCAGCTGATGAACGAAGCAAACACACCCAAAAGACACGAGGAACAACTGAGAACGATGACTCAACAGGGAATAAGCATGAGTGTGGTGTGCGGCCATTTAGAATAGAAGATGGCATACGGTTAATCAAATAACAGGCAGTGAGGACAGCATCCCCCCAAAAAAATTTTGGAACACGCATTTCAAATAACAGGGTGCGTGTGACTTCTAATAAGTGCCTATTTTTTTCTCTCGGCAATACCATTTTGTTGTGGTGTGTGTACACACGAAGATTGATGAATCATGCCAGAACGGGTCATAAAAGTACTAAAGGGGTCAGAATAATATTCCTTTGCATTATCACTCCGAAGAACACGAATGGGAACACCAAATTGAGTTTTAATTTCAGCACAAAAAGCACAAAAAATAGAAAATAACTCAGAACGATTTTTCATTAAATATAGCCAAGTTACTCTTGAATAATCATCCACAAAAGTAACAAAATACCGATACCCCTTGGTGGAGGTTATACGGTGAGGACCCCATACATCAGAATGCACTAATTGAAAAGGACTAGATGCTCTTTTATTGACCCGGGGAGTAAATGGAACACGGTGATGCTTCCCCAACTGACACGACTCACACTCTAACGACTGTAAAGAACTTAAACTAGGAACTAAAAGCTTCAAATTAGCTAATGAAGGATGACCCAGGCGGCAGTGGATCTGATGAGGTGAAATGGTAGCAGGACAGGCTGTTGGTGGAGGAGCAGGGACAGGATCACCATCAAAATAATAGAGACCATTGGACTCATGCCCGACGCCAATCGTCTTCCGAGTCTTCAAATCCTGAATAAGAACAGAATCAGGAGAAAAGGATACACAACAGTTAAGATCCTTAGTCAACTGACCAACAGACATTAAATTAAAGGACGAACGAGGTATAAACAAAACAGAAGATAAGGATAAAGACGAAGAGGGTTGAGCCGTCCCGATTCCTTCAACAGGAGTCGAGGACCCATCCGCTAAAGTGACTGGGGGAAGAGATGATGACAGTCGGATGGATGTAAAAAGACTAGATATACCTGTCAAGTGATTACTAGCGCCAGAATCAATTACCCATGGGGAAGAACCTGAAGCAATGCAAGCAGTATGTGTACCTCCATGCTGAGCTAAGGAAGCAGAGGAGGTGGACGCCTGGTGTGCTGCCTGATACTGAAGCAACTGTGAGTATTCCTCGCGAGGAACAGAAACCGTATCCATAGGAGCAGTAGCAGGAGGGTACCCAGGATCAGAGACGGCAGCATTCGCAACTTGAGGGGGACGACCATGGAGCTGCCAACATGTGTCTCTGCTATGCCCATCCCGAAAGCAATAAGTGCACTGGAGAGTCTGGCCTCTACCACGGCCAAGACGACCACCCCGAAATCCCCCGTCGCGTCTTCCACGGTTAGGACCACCACCCCTAGCAGGAGCTGGTGGAGTCTGAGAAATAAGAGCGGAGCGATCAACAAGCGAAGGGGAGGGAGGTGGGTCCCGAGGTGTGCTCCGTAGAACACGCTGATAGGTCTCGGCAAAAGTAGGAAGAGTATCACTCCCAAGAATCTGGGACCGAATAGCCTCATATTCAGGCTTAAGTCCGGCAAGAAACTTCATAACCAACATTTGCTCCCTCTGTTTCTGTTGTTCCTGAACATCGGTGGTAGGAGGCATGACAGAATTCAACTCCTCATGTAAGCGTTTCATAGAAGCAAAATAATCGGTAACAGATAAGTCATTCTGCTCAAGCTTGAAATACTGAGAGGACAAATCATACATCCTAGTTAAGTTACTGGAATAAAGAAGATGGAGATATTCCCAAAGTGCCTTAACGGAGCCCAAGTGATTGCATACATCCGCAACTGCCGGTTCCATAGAATTCCACATCAGGGTAACAAGTTGAGCATCAAGTTGCTTCCATGCCTTGATGGCTTTATCATCGGTAGTAGGTGGAGACTCCGTAAGATGAGCATCGTGGCCTAAGCCAGTAAGAGACATGGTAATAGCATTGGACCATTGAAGGAAGTTGTTGCCGTTCAACTTGCGAGTAGTGAGTTGAGTGAGAGTTTTGGACTCCATTATCTCGAAAAAATAGTGAAATAAGCTAACTAACCACCAAAGATAATCCGGATCTGAAAGGACCGTGACCTGTAGAACAAAAAAGGAGCAGATCTGAAACCAGGGATGAGCTAGATCTGAAAAAAGGTTGCCGGAGTAGAAGGAGGGCTGCTGGAGGTCGTTGGAGAACCTTCTGAAGGTCGCCGGGGCTGCTGGAGGTCGTTGGAGAACCTTCTGAAGGTCGCCGGAGTGAAAGGGAGGCTTCTGGAGGTCGCCGGAGTGCAGGGAGGGTCGCCGGAGTTGCGGCGAGGGTCGCCGGAGTGGCAGCGAGGGTCGCCGGAGAGGGGCGAAGGTCGCCGGAGGGTTAGGTTGGTGGTAGGTGGTCGCCGGAGGGTTAGGTTGGTGGTAGGTGGTGCCGGGTTAGGGTTTGTAGGGGCTGCGATGCTGCGATCAGTTTGCTGCGCAAACTGTTGTGTTTTTTTTTTTTTTTTTTTTTTTTTTTTTTTAAAAAAGAGGAAAATAGGAGAAAGGAAGGAGAACTAAATAAAGAAGAATGATCCGAACTTCCTTGATCACAATGAAGGCGGAGAATTAAGGAGCAATCCCAAAGATGGGAGGCTCTGATACCATGAAAAGATAAAATATGATGGGAATATATCACTCTGTATATTCAACACACTGAAAGAAGGAGAGTACAAGCCTTTATATAGGCGAAGCCAAACCTATACATTTTACACACTAACCGATGTGGGACAACCACATAACTACACTTTAACTACACTTTACATATTTACCCTTTAACATCTCTAAGATCTATTCTTCCCTTAGGTTTATGATTCATGATATAATCATCCTCCAAGAAAATAGCATTTGTACTGACAAACACTTTCTGCTCTCTTGGATCATAAAAATATCATCCATAAGTACCCTTTGGATACCCCACAAAGTAACATACTTCCGATCTAGAATCCAACTTGCTCATCTTTCCTTTCGACACATGTGCTGGACACCCCCATATCCGGAGATGTTGCAAAGAAGGCTTGCGCCCAATACACATCTCCCGTGGTATCCTGGGAACAGATTTTCTTGGTACTAGATATAGTATAAAAGCAGCATTTTTCAAAGCATAACCCCAAAGAATTATGGCAACTCCGAATAACTTATCATCGACCTAGTCATGTCTAAAAGAGTCCGACTCCTTCTCTCCACTACACCATTCTGCTGAGGTGTACCAAGTGTAGTCAACTGTGACAGAATCTCATTCTGTACGAGGTGATCAATAAACTCATTAGAGAGGTACTCGCCACCTCGATCTGATCGAATGGACTTGATATGTGTGCCCAATTGCTTCTCCACTTCAGCCCTAAACTAACTCTTTGAAATTTTCAAAGGCTTCAGACTTGTGCTGCATTAGGTACTCATATCCATACCTAAGTGGTCATCAGTAAATGTTATGAAATACTCATAACTACCCCTTGCTCTAATATTTATTGGTCCACACACATCAGTATAAAGTATTAAACTAATTCCAACAATGCATTAGTCCTATTGATCTTTGCTGGAAAGGGCCTTTTGGTCATCTTACCCTCTAAAAAGGACTCGCAGACTTCCATTGGTTCGAGAACCAAATCGCCTAAGACCCCTTCTTTGACTAGTCTACCAATCCTATTTAGATTGATATGGCCAAGTCTCATATGCCAAAGCCTTGTTAGATAAGTGGAAGGTTCCTTTCTTTTAGATGGTACAACTACCACTGAGTTATTAAATTCCATGCAAGAATCTTTAGAAATATTAGGAGTAATCACATACAAACCATTAGTTTTAACAATAGAACATATAAAAGAACTATTTCTTTTAATGACAACTTCTGTTCCAAAATGAAAAGAATAACCATTATTCGATAAATTTGAAACTAAAATTAAATTACGTCTCATTAAAGGAACGTAAAGTACATCTGATAAAACTATCGTCTTATTGTCCAAAAACTCTAAAACTACTACTCCTATAGCAACCGCGGAATCGGTTGCGCTAGAACCTAGAGTAAGTACGATCTCCCCATCACTGTACCTCTTGGTTGATCTAAACCCCTGCAATAAATTACAGATATGGTTAGTCGCACCGAAATCAATGCACGAAGTGTTTGAAGTATCCGTAATAAAACTTACTTCAATCACATATGATTCAATCATATCTTGAACTCTTGTAGCTAAGAATTCTGGACAGTTCCTCTTCTAGTGGCCCTTCTCACCGCATTGGAAACACTTTCCTTTGCCTTGGCCACCCACCTTCCCTTTGCCCTTACCTTTTCCCTTAGATTTTGCAATCTTAGGGACCGGTCCAACATTTGGACCACTAGTACCAGCCTTCTTCTTCCCTTTCTTGCCTTTCGGTGTAGATCTGGAGGAGGAAGAGCTTTTCTCAACGTTCAAAACATTGCCACCAGGTTTGATCACCCCTTCCGCTACGAGTAAAGAACTCATTAATTCACTTATTGAAAAATTCACTTGATTCATATTATAGTTAAGTTTAACACTAGAACATATAAAAGAACTATTTCTTTTAATGACAACTTCTGTTCCAAAATGAAAAGAAAAACCATTATTCGATAAATTTGAAACTGAAATTAAATTACGTCTCATTAAAGGGACGTAAAGTACATCAGATAAAACTATTATCTTATTGTCCAAAACTGAGTGAATAAAACTATTATCTTATTGTCCACCAGATTTGATCACCCCTTCCGCTGCGAGTAAAGAACTCATTAATTCACTTATTGAAAAATTCATTTGATTCATATTATAGTTAAGTTTAAATTGAGTGAATGAAGGCGACAACGAATTGAGGATCATATCAACATGGGTCTGTGCATCGATGTTGGCTCCCAAGGTCTCCAGTTCATTTAAATAACCAATCATTTTTAAAACATGTTCTTTAACTGGAGTCCCTTCCGACATCTTCGCACTCATTATCTTCTGCATAGCAACCTGTCTGGCAGGTCTGCCATGATCTCCAAACATCTCTTTTAGGGAGTTGATAATAGCACTGGCAGAATCGCTCGACTGGTATTGGTGTTGTAACACATTAGCCATAGAAGCCAATATGTAACAACGAGCCATCCCATTCGTCTTCTTCCACTTATCGAACTCGCGTCTAGCAGCAGCCGTAGCATTCGCAGCGGGTTCTTCGGGGCATAGGGTAGTGAGGACATATATGTGATCCTCCGCAGTTGAAACGATGTCAAGGTTTCGTTTCCATTCAATATAGTTATTTCCAGTTAACTTGTTCTGAGTGAGTATAGTGGCAAGTGGACTAAATGCTGATCCAAACATTATGATTTACTGAAAAAATCAAAAGACAAAATAAATATGGATATCAGAATTTGACATTTTGAAATAAAAGAATCCTTAAAACTCTTATTTTAAAACAAAGTCGCCGGAATATCAAAACGAAAGAATAAAGTCTCCGTGTGGTGGTCAATACTCAATCTTTTGATTAATCATGACTTGTCCGCTATGCAACTCTTGCAAAACAAGTTATGACTCCCGAACCTATTTGATCTCTAAGTTTCTGAATAATGCCCTGTGTGGGATCCCTTATTCATAGCTTAGCTAGTGTATACCATTAACTAGCATCCAACCACAACCGCATCAAGTAGTGCCTCAGTGTGGTGGTCACCCTCTAACACGTCTAATTGATCCTATCCATAAGTAGTTCATACATAGTAATCAATGAGTAGTGTACCCTCCGTATGGAATGATCACCCCCAGCGAGGTGACACAGAATGCACTACTCATCTTACAATGAACCGTTAATGGGAGATTGTGGATTTTATAATTAAACCCTCTCCCACTAGATTTAGTATATAAGGATTTTGCTTTTTAGAGAAAAATTTGTTTCTACACATTATCCATAAACATCTTAATGTTTATTAATGCGTTGAAACGGTTTTTTGAATTTTATTTTAGAAAACTTGTTTTACGTGCATGCAAGTAGTAACAATATAATTAAATGTCAATCAGAAACCAAGCACATAAAACAAAAAACCAAAATTGAAACAAAGCTATTCATATGCCTCTATCTCCCATGGCTCTATCTCTATAGAACCTCCTTCTTGGTTTGATCACCTCTGGCTCCATCTTCATAGACAATGGCTTCTTACTCCATCTTCATGGGATTTCTAATTCTATTATATTGGCCCTATACTTCTTTCGAAGCTTACAATTTATCTAGAAATAGAAAACAACAATAAAATAAAGAGGCTAGGGAAACCGGTGCGACTTTCCTTTTCGTAGGATTGAAGTCGCAACGCCCTTAACACATGCCTTAAAACCAAACCAAACAAATACAACATAACCAATCTCAAACATTTAAAACAAAATTTTAATAGATCGTGGTGCCATGGGAGATAGCGGACTAATCTTGCTCAAAAATGGTTAGTCGTACGCACATCCATGCATATATAACAAATATAATTAATTATTGGAACCCCTAATTGATTCACACAGTACATAAATTCTTTATGTAATGAATTAGAACTTAAAACAGTATCTCGGTTCTCTGTCACACTTCGATCGATCGATAGAAGTTCTCTGTGAAAAGAATATCTGGACAGAGAATCAATCTTGATCGATCGAACCAAGTTCGATCACTTGAGAACAGAGAGCTTCGATCGATCGAAAGAACGCATCATGCATCCAACGCAAACACAGATTTGTATTCTACTGCGAAAACACTACAGAAACAGATCTGTGACGATGCAGTTTCGAAAACATTTCTAAAATCAACATGCAAATCAAAACTAATGTTCCAAAACGCATCTACAGATCCAAACAAGCGTGGCTCTGATACCAATTCAAGGGAAAATAGGTTTAAAATTTAATTTAAACGCGCAGCGGAAAGATTAAGTTACAAAAACTTTATTGATAGCCCGGATCTACTACTAGTCAACTCTATAGATGCGTACAAGAGAGGGGATAAGAATTATACCTTACGGTCTTGAACCCAATTCTGAAATCTCTGACTTCCAACAGCCTCCACTAGATGGTCTTCACTCTTATGACTTCTACGGATGCTCCCGAAGAGGCTAGGGTTGGTGGGAACCTAATAGAGAGGATAGAGAAGGTTTTAGGAACCCTAAAACATTTTCTGCAGCTTCTAGTATAATAAAAAGACGAACTCTTTTTTCTGGACACAGCTACCCTATTTATAGATTTCCAAAACCGACTTTAAGCCTTTGACCGATCGAAGTGGCTTCGATCGATTGAACTACATTCGATCGATCGAACTTGCCTTGACTTCAATCGATCGAAACTCTTTCGATCGATTGAACATGTCTTGACAAGATCCTCTTGTGCCTTTCCAAGCATCCTAGCGAAGCCAAGAGTGGGACCTCCTAGGTTCTTTATTGTTGGCTCAGATCAGTTGTTAATTACCATGACCAAACTCTTGGGTCAGCAAACTAACTAACTGATCAGTTAACGTTTACTCCACTATAAAATGATGACTAAACTCCAACGCAAAAGAACATATCCGAAGCGATGTCTAGACTTGTATGATGTACTAATGTCCCTCTACCATCAGCATTCATAATCATAATCAGGTGGTCGGATAACTGTTACTGTCAACCTGAATGATGATTACATCTTGTATTCCTCAAGTCTCATTCACCTCTCATGATTACCAAACATGTTGATAACTACTTATCAACAAGACTGCAATTCTCAGTAATCAACTTGGTGACATTCTCAAGGGAATGCTTACTCTTTAACAGAGGGTAGATTCTATCTTGACAATATATGTTCACAACCCTGTGAACATGACATACCCAAGATACCCAGGTGTTGATCTTTAAGACCTCACTGATTGGTAAGTCAAAGCAGCCATACCCACAGTCTGTGTTCATAATCGTCTCAAGATGGAGAACACGTACCTGATACAAGTTATGAGTTCCTATCGACTGTTTACAATCTTAAGTGTCAATAGGAAAGCTCAGGTCCGTCAATGCACTATAAGCACTAGCATGTTAACTAAGAGTTAAACTCTAGTGATTGAGATTCATCACTCCATCTAATGGTAGTTAATCATGGTCCAGTGCAAACCTGATGAGATATCCCGTCTCATCATACACTGTGACAAATTCTAAGTATCAAAGAATAGTAATTCGTATCTCACTTGTATATATCTCATACAAACAAGAATTACTTACTATGATGCTTAAGGATTAACAATCATCTCATGAAAGAAACATACACAATGAAATGTAAAGCTGATATCCATATTTTAAAATGTCAATGTCTCATACATAAAGTAATGGTTTAAGGGCACAAACCCAACACGTGTCGGACACAAGACCAACATGTCTGGACATGTGTCGGACACAAGACCACATGTCCGACACAAAACCAATTTGGGTTATTATGATTTATGCCTTCTATTTTAAATTGAATCTGTTTCTGTATTTATTTTGAAATTCTCTCTTTTCCCCTTTCTCATAGCTCTTCATTTCTGGAAAAAATTTTCATAAACGTTGGTTTTCTTTTTATGTCCAACATTTTAGGCTTGCAAAATTGGGAACATGTCTTTTGTTTTTTGTTATGTTGAAATTTTAATGATATTGTTGTGATTTATGTATTTTTATGCCAAATTTAATTGAATTAAGGGTACATTTTTTTATCTTCAATAAAAAAAAATTATATACAACAAAAAGTATTCAACTTGTCCCCAACTTATTCGTGTTCTACTTTTTTTGAGAAATTGCATGTCCGAGTGTCAGTGTTGTGGTGTATTAGTGTCACGTGACTGTGTCCATGCTTCTTTGCCTCCTTATATGCAGAATCTGAAGCAGTAATCAAATGGGCCTGTGGTCCACCACCCCGACCACCTCCTCGCCCTTTCTGCAACGGAGGACAATCGTGAAGCCTCCAAAAGTTTTTTTGAGTATGTCTAGGATGATTGCAATAATCAGAGAATAGTTTATCTTTGTCATCACCTTCCTCAGAATTATGATCCTTACGCTGAGAAGGAATCTTGCTACCTCGTTGGCTAGAAGAGATTAAGGCAGACCTGTCCGTAGCTGTCGGAGCGAGCATAGCAATGAGGCGACTCTCCTCATTCTGGATATAAGCAAAGGCCTCCCTAAGAGAAGGCAGTGGTTACATCCTAATAATCATGCTTCGTATCGAATCAAGTTCTGGATTGAGACCAACCAAAAGCTTGAAAATTCTCACCCTCAACGTATTCCTTAAAGCTCGCAGCATAACAAACCGGACAGTGGGTTGTCAAATGGTCTAGATGCTTCCAAAGGAGCATAAAGCAGTATAATCCTGTAAGGTAGAACGGTCACCCTGGAGTTCAGCTTCAATAGCCCTTCTTAGCTCATAGTCTTGGCCAACATTGCCCTTGCGAGAATAGGTCTGTGCAAGGGTCTCCAAGATATCTTGGGCAGTTTCCATCGAAAGAAACACCTTAACAATCTCCGACTCCATGGAATGAGTGAGCCAACTCATGACAAAATAATTATCAACTTCCCACTTTGCATACATAGGATCAACTGGACTAGGTGCCTTGATTGTGCCATTCAAATAACCAAATTTGCTCTACTGCGGAGCCAAAACGTAGCCGATTGGATCATGACAAGTAGTTTTCACCATTAAGTAACATAGTGGTGATCTTGGACCAGAGTTTGTTGAGTTTTATTAGTTATTAATGTTTTATAATGTTTTTATATTTTATGATTAGTATAGGGACTTGCGTGTAATTATTGGTTCCTTTGTTATTATAAATAAAGAGGTCTCACCATGGCCGGCCCAAAGGGGGTGCAAAAGGGGCAACCGCCACGGGCCACCAAAGTTCGCAAAATTTTAAGGGCCTCCATGAAATTTTCATAGTTACATTCTTACCTTGAGATTTTTTAGTATTTTACATTTAGGCCTTTCCTAAGGTCCAATTTAGTGTCATCAACTACATATATATTGATGTAGATGTATATAAAACTCAAAAGCAAAGGCCCCTATAATTTTAAAAATTACACTTTTAGTGTAAGAATTTTTAAGTTTTAGGAATTGGCCCCTTTAGAGTTTTGAAAGACATACACCATACAATGTAAGTAGACCCCCAAAAAAATCGTCAATTATGTATAAGTAAACCCTAAAAAAAATTGTCATTTATGTATAAATAGACCCCCAAAAAGCACCTTGGGGGCACTACCCCCGAACCCCCGTATAAGGGCCTCCCTTTTAGTAGTTCGTCCTGGGCCTCCAAATACTCGGGACCGGCCCTGGGTCTCACAATTGTGAGATTAAGCCTTCAATAATATTGTGTAATGTAATTCAACAGGGTTCTCGGTAATGATTGACAGTCGCTCATTAACTACATGAGAACCTCTAACAGAAAAGTTTTCGGATTCAAATCATCCTTTATGTTGATGGTGGATTCTCACGGAACATACGCACAAATATCAAGATAAACCTATTCGTCGCATGCACCGTTTTGGTGCAATTGTCCAATCTATGGACAGATCATAGGCCCAATAATGGACCTAAAAAAAGGAGAAACGAAGAGCTGTGATCAGATCAACAGCATCTGTACGGCTGACGGATGTGAAGGAAAAATAGGTTTCGAAAACTTATTTGACGCACAGCGGAAAAACAGAGTTATAAAAACTTTATTGGCAGCCCGGATCTACTACTTATTAACTCCACAGATGCGTATACACAAGAGGAGAAGAGATTATACCTTAGGTTTTGAACCCAATTCTAATTTTCTTTTTTCTTGATGGTGCAGCAACCTCCACTAGGTTGTCTTCACCCTTATGACTCCTGCGGATGCTTCCAGAGAGGCTACAGTTGGTGGGAACTAGGAACTCTAATATGGAGGATAAGAAGGCTAAGGAAACCCTAAAACAGTTTCTGCAACTCTCGTATAGAAAAACGACGATTCTTTAACTCTGTACGTAGCTGCCCTATTTATAGATTTCCAAACCGACTTTAAGCCTTCGATCGATCGGGATCGATCGAACTTGCCTTGACTTCAATCGATCGATCAAACCTGCCTTAACAAGAACCTCTTGTGCCTTTCCAAGCATCCTAGCGGAGCTAAGAGTGGGACCTCCTAGGCACTTTATTGTTGGCTAAAACCAGTTGTTAATTCCCATGATCAAACTCTTTGATCAGCAAACTAACCAATTGATCAGTTAACGTTTACTCCACTACAAAATGATGACTGAACTCCAACGCAAAAGAACATATCCGAAGCGATGTCTAGACTTGTATGGTGTACTAATATCCCTCTACCATCAGCATTCATAATCATATTCAGGTTGTCGGATAACTGTTACTGCCAACCTGAATGATGATTACATCTTGTATTCCTCGAGTCCCATTCACCTCTCATGATTACCAAACATGTTGATAACTACTTATCAACAAGACTGCAGTTCTCAGTAATCAATTTGGTGACATTCTCAAGGGAATGCTTACTCTTTAACAGAGGGTAGATTCTATCTTGACAATATATGTTCACAACCCTGTGAACATGACATACCCAAGATACCCAGGTGTTGATCTTTAAGACCTCACTGATTGGTAAGTCAAAGCAACCATATCCATAGTCTGTGTTCATAATCGTCTCAAGATTGAGAACACGTACCTTCTACAAGTTATGAGTTGCTATCGACTGTTGACAGCCTTAAATGTCAATAGGAAAGCTCAGGTCCGTCAATGCACTATAAGCACTAGCATATTAACTAAGAGTTAAACTATAGTGATTGAGATTAATCACTCCATCCAATGGTAGTTAATCATGCTACAGTGTAAACCTGATGAGAAATCCAGTCTCATCATTCACCGTGACAAATTCTAAGCATCAAAGAATAGTAATTTGTATCTAACTTGTATGTATCTCATACATACACGAATTACTTACTACGATACTTAAGGATTAACAATCATCTCATGAAAGAAACATACATAATGAAATGTAAAGTTGATATCCATATATTAAAATGCCAATGTCTCATACATAAAGTAATGGTTTGAGGGCACAAACCCAACAGGATGGACCGATGGACAAAGGCTGAAAACTGACAAAACAAAAAAAGAGGTTTTAGAGGTTAGATTTGATCAACCCAGGGTGTAATAGGAACCCTAAGATGATGGGCAAGCCACAAAAGGGGTTGGAGGACTGCAGCTAGGTCACAAGATGGCCAGGATGCTTCGGCTGGGTGAAAAGGGGCTGCGGCTAGGTCATAGGGTGAGAAAGGTGGCTTCGGCTCGGTGTGGAGGGTTACGACAAGGTCAGGAGAGGGCTAGGTAGGGTCGGCTGGAGGAGACAAAGGACAGGGTGGTGTTGGCGAGGGCTGGGGTTAGGTCTGGTAGTGGTGGCAGTCGGTGATGATGATGGTGGTGCTCAGGAACCCTAATCAAGGAGGCTCTGACATCATGTTGTAATCTAGATTGTATTTTTCAGAAAGCTTAGAGACAATGTTGTGTGTCTCTCTTTTGTTTACCAAGATTAAAGAAAGGATAAATTACATAAGAGACCCCATCACAATTATAAAATATAAAATAAAAATATAGGGACTTAATAAGACATTTCTCAACACGTCTAAGAGGTGTTCAAACATTTTGGACAAATACATTAGTATGTAATTAGTGAAGAGGAATTTGGATTGAAATAAGACATTTAATAATAGATTCAGTTAAATGCCATAAAACAACAACCAAAATTTCCTACACGAAAATCTTAATAGAATGTTTGAGCAAGATAAGAACTTGACTCTGTTTGTAAGCTACTTTGAGATTTCGTTATTGGGACAACGGTAGGAACGAGATTCTGACATGAGAACCTCGCTCCTACCCCGCTACCATCACAACCAAGTCTCCAAATAGCTTATAAAATATTCAAGTTCGTATCTTGCTCAAACATTTTATCCAAGAAATATTTTTAAGTCAGAACATATGGTTTAAGACATTCAAATAGAGAATCTACAACCAAAATATCTTATTTCAATCCATATTCCTCTACACTAACTAAATATAAATATATCTGCCTGCAATATGTGGACGTTCCTAACCTTTGAACCTCTTAAAGTTTAATGCTTCCCCTCGCACCCACATTCCCACTCTCGCCTCCACCCCCGCTTCGTACTTCTATGGGTTAAACAAAAGAATAAAGACTACTCTAACCTTAATTTTAGTTACTCTAATATGTTCCAAACTCGGACCATCACCAACATCAATCCCCTTCTTGAAACCTAAATTAAGAATAATTTTAAAAGGACCAAACCATACTATGTTACCACACAATGAAAAGTTACACATAAAACATTTCATTCCTCTGTCTGTGTAAATTATGAATTTCTAGCACGATTAAAACTATGAATGTAAATGGTGGCAGACGATGTAAAAATAATTATATAAAAAAAAAAAGAAAAAAAAGAAGAAGATATAAACCTTCTTCTCAGCCTCTAGCATTATATGGAAGTTCTTTTCTGCACGCTGTAATGCTCTCAATGCATGATTTCTATTCCAAAATGATGCAAACTTATATCTGACTCTTCCTGAAAAATTAAGAACAAACAAAAAAAAAGGATACAAAAAATTGGCAAAGCTGAGACAACCAAAATTATGCTAAATGGAAATGTTGGAGATAAGAAAATATGATCATCTATACTGCCCTACTAAACCATTTACAATATGATACCAAATCAATAGAACTTAAGTATTAGAAAATATACCCAAGAAAAAAGCCAATATAAATGCATTACTTAGGTAAAGACGCAAGAACATTATTTTAATCTTTAGGAGCCATAAAGATGTCAACGTTGAATAAAAGTAGGTACAAAAAGTTCTCTTGATGTTGATCAAGCACTTTTGTTTGCCTAATTTGTGGAAACGATGTAGACAAAAATTAAGGCTCCTGGTATTGCAGGAACTACACAACAATTGAAACGTCGAGGCAAGTATTAGACATTTTCTTGTATACAACAAAATTTTGATTCGTTCCCATGGAAGCCAAAGGAATTTTGATCCATGATTATAAATTGATTAACTCAAGGTAAATGAACCGTCTAACAAACATAAAGCCACTATGGTAAAGCCAGATCTCGTTTCTGTTGAGTGAAGTGTTATTTTATTTTCTTAGTTTTATATTATTTATGGTATCCAAGGGTACTCTTGTAATTTACCCATGGGGGTTATCATTTGTTTAATAAGGTAAAATTAACATGGTATAAGAGCCACCCTAAGAAGGGAATCGATCCCCCACCACCAGAAACCAATCCCGCCGCCACTCTCCTCCACCTTCAGCCCCTCACCGCGACCCTAGCAGGCCCCAAGCCCTCGCCGCACCTCCCAGTCTCCTCCTCCAGCCTCACCACAACTCCAGCAACCCCCAGGCCTCTCGCCGCACCTCCCAGACTCCTCCACTAGCCTCGCCGCACCGCCTTCCTCATCACCCAACCTCGCCGAGACCCATACACATAACTAGACACCACCGATCACCCTGGCCTGATCTCTACTCACCGCAAATCTCCTTTTTAGTCTGTTTTTAAACCCTAGATCAGATTCCTCTCACAATTGGGCTTTTCTGGTCGTCATTTGTTTTTTTAACCCTTGTTCGGTCCGCCTTCGAACCCATGATTTGTCCATAAATTGGACAATTGCACCAAAGTGGTGCCTGTGAATGCTAGGAGTGCCTTAAATTAATTTGTGCCAGTTGTTCTTGTTCATATTCGATATGACGAAGGACGATTTGCCCCAAAAATATGTTGCTGCTACGAGTTCTCCTATAGGTAATGAGAGGATACCAGTTACCGAGAATCCTGGGGCTAAGATCACCACCGTACTCTTGAATGGTGAAAATTATTTATCCTGGTCTGAGTCAGCCACTTTTTGGCTTAAAAGCAGATCTATGTTTGATTATGTGAATGGCACACTCAAGGCTCCTAGCAAAGAAGATCCTATTTATTTAAAGTGCGAAGCTGATAATTTTCTGGTTATGAATTGGCTTACCCATTCCATGGAACCTGAGATTGCTGATGGGTTCTTTGAGATGGAGACTGCCCAGGAAAATTGGAATACACTTGTAGAGACCTATTCCCGCAAAGGGAATGTGGCCCAAATTTATGAGCTAGGAGAGCTATTGAAGGCAAAGTGCAGGGAGATCGCACTATTCTACAGTACTTCACCACCTTGGGGACTCTTTGGAAACGCCTTGATCATTTAACTACCCATCGCCCAGTCTGTTCAGTCGGTGCTGCTAGCTTTAAGGCTTATATTGAAAGTGAGAGAGTCCTTAAATTTTTAGCAGGCTTTAATCCTGAGCCTAACCCTGTTCGGAGCAGGATTCTTGGCATGGAGCCACTTCCTACACTGAGGGAGGCTTTCGCTCATGTTCAGAATGAGGAGAGTCGTCGATTAGCCATGCTTCCTCAGCCCTCAGCTGAGGATCTTCCTTGATTTCCTCTAGCTATCGGGGTGATAAGACTCCTATAGCTCATAATGATTATACTTCTCATGGGGGTAATGACAAGGATAAGCCATTGTGTGACTATTGTAATCGTCTCGGGCATACCCGGAATAGGTGCTGGAGGCTTCACTGGCATCAATGTCGAGTGGTTGTGGTGGCCGTGGTGGTGGTCAAAGTAGCCGAGGTAGTGGACCACGTGTGCACTTGTCTACTGGATTAGACTCTTCCAGTCAGGAGGGGATTTCTACTCCCTCCACTTCATCTGAACCTAGCAGCATTTGTAGTACTGATTTGGAGACTCTACGTCGTATAATGGCTCAGTTGGATCCTCCCAAGCTCCCACTAGTGCCTCTACTTCTTTCGCTCACAAAGGTAGTGTTACTAATTTTCCTAGTGCCTTATACATTAATTCTTGACAACCCTGGATAGTTGATTCATGAGCTTCTGATCATATGATCGGCCTTTCCACTATCTTTTCGACTTATAATCATTGTTCAGGGAAAGAGAAAGTTAGGACCGCGAATGGTTCACCTTCCCCCAATTTCTGGTAAAGGTGGTGTTAATATTTCTAGCTCACTTGCTTTATCATCTGTTCTTCATGTTCCTAATTTTTCGACTAATCTTCTTTCGATAAGTCGTATTACTCGGGATCTTAATTATAGTATGACATTTTTTCCTTCTCACTGCTTCTTTCAGGATCTCTCCACGAAGAAGACGATTGGCAGTGAAAGGGAGGCGAATGGTCTCTATATTCTGTTGCCCGGTGGAGCTACTAATAAGGAATTGACACCTATTGCACACAACTCACAAAGGGAGACTCTTCCTAGGTAGACATGGTTGTGGCACCAGAGATCGGGACATCCATCCTTTTATTTATTGTGTTTCTTACTTCCTACTTTAGTTTCAAATAAAAGTGTTTCTGAGATTTCTTGTGAGGCTTGTGAACACAGAAAACACCACCGTGCAACTTTTCATTCGAGTATCAATAAAAGTACGATTCCTTTTTCAATTATACATACTGATATTTGGGGTCCATCTCATATCCCTACTTTGAATGGCTATAAATGGTTTCTCACGTTTATTGATGATTATACTGTTGGAAGATATGGAAGTTTGACAAATGGGAAGATAAGAACTAATTGAGATTTGGGGTGATTTGATAATATTAGGAAGATGGTGGGATTTTATTATTAATTAGTATTAGGGCTTAGGTCATGGCTTTTTGTCATTGATTAGGTCATTGCTTATGTAAGCCCTGTGGGCACTTTAGTATTTTTCACTTCTTGGTTTGCCTATATAAAGGCTTGTAATGCTTCATTGTAATTATCCCATAATATTCAATACATTTAGTTTTTCTACATGGTATCAGAGCCATAAAAGTTCTGGTCTTTTTAGAGTCTTCCGCTTCGCCGGCGGGCGGCCAACTTGCCGCTTCGCCGGCGGGCGGCCAACTTGCCGCTTCGCCCAACTTCCATTTTTTCTCTCTCTTTGTTATCATTGGACCTTTTCTTGTCTCTCTTAGTCCTCCCAAAACAGTCCACCTCTTTCGGAAGTTACAGCAGCCATTGATGGCCACTTTCCGGCGATGATGTCATGATGACATCATCGTTTTCCGGCGAGATTTCCGGCCAAAATTGACATGTCCAGCTGCTCTTCTTGATGTTGATCATAGTGGTGTTCTTCATTTTTTGATTTGAGACTGTTTGGAGAGTTTTTCTATTTTTTTAATATTTTCGGATTTTTTGGGGCCATTTTTTCCGATCTGTTTTTTTGGGCTGTAGTGTGTCTTTTGATGCTTCAAATCTTCACCATGAAGTTCGATTTGGCCATAGAAGTGCTTATTTGAAGGATCCATGGCCATTTGGGTTGTCAGAAGTCATTTATGGTTAAAAATGGTGGTTCGGCTGACTGTTGGGTGTGCGAACTGCTGTGTTTTTTTTGGCTCCTGTTTGTTCGGCCAGCCTGTGTTGCATTTGGTGGTGGTCTAAGGCCTTGTTCGGCACTAAGACTTTGTTGGTCATGGTTGTTCTCTAAGGTTTTGTATGGAAGTTGCACTCTTGAGAGATGGAGACATGATGGTCTCTAAGGTCTTTTTTGATATTTTCAAATACAACCCCAAAAAAATATCCTATTTTACAAATCATCCCCCAAATATTTCAAAAATTACTTTTTTACCCCCAAAATTATTCAAAAATTTCAAATCTGCCCTAAAAATTTCTGAAATTTCAAATCTGTCCCAATTTTTTTTGAAAATGACCTTTTTGCCCCAAAAATTTTCTGAAATTACACATTAGCCCCAAATTTTTTCAAAATTTCTTTTTTTTTAAAGCCATGTTTGGCTATGGGCTTCAATGTTTCTTTTCCATGATCTTCCAAACTTCGGTGTTCGTGTTTACTCCCACCTTCAGTTTGAGGGGGAGAATATAAGGATAGAGGACCAGGTGACGGGACCCCAAGGAGGGGGCCCGCTATATCACATGGTCAACAAGACCAACCGAAGAGAGACTCGCTGCGCATAGAAGTATTTGAGATCACTACCACCCTTCACTACGAGTGAGTCCGGTTCTTCTGACAAATCAAAGCAGTTTTGTGACTACTGTAACACCAAATATCACACGAGGGAGACATGCTACAAACTTCATGGTTATCCACAAGGAGGTCGAGGGGGTCGTTCAGGACAGTCTAGGGGTCGTGGTGGACGTGGAGGTAACATTGGGGGCCGTGGTTCTCGTGCCCATCATACAGAGGTTGTTGATTCCTCCGTTGTTGCTGATATACCTCCTCCTTCATCCACTGCATTATCTGCCTCAGATTTGGAGACTCTCCGTCGCTTGATGTCTAGACTGGATACACCTACTACTGCCTCATCATCTTTTGCTCATTCAGGTAACTTAGCCTCTTCTGTGAGTGCATTCCATTCTCAATCTAGTCACCCTTGGATTATTGATTCCGGGACATCTGATCATATGACTGGTTCCTCTTCTGTGTTTTCCGATTATAAACCATATTCAGGACAAGAGAATGTCAAGATTGCTGATGGAACCGTTTCTTCGGTTTCGGCAAAGGTTTAGTCCGTGTCTCTCCCTCATTATCTTTATCTTCTGTTTTACATATTCCTAGTTTTGCCAATAACCTCTTATCTATCGGTCGTATTACTCGTGATAAAAATTGTAGCGTCACCTGGTCCTCTATCCTTATATTCGCTATATCACATGGTCAATAAGACCAACCGAAGAGAGACTCGCTGCGCACAGAAGTATTTGAGATCACTACCACCCTTCACTTTGAGGGGGAGTGTTGAAGACAAGACAACTATCTCTCTGTGACACGATGGCTGCTTCCGTGGACACTTTCACCTTTGGATGTTTGTAGGACGAGAACCGACCTTAAGAGGAGCCGCACGTGGACCACCCAAGAAGGGTCGCACGTGGACGAGAGCCTACCTAAAAGGAGCCGTTACAACTGTCTACAAGGATTTATTGAGGATAGTTAGGTATAAGATTGTCTTCCATATCCGTGTGCAAGTTGGACACTTCAACAAGTATCCGTGTGCCAACTTGAGGGGGAGTGTTGGAAGATATGGAAGTTTGACAAATGGGAAGATAAGAATTAATTGAGATTTGGGGTGATTTGATAATATTAGGAAGATGGTGGGATTTTATTATTAATTAGTATTAGGGCTTAGGTCATGGCTTTTTGTCATTGATTAAGTCATTGCTTATGTAAGCCCTGTGGGCACTTTAGTATTTTTCACTTCTTGGTTTGCCTATATGAAGGCTTGTAATGCTTCATTGTAATTATCCCATAATATTCAATACATTTAGTTTTTCTACATATACTCGCACGACATGGGTGTATTTGATGAAAGAAAAAAGTGCAGTCTTCTCAATCTTTAAAAATTTTGACAAGATGATTTATGCACAGTTTAACACTGTTGTTAAGGTTGTCAAGTCCGATAATGGTGGTCTCACACGCTATTTTTCTGAGCACGCTATGATCCATCCAACCTCGTGCACTAATACCCCTCAACAGAATGGTGTAGCCGAGAGGAAATATTGTCATTTGTTAGAGTCAGCTAGGTCAATGATGTTCTCTATGCATATTCCTAAACCATATTGGGGAGAGGCGGTTCTGACTACTACTAACTCATCAACCGCCTTCCTACTCGGGTGTTAGATAAGAAATCTCTCATTGAACTTCTTATAGAGCCATCCTCTATTTTTCCTATTCCTCCAAAGGTGTTTGGATGTGTTAGTTTTGTTCACAATCATTCTCCTTCTCGCCGAAAGTTAGATCCTCATGCCCATAAATGTGTCTTTGTGGGTTATTCTCCCACACAAAAAGGATACAAGTGTTATCACCCTCCTCCTCGTAAGTGGTTCGTGTCTATGGATGTCACTTTCGATGAAACCTCTTCCTAGTTCCAATCTTCACAGCCATCTCTTCAGGGGGAGAGCAGGTTACGGGAAGAGAAGTCTGGAGCAACTATTCCTCCTCCATTTATCATACGAGAGGATGCAGAAGGTGAGGAAAAAGAGGAAAAAATAGAGGAAGAAACAAAAACAGAAAAAGAAAGAGCGGATCACTTCTCCAATACCACTGCAATCGTTTTATTCAAGAGATGATGATACAGGTACCTATTCCTATTGCTCCTTTGGATCATGAGTTAGACCCCTATTGCTCTTCACAAGGGTACTAGGGAATGTACTAAACATCCCATCTCAAAATTTGTTTCCTATACACGGTTGTCTCCTTCATATAGGGCATTTATGTCCAAACTCGATTTTATTCTGTCCTAACCATGTACATGAAGCTCTTGCTGATACTAAATGGAAACTTGTCATAGTTGAAGAGAAAAATGCTCTCAAGAAAAATGGCACTTAGGAATTAGCTAACTTACCTCGTAGGAAAAAGACAGTGGGGGTACAAATGGTGTACACTGTGAAACATAGAGCAGATGGGACAGTTGAAAGATATAAAGCCAGGTTAGTGGCTAAAGGCTTCACTCAGACATATGTAGTGGACTATCAGGAGACATTTTCTCCTGTTGCGAAGATGAACTCCCCTGGCAGCAAACTTGGAGTGGCCCTTGCATCAGTTTAATGTACAAAATGCATTCCTTGATGGAGACTTAGAAGAAGAAGTCTACATGGAGACTTACAAGACCAGAGGGAAAGTGTGCCATCTCAAGAAATCTTTGTATGGTATTCTCTCGAGCCATGATCAAGTGTGGCTTCAGGCAGAGCCAAGGTGATCATAATCTTTTTATTAAGCATTCTTCCCAGGGAAAGGTAACTGCATTGATTGTCTACGTCGATGACATTGTTCTTATTGGGAATGATTTAGAAGAGATGAAATGTCTAAAATCATACCTAGCTAAAGAATTTGAAGTCAAAGATCTGGGAAGTTTGAAATACTTCCTAGGGATTGAAGTGGCCAGATCCAAGTAAGGGATATTCATTTCACAGTGAGTATGTTTTGGACTTACTCAAGGAAAATGACATGCTCGGAAGTACAGCTCTGGATACACCAGTGCATCCGAATGTGAAACTTGGGGACGATCCTAGTGGGGAACTGGTTGATAAAGGGAGTTACCAGAGATTAGTAGGAAATTTGATTTATTTGGCTCATACTAGACCTGATATTGCTCTTACAATCAGCATGGTTAGTCAATTTATGCATAATCCTAAGCAGCTTCATCTTGATGTGCTTCGAATTGTGAGGTATTTGAAGTCAGCACCAGAAAAAGGGTTGTGCTTTGCAAAACATGGACATACAAGTGTTGAGGCCTATTCTGATGCAGATTGGGCCGAGTCCATAACCGACAGAAGATCGACCACAGGTTATTGTATGTTTGTGGGTGGAAATTTGGTGACTTAGAGAAGTAAAAAGCAGTCAGTAGTAGCTAGGTTTAGTGCTGAAGTAGAATTCGGGGCTATGGCTCAAGGTGTGTGTGTGAGTTGCTTTGGGTCCAAGTCATTTTGTTAGACCTGGGATTTGGGCCAAAGGACTCTATGAAGTTGTACTATGACAATAAAGCTGTAATTGACATTGCTCATAAACCAGTTCAACATGACAGAACAAAGCATGTGGAAATTGATAGACATTTAATCAAAGAGAAGCTAAACAGTGGGTGCATTTGATTTGTGAGATCAAGAGATCAGTTAGCAGATGTTCTAACTAAGGGTCTTGCTAGTCGACAGTTCCATTTCATCTTCAACAAGCTGGGCATTAGAGATTTCTTTGCACCAGCTTGAGGGGGAGAGTTAAGTGAAGTGTTATTTTATTTTCTTAGTTTTATAATATTTCCATTATCCAAGGGCACTCTCGTAATTTACCCATGAGGATTATCATTTGTCTAACAAAAGGGAGTGTGGCAATTAGCCCTCTCTAAACCTTCTGTAAAATTAACAGTTTCATCCTTATTTACGTACAAGTGTCTAACAATCTGTTCCTTAAAACTGCTTGGTTATCCAAATAAGAGGGCCAAGCAATTTGTATGCATCACACAAGAGATGTTCAAATTTAGGGAGATCTCAAATGGCATAATGGCCTAATGCATTAACAATCGTTCGATTCATGAGTCGATTGATTCGAGTTTCATAACCCGATGCATTCATGAGATTCATAAGTTTAAACTTAGAACTTAGAAGTTTCATATTTTTAGTGCCAAACTTTCAACAATTTTGCCCATGATATTGCAAGGAACTTGTGATATGTTCATTTTAAGCACCTTAAATGCATTTATAATGGATACAATACATAACCTATATATACTACTGTGTGAGTTCTTTTGTGATGTATGTGAGAGATACAGAGAGATATAACACGCAAGCCTGGATTAGTACTCGTGGAACAGTATGTGAGATATTGGCAAGAGTATATAAAATATAATATAATAATAATAATAGGGATAATAGGATTCGGAGAGACTTCGGGTCCGGATGAGAACCGAAGTAGTCCCAAGTGAGAGAGAGAGAAAGCAGTATGTATGTTGTCGTAAGGTGATGGGTAAATGTCGGAACGGAGTACGGGATGGAATAATCCGAAGGCTCTGATAAAGTGAAGGGTCTCGTTAAGGCAAAGGATGTCTAGAACCGAGGATGTTAATGGAGCGGAGGATGTTAGGAACCGAAGGTGCTAACGGAGGCGAAAGGTCAAAGTGGGCTAGAGACAAATGAGAATGTTTTGTTAATAGCCGGGAATAAGAATAATTACTAATCCTTTACTCTAGTGCCGGATTAGGTCAAGTTGGGTTGTTGGATGTAGTAAATGAGGGTCCTTATTTATAGTTGAAGCCGGTGGTGTATTTGCAAACATTTGACATGATGGAGCGAGGCCGAGTTGGCATCCTCTTACTGGGTTGTTTGCCTAAGGTAGGTGAGTGGCTTAAATGCTCTTGTTTAGGGTGGTTGAGGACATTAAATGGGATGTAGATGAAGCATGTACTGAGTTGGTGGAGACAAATGAGAGAGAAATGTTTGTCGTTTGGTTATGAACTGATATCATTGGTTGGTCAAGGGAGGGAGGGGATGCTACTGGTGCAGAGGTTTAAGCGAGTGGGGGTACCGAGGCTTTTGCTATTGGCTCCGAGAGGTTAAGCGAGGGCAAGTGTCGGGGCATACAAATGGCTTCAGCGAGGGAGGGGACCGAGGTATTTTCTATTGGTGCAGCCAAGGATCAAAATTTCCTTTTGTTTCCATCGAAACGACCGAAACGTTTCCGTTTCCTAGATCATGGAAACGAAACAGCCATGGAATCTCGAAATTCCATGGATTCCATCGAAACGACTTTGTTTCTTTTGTTTCCATCGAAACGTAATTGTTTCCATCGAAACAAACCTATGATTCCGCATCGTTTCATTTGCTTCCAACGAAACATACTTGTTTCCATCGAGATAATCATGTGGTTGTGTACTTGTCATATGAACAACCATTTTATTTTAGAGATGACTTATTAGCTTACTATGTACTTATATGTATCTTTTGCATTCTATGAAGTGTTTTGTGGATTTTATGAAGTATTTGACAGTAGATTGGCGACTTAATCCTCATATATTTTCAATTTGAACTACACATTTTTAATGCAGCACTACATATATAGACCTCTCAAATGTTCAATTAATCAATTATTAGCTTTATACACGCATATAGTTAAGTTTGAAGTTATGTTTCCCCATGTTTCTCACTGTTTCCAATTTTTTCCATTGTTTCCACATGTTTCCGAAATGTTTCCGAAACGTTTCCGTTTCTGGGTAGACCGAAGCAATAGACTGAAACGAAATTTTGATCCTTGGGTGCAGCTGGTTAAGCAATCTTGACACGACTAAGCATAGACGGTCAAAGGTTCCGACGAGCTTTGCAGTAATGAGCTTCGCTTATTGGTTGTGGGTTGATTGGGGTAAGGCACGTGTGAAAGTCATGTGTCTCTCTCTCTCTTTGGGACCAACCCTAACCTTACCCATGGGGCGCAGGTTAGGGAGATGCCTTCGGTTCTAGCCACCTTACCATGAGTTTCCGAGATCCCAGCAGACTTGCCCACCCCTAGGTACTGCTTCCGAACCAAGGGTAGGTGTCCGAGAGTGAGTGTGTGCATATTTCGAGTGTTCTTCCCTTGTGGGCTGTTTTGGGCCTTTGGAGAGTAAAGTTTCGGAGTGGAGTTAACCGGGAGCTTTGGAGTGGGCTACTTTGCGCCTTTGGAGAATAAGGCTTCGGAGTGTAGTTAACCGTGGTGGGGGCTTTGGAGTGGGTCGTCCGGGGAGTGGGTTCCTTAGTTGTGAAGTTTTGCAATGGGCTTTGCGGGTGGGCCCGTTTGAGGTGGGCTAGTGGTTTGGAGTCGTTATACGTGGAGTCTACAATAATGATGTTGTTACACGTGGAGTCGTTGGTGATGTGTATAGTCAAAGTATGTGAGTCGTCAACTATTACCTACAACTACTAATTTTCCATGACAGTGAATCTTACAATTTACAATTCAGTACAATTTTGATATGCAGGGAACTTGTCAGATGTCGTTATTGTTCATTTTAAGCACCTCAAATGCAATTTTATATGGATACAATACATATATATATATATAATTTATTTTCCATGATAGTGAATCTCACAATTTACAATTAAGAACAATTCACGATTCACAATTTTGCAAACCGATTCACAATTTGATGACAATGGTTTTTTGATTCCCGTGACATTATATTAAATAACATTCATCTTGGTTTACCCGGCAAACAATACAGCCAATTCGCGGTTCATTTTTGGCAAACCAATTGAAGATTTGACAACAATGGTTTTATGATTCCCAAGACATAACATTCACGAACATTCATGTTCGTTTATTCAGCAAACAATAAGCCAATAAAACCTAAATTTTCTTGGGGGAGTGTCCCCGTGAAGCTATTAATTATACCTTCTGGTGAAACCCTGAAAGAGAGGAGGCTACAACACCGTATAAAAATTTTCTGTTTCAACTTGCACTTTAAGTCCAACTTATCAACTATAGCATGAGCTATTAGACTAATGCACAACCAAGCATCAAATTCCGCAAAATCAAAGTAGCTATACTTTATATCTATGACTAGGATTACACACAGCAATTTCAGACCATCCAAAAATATTCCGTCTGAAGGCCAAGTTTGGAAAACACGGTGGCAATCCCAAAAAATCTGCTAGGCCCAAAGCAGCCCAAGGGCTGCTGCTAACAATCGCATAATTTTGTGATTGCACCAGAAAATCAGTGATTGCAACAAAGATTAAAGACATACCCAAACGGGAACTAAATGTGAGACTATGCTATTAGGAGCCCTTAAAAGGAACCTAAACTCATAGATTCAATTACTAACCATCAGGGCTCCCCAGAGGAGGTACACCATGCCCACCAGCACCCATGCGAAGAATTATTGTAATAGAAGGATTAATAAATGCATGCTGACTCCTCTTTATCTGTACAAACAAAATAGTGCTACTTTAAAAATATTAAAGTATCAAGCCATTCATTTCGGCAACCAACATAAAGAGACGGGAAAAAAAAAAAGATCACACTGAAACATGGGTAAAGCCACGTGCCTCATCTATATCTTCAAATGGTATAACCACCTGTCAAATGAAACCGGCAAACATGAAAAACGTATACAACAGCTCATAGAATACCGTAACTGAAATACGTACAATAAAAACATTTATTTAGCTGAATGAACAAATGCCAAAGATTCAGAAGTTTCTGACATTATTGCCCCATTGTTTCAACCATGGTTATCGGTCGCGGTATCGGAGTCCGTTGTGATGACTCGGGGGGGTCACGGTATTGGCCTGGTATCGGGCGATACGCAACGAAACGCTAAATTTAAGGTTCAAAAAAATATGAAAAAATAACCAAAAATTCTAAAATAATAAGAATAGCAAAATTGACATAATAGATTGTCACAATACCCAATGTACTAACTATAAATTCACAAATTATTCAACTCACACGCTGCCGATCTACTGTTTGAACATTTTTTTTTATTACACACACATTTTAAACAAATAAGTAAACACTTTAAACATTTTTCTATTACACATACACATTTTAAACAAATAAGTAAACATTTTTTTTTTATAAACAAACATTTTAAACAAAGTAGTAAACATTTTTTTTTATAAAATAAAATTAATACACATACAACTAAATAAACATTTTTTTTTAAAAAAAAAATGAAGTTAATACACACACATTTTTACCAAATATAAACATTTTTTTATAAATAAAAACAAAAATTAATGCACATGCAACTAAATAAACATTTTTTTAAAATAAAATAAAATTAATACACATACACATTTTTACCAATTATAAACATTTTTTTATAAATAAAATCAAAATTAATACACATACAACTAAGTAAACACCCATACATATATTATACTTAGGGTATAAAAATCCAATCCCCAACTTAATCCCACTGCGTGCTTAACCCAGACTCTAAAAAGAAAAAAAAAATCGACTAACAATTACATATAGATACACAATACTAATTCATTCCATATCAACATATGGGGTTATTTTGAAAATGTTTTAGAGCTTTTGGGGGTGATATCTTAATAAACTAAAGGGTGACAACAAGTCAGGGGTTGTTATGAAATGTTAGAAAAATTGATGGGTAAAAGGCTTAAATTCACAAGATTAGAGGATTTAAAAATAAAAAAGACTTTAAATTAATATACGCAACTAAATAAATCAGGTGCCCTTGACCCACTTCGTAAAGAAGAGAGAGAGAGAAGACGACGACGAAGAAGAAAAGGAGAAGACGACGAGTGCGAATCACGATGGCGAGAGTGAGACAAGTGCGATCCACGATGACGAGAGCGAGACCCGTGCGATCCACGATGGCCTTAGGGTTTCACGAAGAGGTTGTGTGATACAGGTATGTCCTTCATATCAATTTATGCAATTTAAGGTTCGCAAAAATGAAGTTCCAAATCGCAAACGAATTGCGATCTGGATCGCATGAACTGGATCGTGGTTCCATAGGGGGGCTGCGATCCTGGTAACCTTGATTTCAGGTACCGTTTACTCAGCTTTTGATTTTTTTTCCTCACTTTTTCCAATATCTCGGCTATTATCTCGGCACATCTCGGCCGATATTTTCTTAACTCGTTTGTTTCGGCCGATACGACCGATTTTTAGTCCGTTACAAATTTTTTTTTTTAACTCAGTGTAACTCGTTCAAATTCTCGTATCGGACTCTGTCGATACCGAGTTGACTCGGCCGATACGTCTCGGTATCGGCCGTTACTTCGAACCATGGTTTCAACGTAAATTTCTGGTTTTTGGTTGTCTATAAAATGTTTTACGAAAATTTTCAGCATAGAAATTGATTTACAGAAAATTTTACATAGGTCGTTTTCGGGAACAATAGGTTGTTTTGAGAGCTATTATAATATTGGTTTTATTTTCTTCTGGCCCAAGGGCTTCAATGTAATTATGTTATATTTCATTGATATAATAAAAAAGGGATGACACAATTGTCACCTAAGTCTGTTTTTCATAAATCAACACTACTGACCGCTACCGAAACCTGCTCCACCTCTCCTGACTCAGCCGCACCTTACTAGGCCTCCCAGAGCTTCGCCATACCCCACCAACCTTCCTAACCTGCGCCGCAACCCACAGCCCTTCCCTGACCTACGACACAGCCCACCAGGCCTCCTTAACCTTGCAACGCATCATAACCAAGCCTTCTGGCCTAATTCCGCAACCCAATCTCACCTCTAGCTCCAAGTCAAGTTCCACAGGGGCAGATCCCTATCCGTTGTACAATGGATTGAGTGTCGTTTTGATCGACATCTATTTTTCCCCTTTTTTGGTCCCGATATTTATAGCTTCACCTTCGACTGATTTTTTTCGCACCAAGTATGGTGCTATGATCTAAGATAGTGTATGCCTAGCTCCGTAGGTACCGTTTCATCTTCTCTACTTATTTGCGATTGCTACTGGTATCTTTCAAGTGTGCTAGAATGATGACTCAGCCAGTCAACTGTTAGTACACAGACGCCTAAGGTTGAGAGTTCCTTTATTGCTCCACCAGAAAGAATCTAAAATCATATCATCCCTCTTTAATGATCAGAGTTGCATAACTTTGTCGCAGTCGCTGACACATTTCTTGAGGGGCAGAGGGAGGATAGGTTACGTGAATGGGAGGATCTAAGCACCTAGCACAGATAATGCCAGTTATGAAATTGAGAATACCATAATCATGGACTAATTAATTCATTCGAAGATTCTAGAGATCTGTGACGGATACTTGGGACTGGGGACTGTTCTCTGCTTGGAATATTTGGGAGAAAGTTGCCTCCACCTATTCCCGGAAAGGGAACTCTGAACGGGTGTTTGAGTTGAAGAGAACTATTAAGTGGTTGGAACAGGGAGAAATGATCGTTCTTCAGTACTCTTACCTTCTCAGTAATGGTTGAGAATGCCTGTTCAAGACTCCAAACTTGTTTGTCCTACCAACTCTACCAGATATAGGAAATTTCTAGAAAAAGAGATGATCTTCAAGTTCCTTGAGGGTCTCAATCCATATTTTGATCCAATTTGCAGCTGAGTCCTCGAGATGGACACCTTGTCCTCTCTTCAAGAGGCCTTTGCTTATGTGCCGAATGAGGAGAGTAGCCATTCATCCGCTCCTACCGAGCAATTCGCCTTAGTTTCTGTTCCCAAGAGAGCTAGGAAACAGCAGGGATTTCAGGGGTGAGCTTAGTTCCTCTGAAAAGGGCAAAGTTTTTTGTGATTATTGCCATAAGCCTACACACCTGAGGGACTTGTTGGAAGCTTCACAGTCACCCTACTGAAGGACGTGGGGGCCGTTTAGGGCTTTCTGGATGCCATGTGGGTAAATCCCATGCTCGTCATACTGCCGTAGTGGATCCTGAAATCCCAACTCCAATTGACCTGGTCATTACTACTTAGGACTCGATGTTGTTATCCTCCACCGAGTTTGAAGCTACTCTTCATAGCCTGATTGCCCGTCGTGCTTCCTCTACATCTACAGGTACTTCCTCCTCGCTTGCTCGTTCAACTAACTCAGCCACCTCAACAAAAGACTTCCTATTGCATTCTTCCCCTCATTTAATTATTGACTCCAATTCTTCTAATCATATGTCTAGATCATCCAATATTTTATTTGATTATAAGCCATGTTCAGGTCAGGACAAGGTTAGAATTGTTGACGGTACTTTTTTCAATATCTTTGGAAAAGCTTTAACTCATGCCACTCCTTCCTTACCATTTCATCTATTTTACACGTTCCCAATTTCTCCAATTACCTTTTATCTATCAGTCGCATTACTCGTGATTCAAACTGCAATGTAACCTTCTTTCCTGCCCAATGTACCTTTCAGGATCTTATTACGAGGACGACCATTCGCAGTGGTAGAGAGGAAAATGGTCCCTACATCTTGAATGCAGCTAGCACACCGTGGTTCATGAGAATAAAACCAGAGACATAGCTTTGGCACAGGCGTTTAGGACATCCTTCTTTTTATTTACTTAAGCATCAATTTCCCTCAATTATACTGAATATGAGTATTTCTGAACTTTCTTGCGAGTCTTGCGACCTTGGAAAACATCATCGAGCTTCTTTTGCTCTTAGTTATTATAAAAGTTTTGTTCTATTTACTTGATGTTTAGGGTCCGTCTCGTATTGTGTCTTTAAAGAGCCATAGATGGTTTGTTACGCTCATTGATGATTTTCTCTTACTACATGGATTTGTATGTTGAAAGAAAAAAGGGAAGTATTTTAGGTTTTCAAGGCTTTCTATCAAATGAATTGTACTCGGTTTGGAACAGTTATAAAAATCTTGCGTTCTGATAACGAGGTGAGTATATTTATTCTTGTCTTACCTATTATCATTGTTCCACCGACATAATTCATAAGACTTCTTGCACCAACACCCCCCAACAAAATAGGGTAGCAAAGCGCAAGAATCTGTTAGAGTTATATTATTGTTATGTTGTATTATGTTATAAGTCCAAGGACCTCTTTGTAATATTTGTTTTCTTCTTATTTGTGTTCAATATAAAAGGTTCTAACTAAGGTTAGAAACCTAAGCTTACACTTCATTCTCATATTTTGTCATGGTGTCAAAGCAAGGTTTCAAACCCTAACCAGATTACACCACCACCCACCACCAAGTGCTGCGCCGCAGCATCTCCAGCCTTCTCAGGCTGCGCCGCAGCTCATCCCAGCCACCACAGGCTACGCCCAGCCACCACCAGCCACTCTGGCCTGCGCCGAGCCACCACCAGCCACCCTAACCTGCGCCCGAGCCCCAGTCCTCTACTAGGCTGCGCCGAACACCACCAAATCCACCCAGGTCACTCTGGCCTCAACCTAACCCTAATCCCTCTTTACCCTGACCTAATTAAGTCCCACAGGGACTGACTTCTTCAAGCACCATTGCAAGAGTGCTATTTTGATTGGAGTTACTTTTTTGGGGTATTGTTGGTCACTTAATGGACCCTTGAATCAAATTTGTTGAATCTTTCGTACCCATCTACTTCGTCTTCCTTCATTTTGTGTGGATTTTCCATTCGGGACACAGCATCATGACTGACCTCGAAAAACAAACGGCAACCACTGTTCAGACTGTGGTTACCCCTTTGGATCCCAATCTCAAAATCACTACTGTTCCATTCAATGGCCAAAACTACTTGAAATGGTCACAGGCGGTAGAACTTTATCTGAAGGCACGCGGGAAGATGGGACATCTTCATGGGCGTATTACCGCCCCTGCTTCTACTGATCCGGGATATGACAAGTGGGAGATTGAGAACTTTATTATCATGTATTGGCTCATCAATTCCATGGTCCCTGAGATTGGTGAGAGTTTTTATCGCATGAAGACGGCTAGGGCTATTTGGGACACCGTTGCTTCCAATTTCTCTCGAAGGGGGAATTATGCTCAGGAGTTTGAGCTTATCCGCTCCATTGACCGTTCGGAGCAGGGTGAGATGACAGTCACTCAATACTATACCTTTCTTACTTCTAGTTGGGACAGAGTTGATCATCTACAGTCCTTTCAGCCCGTTTGTACCACTGATGCAGAGGAGTATTGTAAGTTACTTGAGAAGCAAAGGGTCTTCAAATTCCTCCAGGGGCTTCATTCCAATTACGATATTGTTCGTAGTCAGGTTCTTGGGATGGATGTTCTCCCTCCCCTTCAAGAGGCCTTCGCTTATGTTCAGAACGAGGAGAGTCGTCGTTCTGTTATGCTTTCGCCTGCATCCACCGAGCGTTCTGCCCTCATCTCTGTTCCACCCAAAGAGGGGACCCAGCAGCAGACGGTTCCTTCTGATCGACCTGTTGTGATTTGTGATTATTGTCATCGGCCCCACCATACTCGGGCCAACTGCTGGAACCTTCATGGCCGTCCCCCTGGTGCTCGGGGAGGCCGTGGAGGTGGTCGAGGAGGTCGTGGAGGACGTTCTGCTGGCCGTGGAGGGGCTGTCCGTGCACATCATTCTGCAATTACTGAGGCTTCTGACTCAGCCCCCAGTGATATTACTCCTGCTTCTGAGCCGAGCCCTTTATCCTGTACTGAGCTTGATACTCTCAAGCACCTGCTGGCCCGGTGTACTCCCTCGTCAGCCACTAGCACTTCATCATCTTTTGCACATTCAGGTACTGAGGTTGCTCTACCAAGAGCTTTTCTTTCTCAGTCTTCCTCTCCTTGGATTATTGATTCAGGAGCTTCTGACCATATGTCCCGCTCTTCTGACCTCTTTTATGATTATAAGCCATGCTCAGGTCAGGACAAAGTTAGAAATGCCGATGGTACCTTCTCCTCTATTTTGGGGAAAGGTCTTATTCGTGTCACTCCTTCTTTATCCCTGACTTCTGTTTTACATGTTCCTTGCTTCTCTCATAATCTCTTATCCTTGAGTCGTATTACTCAAGATTTGAATTGTTGTGGAACATTTTTTCCCTCTCATTGTGTTTTTCAGGATCTTATCACGAAGAGGGTAATTGGCAGTGGTAGAGAGACGCAGGGGCTCTACATTCTGGATAAGAGAGATGAGGGGGAGAAGCTTGCTCATAACACTGTCGTTTTGAAGAATACAGCTGAAGATTTAGTACTTTGGCATAGGTGCTTAGGACACCCATCCTTTTCTTTACTGCAATTTATGTTTCCATCTCTTGTTGCTAATTATGGAACTTCGAATTCCAACTTTTTTTGTGATGCATGTGAACTTGGGAAACAAATTAGAGCGTCTTATGCTCCCAGTAATAATAAAAGTTCAGTTCCTTTTGCATTAATACATTCTGATGTTTGGGGTCCTTCTCGTATTGTATCTTTGAAAGGTCATAGGTGGTTTGTATCCTTTATTGATGATTGTTACCATACTACGTGGTTATATATGATGAAAGAAAAGCGGGAGGTATTCTCTATTTTTCAAAATTCCATAAAATGGTGTGTACCCAGTTCGGGGCAGTTGTGAAAGTGTTAAGGTCTGATAATTGGGGTGAGTACATAGATTCGAGTTTAAGTCAGTATTTCTGTTCCTATGGAATTATTCATCAGACTTCTTGCACCGACACTCCACAACAAAATGGAGTGGCCGAGCGTAAGAATCGTCATCTTTTAGATGTTGCCCGATCTTTACTTTTCCAGGTTCAGGCTCCTCGGTCTAATTGGGGTGAGGCGGTATTAACCGCAGCATACCTTATCAACCGCCTTCCTACCCGCGTGTTGGATAAGAAAACCCCTCTTGAGGTTCTTTCCCATCCTTCTCTCTCCTCATCTATTCCTTCCCGTGTCTTTGGTTGTGTGTGCTTTGTTCATAATCACAGTCCAACCCGTGGAAAGTTAGATCCTCAAGTTATTAAGTGTGTGTTTGTTGGTTACTCTCCCACTCAAAAAGGTTATAAATGCTATCATCCACCATCTAGGAAATGGTTCGTTACCATGGATGTCACATTCCATGAGTCACAGGCCTACTTTATTAATTCTATGGTACCTCTTCAGGGGGAGCCTAGGTGTGAAGAGCTACCCATTTCTCCTATGATGATTGAGATGGAGACAGGGAGAATCGAGGGAGAGGAACCCGAAATAGAGAAAGGCGAGCCTGAACCAGAAAGAGAAAGAGAGAGAGGGGTGAGCGCGGAGAAGAAGAAGAGGTAGTTAAGGGGCCGAGGGAGAATGAGTTGAGGGTTTATTCTAGGGGGACATGGAGTAAACGAAAAGTCAGAGAGACCCCAGGAAGTGCTCCTATTTCTCCTACTTCACTGCCATTCTCTCTAAGTGATGAAGATTCAGGTAATCCCTCTGATACACCCATTCTTGACTTAAATGAGTTAGATGTTCCTATTACTGTTAGAAAGGGTGTTAGATCCTGTACTCAACATCTTATATCTAACTTTGTGTCTGATTCTCATCTATCTCCTTCCTATAAAACATTTCTTTCCAAAATTTCCTCTGTTAGTATTCCTAATCATGTACACGGAACTCTTGCCGATCCCAAGTACAAATATGCCATGATTGAAGAGATAAAAGCTCTTCGAAAAACTGGCACTTGGGAGTTGACCACGCTACCTAAAGGATAGAGGATTGTAGGGTGCAAGTGGGTGTACACAGTGAAGCATCGGGCTGATGGCTATATTGAGAGGTACAAAACTCGGTTGGTGGCAAAAAGGTTCACTCAGACCTACGGGGTGGACTATGAGGAAACCTTTGCCCCAGTCGCAAAAATGAATTCAATCAGAGTTCTTCTTTCCCTCGCCGCAAATAAGGACTGGCCACTTCACCAGTTTGATGTGAAGAATGCCTTCTTGCATGGTGATTTAGAAGAAGAGGTTTACATGGATATCCCTCCAGGATTCAAGGACTCCAAGACCGATGGGAAAGTTTGTAGGCTTAAAAAATCTTTGTATGGCCTCAAACAGTCTCCTAGAGCTTGGTTTGAGAGATTCACACAGGCCATGCTTCGGTTTGGATTTAGACAGAGTCATGCAAATCACACATTGTTCATCAAACACTCATCGCAAGGTAAGACTGCTGCTCTTATTGTCTATGTTGATGATATTGTGTTGACAGGGGATGACTTGGAGGAATGGAAAGGTTGAGGAAACAGTTAGCCACTGAGTTTGAAATCAAGGACTTGGGGGCCTTAAAGTTCTTTGTTGGGATCGAACTTGCTCGATCCAAACATGGGATCTTTATTTCCCAAAGGAAGTATGTCCTTGATTTGTTGAAGGAGACAGGGATGCTTGGCAGCAAAGCTTGTGGTACACCTATGGAGCAAAATCAGAAACTTGGTGATGACAGTAGTGGGGAATTAGTGGACAGGGGGAGTTATCAGAGACTTGTCGGTAAGCTGATTTACTTGTCTCATACCCGTCCAGACATTGCTTTTGCTGTTAGTGTTGTCAGTCAGTTTATGCATTCACCGCGAGAGTCACATCAAGAGGTTGTTTTTCGGATCCTTCGGTATTTAAAGTCTGCTCCTGGAAAGGGCTTGTACTTTGCGAGACATGACCACCTAAGGGTGGAAGCATATACTGATGCTGATTGGGCCGGTTCTATTACAGATAGGAGGTCCAGTTCAGGGTACTGCACGTTTGTTGGAGATAATCTAGTTACCTGGAGGATTAAGAAGCAGAACGTGGTCGCCAGGTCAAGTGCAGAAGCCGAGTTTAGCGCCATGGCCCAAGGTATTTGTGAGATACTATAGATCAAGTCTTTGCTCAAGGACTTGAAGGTTGAACTAACAGACTCTATGAAGCTATATTGCGATAACAAAGCAGCTATCAGTATAGCTCATAACCCTGTTCAACATGATAGAACTAAGCACGTGGAGATTAATCGTCACTTCATCAAGGAAAATATTACTAGTGGTACTATTTGTGTTCCCTTTGTGAAGACTTGCGATCAACTTGCCGATGTTCTTACTAAAGCCGTTGGGAATCAACCGTTTCATTCTATCCTGGACAAGCTGGGAATGAGAGATATCTTTGTACCAGCTTGAGGGGGAGTGTTAGAGTTGTATTATTGTTATGTTGTATTATGTTATAAGCAAGGATCAAAATTTCGTTTCGGTCTACCCAGAAACGGAACGTTTCGGAAACGTCTCGGAAACATGTGGAAATAGTGGAAAATTTTGGAAACATTGAGAAAACATGGGGAAACATAACTTCAAACTTAACTATATGCGTGTATAAAGCTAATAATTGATTAATTGAACATTTGAGAGGTCTATATATGTAGAGCTGCATTAAAAATGTGTAGTTCAAATTGAAAATACATGAGGATTAAGTCGTCAATCTACTGTCAAACACTTCATAGAATCCACAAAACACTTCATAGAATGCAAAAGATACATATAAGTACATAGTAAGCTAATAAGCCATCTCTAAAATAAAATGGTTGTGCATATGACAAGTACACAACCACATGATTATCTCGATGGAAACAAGTATGTTTCATTGGAAGCAAATGAAACGATGTGGAATCATAGGTTTGTTTCGATGGAAACAATTATGTTTCGATGGAAACAAAAGAAACAAAGTCGTTTCGATGGAATCCATGGAATTTCGAGATTCCATGGCTATTTCGTTTCCATGACCTAGGAAACGGAAACATTTCGGCCGTTTCGATGGAAACAGAAGGAAATTTTGATCCTTGGTTATAAGTCCAAGGACCTTTTTGTAATATTTGTTTTCTTCTTATTTGTGTTCAATATAAAAGGTTCTAACTAAGGTTAGAAACCTAAGCTTACACTTTATTCTCATATTTTGTCAGAATCGTCAACTTTTAGATGTTGCTCCCTTCATGCTTTTTCCGGTACGAGCACCTTGGTCCTACTTGGGTTAAGCAGTCTTTATGGCTAATTACCCCATCAATCATCTTCTTACCCATGTCTTGAACAAGAGAGGATCCATTGAAGTACTCTCCAACACTTCAACATTATTCTCTATTCCATCTCGAGTCTTTGAGTGTGTATGCTTTGTACATAACCATTTTATTTCTCTCACTCGTCAGAAGTTGAATCCTCATTCGATTAATTGTGTTTGTAGGTTAGTCTCCCACTCAAAAGGGTAATAAATGTTATCAATCTCCATCTTGCAAATGGTTTGTGTCTATGGATGTAACCTTCTTCGAGTTTCAGTCTGATTTCCAGGATTCCCAAAGTTTCCAGCCATCACTTCAGTGGGACAAAAGGTGCGAGGAAGAGATACCTTTGTTTCCTCGTGTTAAAGCTATTGAGACCATTGAGAATAGGAAAGGAGGCTGAAAAGAACGCAACAAATGAGGAGTGAACAAAAGACACCTGCTGAGAAGGAGCAGGAGGAAGAAAAGGATGTTGCAAAAGAAAAAAAACTCCTAGTCTATTCCAAGAAAAAATGGTGGAATAAGACCAAAGTGACCATTTCTCCTAATCGTCCACTGAAATCTCCTCAATCCTGACATACATATGTGTGACTGTGTTGACTGAGTCTGATGATCTTGATGTTCCTATTGCCATGCGTAAGGGTGTTAGGTCTTGTACTCGATATCCTATATCCAATTTTGTGTCATACTCTCACTTGTCTCCCTCTTATAGAGCCTTCATTTCAAAACTTTCGCTTGTATATGTTCCCAACTATGTTCAGGATGTGCTCTCGTTGATCCGAAGTAGAAACTTGCTATGAATGACGAGATGAAATATCTTGATAAGAATGGTACCTTGGAATTGACGAAATTACCGAAGGGCAAAAATATTGTGGGGGTGCAAATGGGTGTATACGGTAAAGCACAAAGCAAATGGTTCTATTGAGAGGTAAAAGGCCGGCCTTTTTGCAAAGGGCTTCACTCAAACAGGATGAATTATCAGGGAGACCTTGGCACAGGTTGCCAAGATACTCAGTCGGGGCCCTCCTCTAGCATTATCTGGATTGGCCACTCCAACAGTTTGATTTGAAAAATGCTTTCTTGCATGGCGATTTGAGGAAGAAGTATATATGGATGTTCCTCCTGACTTTAAGGACTCCAAGACAAAGGGAAAAGTGTGCAAACTCAAGAAGTCCTTATACGGTCTCAAACAGTCCCCAAGGGCTTGGTTTGAGAGATTCCCACAGGCAATGCTCAAATATTGGCTGATCACACATTATTCATTAAGCATTTCTCACAGGTAAGACCACTGCTCTAACCTTATGCATTGATGATATTGTATTTACAGGGAATGACTTGGAGAAAATGCTACACTTGAAGAAGTATTTGGCCAAAGAATTTGAAATAAAAGATATGGGAGCTCTAAGGTATTTTTTGGGAATTGAAGTTGATATATCCATGCATGGAATTTTTATTTCCCAAATGAAGTATGTCCTTGACCTTTTGAAGGAGACTGGAATGCTTGGGAGCAAAGCTTGTGACACCCCGATGGAGCCAAATCAGAAGCTCAATAGTAGTGGAGCTATAGTTGACAGGGCGATTTCAAAGACTAATAGGTAAGCATATCTATCAATCTCATACATGTCCCGACATTGTTTTTGCAATTAGTGTAGTTAACCAGTTCAAGCATGCTCCACGTGAGACATACCTAGAGGCTATCTTTCGAATTCTTCGGTTAAGTCTGCTCCTGGAAAGGGCTTATTCTTTGCCAGACATGATCATCTTAGGGTGAAAGTTGTTGAGAGTTATTTTTATTTTAGCCTTATATGAGAGCTTACTTGTAATTATTTTTCTTTTCCCCTTGGTGGGTTTAATATAATAACAGAGAGAGATTACTCCCTCTAAGCCTAAAAAACTCTTATTCAACATGGTATCAAAGCCCCCTAATTAAGGTTAGCATCCACCACCCCTAAACCACCTTCGCCAACCATTAAACACCATCGTTGACCACATCCTCCATCATCGCCAACCACATCCTCCACCGCCAAACACTTCTCTACCCAAATTCAGCCTCGCTGCCAACCTGAACCACAACTAAGACCTGCGCCACTACCTTTCCCCATCACCCTGGACCCTCGGCGACTCTCCTTGGGCCCACTGCCCTAGTCGCACCAACCCAGGGCCCCCTGCCCTTGCCGAACCCCACTTGGGGGTCCTACAAGCATTGCCGACAGCCATATTGGCCTGAGTTTTTCTTTCCTTCTTCGTTTTCTCATCAACTTTCAACCTTAGGTCAGATGAGGTCACCTAGGACAAGAGCAAGTAGTTCTGTGACTACTGTAATCGACCATATCATACCCGACAGACATACTGGCAACTACATGGCCGTCCTCCCTTGACAAAAGGAAGAGGGGGTGGACAAGTTGGTGGCCGCGGTGGTGGCAGGGGGACTAGACATAGGGCTACCCACTTGTCTACTTGCACCTGATTCTTGCCCTCTAGAGGACACGTCATCCCCTTCCCCTGCTCGAAGTATCAGTAGTCTGATATGGAGACACTGAGGCGAATTATGGCACAATTGGACACATCCACGAGCTCTTCTACTTCTTTTGCTCACGCAGGTAATGTTGCTAACTTCACTAGTACTTTAAATGCTCATTCTCAACAACCATGGATTATAGACTTTGGGGCTTACGATCATATGACTGGTCAGTCCACTATTTACTCCACTTATGACCCTAGCTCAGGTAAAGATAAAGTGAGAACAGTCGATGGTAATCTTTCTTCAATTTCTAGTAAAGGGGTCATTCATGCTCCTACCTTTATCTTCGGTCCTTCATGTTCCTAGTTTCTCGACTAATCTTATTTCAATTAGTCCAATAACATTTCTCGACCAATCTTATTTCAATTAGTCCAATAACTCGTGATCTTAACTGTTGTATAACTTTCTTTCTATCTCATTGGTTTTTCAGGACCTCTCCACAAAGAAAATGATTGGCAGTGGTAGGGAAGTGAATGGACTATATTTTCTGATGCCAGTGCAACTGAGGGTGGAAGTGTGACCCAAAGTGCTCATAATACTTCGCGGGAGACTATTTCTAGAGAGGCGTGGCTGTGGCACCAGAGACTAGGACATCCATCTTTTTTTCTTCTTAGTCATTTGTTTTCGTCGTCAATAAACAATAAGAATCTTTCTGATGTTTTCTGTGAGGCATGTGAACTAGGCAAGCATCATCGAGCCACTTTTAATTTAAATTTGAATAAAAGTACAATTCTTTTTCAAGTTGTTCATACTGATGTGTAGGGTCCCTCTCATATGTCTTCTGTGAATGGATACAAGTGGTTTGTTACGTTTATTGATGATTTTTCTCGTACTACTTGGGTGCATTTGATGAAGGATAAGAGTGAAGTGTTTTCGATTTTTAAAACATTTCACAAAATGGTTTGCACCCAATTTAGCACTGCTATCAAAATTGTTCATTCTGACAAAGGAGGGGAATATATTTATGATGGTCTTAAAACCTATTTTTCTGATCATGGTATGATTCACCAAACTTCCTGCACTAATACTCCTCAATGGAATGGAGTTGCCGAACGTAAGAATCACCATTTGTTGGAAAGTGCACGGTCTATGATGTTTTCAATGCAGGTTTTAAAGTCCAATCGGGGAGAGGCAGTTCTCACGGCTACCTATCTCATCAATAGATTGCCCACTCGTATTCTTGGTAAGAAGTCTCCAATTGAAGTTCTTCTTCAGCCATTGTCTATGTTTGCTATTCTCCCAAAGTATTTGGGTGTGTCTGTTTCGCTCACAACCACTCTCCATGTCGAAAAAATATTAGACCCTGATACTCTTAAATGTGTCTTCCTTGGTTATTCTCCCACACAAAAGGGATACAAGTGTTTTCATCCTCCTTCCCGTAAGTGGTATATCTCTATGGATGTTACCTTCCATGAGACACACTCTTACTTTCAGTCTGCACAGTCTCTGCAATCACCTCTTCAGGGGGAGAAAGAGAGTGAGGAAGTGATGCATGTGGCTATTATATGTAATGATGAGAAAGTTGAAAATGAGAGTTGAAGAGGGAAGGGGAGTAGAAAGGAAAGAAGAGGAAGAAGGGGAGCATAGGAAAAGTGAGGCTGAAAATAAAGAGAAGAGTGAGGGAGAAAAAGAACAAACTAACAATAGGAGGAAAGAGAAAGAGTGAACAAGGAGAGGAAAAGGTATGGGGCATCAGAAATGGAAGCTATTCCTTTCCCTTCTATACAATCGTTCACTTCTAGTGATGATGGTCTAGGTATTTTCAAGTTCTCCAACTCAAATTCCTGACTCTAGTGATGATTTAGACATTCCTATTACTCATTGGAAGGGCACTCTGTCTAATTTTGTTTCATATTCCCGTTTGTCTCCATCTTATAGAGCTTGTGTTTCCAAACTTTCTTCTATTCCTATTCCTAATGAATAAAGATTGGAGCATAAACAAAATCCACAAACGCAATCCACACACATAAATGTGTGTATCTCTCTCTTGATGGGGTCCACGGAGGAGAGAGATAGACACATTTTGGTGTTTGTGGATTTTGTTTGTGCCCAAAGCATTGTTGATTCCTAATCATGTCCAGGAAACTCTTTCTGATCCTAAGTGGAAGTCCGCCATGGTTGAAGAGATGAAAGAACTATCAAAAAGTGGCATTTGGGAATTAGTCGAGTTACCTCGAGGGAAGAAGACAGTAGGATGCAAGTGGGTGTTCACTGTGAAACACAAACCAGATGGGACAGTTGAGAGGTAAAAAGTCAGGTTAGTAGCTAAGGGGTTCACTCAGACCTATAGAGTTGACTATCAGGAGACCTTTGCTCCAGTAGCCAAGATGAATTCGATTAGGATTCTATTATCCCTTGCAGCAAACTTGGGGTGGTCGTTACATCAGTTCAATATTAAGAATGCCTTTTTACATGATGACTCAGAGGAAGAAGTGTATATGGGTGTTCCTCCAGGTTTCGAGGATACTAATACAAAGGGAAAAGTATGTCGGCCCAGGAAGTCATTGTATGGGCTCAAGTAATCACCTATAGCATGGTTCGATAGATTCTCACAAGCCATGGTTAGGTATGGATTCATACAGAGTCAAGGAGATCATACACTTTTCGTAAAACATTCTTCAGGGGGTAAGATAACTGCCTTGATTGTCTATGTGGATGATATAGTCCTCATAGGGAATGATTTACAGGAGATGGAACGGTTGAAAGCATATCTTGCTAAAGAATTCGGAATCAAGGATTTGGGGGTGTTGAAGCTTGATATACATTGTTGGGTCCATTCTCTAACAGCTTAAGCTTTTGGAGTAGTTGGTAACTTAACATGGTATCAGAGCCTTGTTTGCGGGAGGTCCTGGGTTCGACTCTCCATCCCCGCTTTGTTGTGCATATTTGCACTTTGTTATTTGTCTCCAATATGATGGAGTTTGGTTTGTTTGCTCTCCACGTGCAAGTCGGGGTTGCACGTGAGGGAGGGTGTTGAAGCTTGATATACATTGTTGGGTCCATTCTCTAACCGCTTAAGCTTTTGGAGTAGTTGGTAACTTAACAAGGGGATTTAAAATACTTCTTGGGAATAGAAGTTGCTCGATCTCGAGAGGGAAATTTTTATTTCACAGCGAAAGTATGTTTTATATTTATTATAGGATCCTGGTATGCTTGGGAGTAAGGCTACTAATACTCTAATGGATCTTAATTTGAAACTTGGTGATGATCCTAATGAAGAGTTAGTGGATAAGGGAAGATATCAGTGGCTAGTAGGCAGACTGATTTATCATTCACATACCAGGCCTGACATTGCATTTGCTATGAGTGTGGTGAGTCAGTTCATGCGCTCTCCTCGACAGAATCATCTTGATGTTGTTTTTCGAATTATGAGATCGCTCAAATAGCTCCAGGGAAAGGGTTGTTCATTGGTAAAATTGGCCACACTCGAGTAGAAGCTTATACTGATGCCGATTGGGCTGGTCAGTAACTGACCTGAGATCTACTACAGGGTATTTCTCTTTTGTTTGTGGCAATCTTGTTACTTGGAGGAGCAAAAAGCAATCATTGGTGGCAAGGTCAAGTGCAGAGGCAGAGTTTCGAGCCATGGCACAAGGAGTGTATGCAGTGTTGTGGATTCAAATTATCTTAGAGGATCTTGGATTCAAGCCAAAAGATTCTATGAGGTTGTACTGTGACAACAAGTCAACTATCAACATTGCTCACAATCATGTTCAGCATGATAGGACAAAGTATGTTGAAATCGATCGGTACTTTATTAAAGAGAAGTTAAACAATAGGATTATTTGTACTCCCTTCGTGAGCACAGAGGAACAGTTAGCTAATGTTCTTACGAAGAGTCTTTCCGGTAGACCTTTTCATTTTATCCTTAGCAAGCTGGGCATGAGAGATATCTTTGCACCAACTTGAGGGGAGTGTTGAGAGTTATTTTTATTTTAGTTTTATATGAGGGCTTACTTGTAATTATTTTTCTTTTCTCCTTAGTGGGTTTAATATAATAACAGAGAGAGAGTAATTACTCCCTCTAAGCCTAAAAAACTATGATTCAACAAAAGCATACAGTGATGCTGATTGGGCAGGCTCAGTGACTGATAGGAGGTCCCCCTTTAGGATATAGTACCTTTGTGGGAGGTAATCTTGCTACTTAGCGGAGGAAGAAGCAAAATGTCGTGGCAAGGTCCGATGCAAAGGCTGAATTAGGGCTTTGGCCCAAGGTATTTGCGAACTTTTGTGGATCGGGTTGTCGAGGATCTGAGAATTGATCAAACTGAATCTATGAGACTATATTGTGATACTAAGAATACCATCAATATAGCTCATAATCCGGTGCACCATGATCGGACCAAATATGTGGAAATTGACAGGTACTCCTTCGTGAAAACTGACCAACTGGTAGGTACTCTTACCAATGGAGTTGGAAGTAGTGTGATTCACTTTGCTCTTAGCAAATTGGGCATGACTGATACTCGCACCAGCTTAAGGGGGAGTGTTGAGAGATTATATTTTGACTTTATTTTTATTCTAGCCCAAGGGCTTCTATGTATATATGTTATATTCCATTGATATAAAAAAGAGGGATGACACAATTGTCACCCCAAGTTTGATTTTTTATGAAACCAACACATATATGTCTATATCCATACCTTCATGAATGCACTTGTTACTTTATACATATGCTATATACATAGGCGCTAATGCGCATATACAGTCGCTTGTATATGTTCACGTCTAAGTTTATTAAAAACTATATTTGGCTCCAATCAAAGTGCGTAAAGAAGTGCATTGGTTTGTTGCTTATAAAATATTTTTCAAGTGTCTGTTGAGAGTAGTTTGTTTCATTTTATATCTTTTGTGTTATTATTGGTTAGGTAGGGGGTCTATATGTAATTCTTTATTTTCTTCTTCTTATGATTAATATAGTGGATTAGATAATTTTCTAACCCTAAGCTTGCAATTATGAGTTTCATCATGGTATCAGAGCCAGAGCCTTGGGGTCTTCAACCCTAACCACCATCACCTCACGCCGAGAACAACACACACCACTCGCCGCAGCCAACACCATACCCCAAGCCTGCGCTGCAACCACCACCAACCTCCAGCCCTTCGCCGAAACCTCCACCTACTCCAGCCCTTCGCTGAAGCCACCACCACCACCTTCCAGCCCTTCGCCGAGGCCACTACCACCCTCCTAACCTGTGCCCTCCCCAAACCTAGCACCCTAACCATGGGAAGTTAGATCCTCGGTCAATTAAGTGTGTGTTTGTTGGATATTCTCCTACACAAAAGGGTTACAAGTGTTACCATCCTCCATCTTGGAAATGGTTTGTGTCGATGGATGGAAGAGACGTTGTGAAGAGATACCTGTTGCTTCGGTGTTACCTATGATGATTGAGGTGGAGCCGAAGAGAGTTGAAAGAGAGAGAGAGATAGAGAGACAGAGAGAGGAAGTTCGAATAGAAAGTTGAGAGGGAGCCTGAAGAAGAGAGAGTTGAGGGGCCAAAGGAGAGAGAGTTGAGAGTCTATTCGAGGGGGACATGGAGTAAAAGGAAGACCAGAGAGACTTGTTGGTAAGCTGATTTACTTGTCTCATACTCATCCTGATATCGCTTTTGCAACTGGTGCTGTTAGTCAATTTATGCATTCTCCTCTGGTGTCACACCAAGACGCTGTCTTTAGGATTCTTCGCTATTTGAAGTCAGCTCCCGGAAAGGGCTTATTTTTTGCTAAGCATGATCACCTAAGGGTTGAGGCTCATATAGATGCTGATTGGGCTGGTTCTATCACGGATAGAAGGTCCACCTCCGGATAGTGTACATTTGTAGGAGGTAACTTGGTTACGTGACGAAGTAATAAGCAAAACATTGTGGCAAGATCTAGTGCAGAGGATGAGTTCAGGACAATGGCCCAAGGTATTTGTGAGCTTCTTTGGGTTAAGTCATTGTTGAAGGATTTGAGGATTGAGCAGGTAGAGTCTATGAGACTATACTGTGATAATAAAGCAGCGATCAATATAGCTCATAACCCTGTTCAGCAGATAGAACCAAGTATGTCGAGATTGATCTGACATTTTATCAAGGAAAAGCTTAGTAGTGGAGTTATCTGCATTCCTTTTATGAAGGGTAGTGATCAAGTTACGGATGTTCTCACTAAAGGAATAGAAAGTCAACCTTTCCATACTGCTCTAGGCAAGTTGGGCATGAGAGATATATTTGTACCAGCTTGAGGGGGAGTGCTGAGAGTATTTGTTTTATTTTATTTCTTCTGTGTATTATTGGTCAGTTAGTGGGTCAATATGTAATTCTTTATTTACTTCGTCTTATGATTAATATAGTGGATTAGATAATTTTCTAACCCTAAGCTTGCAATTATGTGTTTCATCAGTGTCAACCAAACACCGGAAAATAAAAAGGAAAATGAGTTTTTTTCCGGCGCGAAATGTACAAATGGAGCATAAGTTCAATAAATGAAACACGTGCTCAACATTTTCATATGGCATAAGTTCCTGAAGTAAGGATGTTTCCAATGGAACAATGGTAACAATAGAAAAGGGAACTATCATAATCATAAAGAAAAGGAAATATGCAGACAAATTAACTCAACACTTTTGGCAAGTAGGAATGACAAGCTAACCTTCATTTGCTTGGAAAATACGTTAGAATGGAAGCAGATGTTCCAAGCAGACACATACATACGGCCCTGATACAAAAAGGATCTCTCAAGGGCACATGAATAGCTATGAGAAACAACCTGAAACACACTCGAAAATAAGTCAAGTCAATCCAGCAACTCAAGATCTATCAATAGTACGGACCCACTTTATTTATCCGGGTCTGGATTGCAAAATTGGGATCCACAAAAATAATCAGATCCCAATCTGTTAAGAACCTTGACTAGTGCTCAGGATATGGATCTGGGCAATCCGATAAGATAGAAAACCAGTCCAACTACTATTATCAATATGAAAGCTGAATAGATACATACTACAAGATATTACATAATTTAAATTTCAGTATTACACGATGTAGATGTAATAGTAGGTGATTTCTATATAACTTCAAAGTTTTAGCTTTAGGAGTTGCTAGTCGATGAGCAGCATGTTATTAGCTTTTTCTTTTATATTAGTTTGGAAACATCGTAATGAGCATTTAAGTTACCGGATCAAATCCAAAAAACGGGGCACATATCCGGATCTTTTAACAATTCTGGATACGGAATAGATTATGTATTGAATCTGGATGATGCAAATTTTCATAGTATCGGACCAGCATCTCATGGATATGGTCCGGATCTGATCCGCTTACAGGCCTAATTACTCAAGTATACATTTCGCCAAACTCTACAATTTGTAAATACAAATGAAAAGGAACAATAACAGATCCCGAGACTTGCCTCATCTGGAAGGAGATCAAATATTGTTTGAAGAGGTCCTGGTTTTTGGTGAACAACTGTGGGCCCTTGTTTATCCAAAGGGATTCTTTTTCGGGCATTTGCTCCAGAATAGACCTTTGAAATGCTAACAGGAAATACGTTTACACTGATTCAGACACTGATTGACAGTAAAAACAGCTTCAACAACAGTAAGAAACTTCTGGAAAATATTTGGATTAGCACAAACACATTGACTTTTAATACATGCTTTGACACTGAATGCAGTGGAAAACAACATTAAAGATCCACCAAGCTTAGAAACTTCATCATCAACCAAACAAAAAGTACATAAGAAGAGCATTTTCTTTTATTTCCGATGATGATCAAAGAGAGATTTTGTTCAAGGGGTAGAAAAAAGGAAATTCAACTGAAATTCAATGTTTTCATCAGATAATGCAAGCGTTCTGAAGCCAATTTATAGCATGATAGAGATAACCACCATATATGTTACAGTAAAATAACCAGGAAATCATATGATATCTCCTTCACAAGGAAAGCCCATACCCTCTACAATCTAGGAAACACAGATTCTTCTACAAGGTCGAAGAACCAGGCAACCAGCAGCTGATGCTCACCCGCACCCACACTGGTGTGGATTCCTCTCAGATGCAACAGGGAGTTTTTACTAATTTTTTTGTTTTTTTTTTTAAAGAAGGGGCACTCTAACATATCTTAAAAATTTTGGAATCAATTTAAGAAAATGTCTAGAGTTGGACTACCGTCGAAAGACTAGTATTGGTTATTTATGCTTATGCTTGTCATTTGTCTTAAATCTTAATTATGTACAATATAGACCCCCAATTTAGAAGGTGCGTGTGTGGTGGGGATGGTGCACGTGCCCGAGGCCTGTCCCTCTGTCCTACTCCGATTGAACGGCAACAATATAGACCCCGAAGTCGTGGAGGACAGGCTAAGGGGATATGTCCTCATCTCGATTAAACGGGTGTTTCGTGCGAAACGAAATGAAATTTTCATCCTTGGTTTCAAGTATCATCAACTTTCATTGTGTCTCACGTTTTTTTAGGCCTGTGGTTATTTAAAGTTTTCTAAAAGCAGCCTTCATCTAGTATCTTCTACAACTAATTTTCAAAGAAAGATGAGACTTCTAATTCATCTCCTTACTCTCTTTATGTAGCTACTTCTGTTGAAAACAAAATGGAAGTTTAGATACCATATTTGTCTTCCAATCCTCCTTACGTTTAGTCCAGTGGTTATGTTAAAATATTAGCAGGATATCATGATTCTCCTCTAACCTCCCTTAACCCCCAATTTTTTTTTCTCTTTTCAAAGATAGAATTAGAAATGAGTACATTCGAGAGACTGTAGGAGTGTCACAGATTGAGGATAAGTTGAGGGAGAATAGACTTAGATGGTTCGGCCATGTGCAACGAAGACCTGTAGACGCACATGTGCGAAAGAGTGATAAGATCATAGTCCCTAAAATGGCTAGAGGGAGAGGCAGACCTAGACTGACCTAGGAGTATGTAGTGCAACAGGATATGAATATATATAATTTAAATGAGCATATAGCTCTTGATAGTGCAGAATGGAGAAAAAGGATTCATACACCCAACCCCAATTGATTGGGACACAAGGCTTGGTTTGGTTTGGTTTGGTTTGGTAATATTATGCCTACACATTTCCTTAAATAAAATATTTAGGGTGCATTTGATAAACTGAAAATTACGTACTGAAAATTAAGTGCTGAATTTTATGTACTGAAAATTTTAAGTGATTGAATTTACAGTACTGAAAATAGTTTTGCAAGTATTGAAATAGACTGCATTCAGTGATTATTTTTAGTAGAAAATTTTCACTGAAAGTTTTTAGTGATTTTTTGGCTGCTTTTTCAATTAAGTGATACGTTATCACACGCACTGAAACAAACTAAGTGCTGAAACTTTTCATCTTCATCACTTAATTGGGTTATCAAACACACCCTTAGTCTTTTATTTCATCTTTCTTCTAAATCACAGTGTGCCACACTTTTTAAATAGTCCAAAGGATATAAAGATATCTTTCTAAATTTGGGTTGATGGAGTTTGATGTACACTTACAAACAAACAATAACAAAAATAAAGTAAAATAGTTAGCCCTAAATAATCATGTAACACTGTTAAATTAGGGCATCCAACGCAAAACCAATTGGTAATGGGTGGAGTACCTCCTTGAACTTATATATTGAATACCTAAGTTATAAGTCCCCGATGTGGGACAATCTCAACACGCCCCCGCACGTGTGGCATGACTGAGAGTCAAACACGTGGATTACTGAGATAGGGTGACGTGGAGCACACGCGGACAAATTGGGCCCACCAATAACCTGCTCTGATATGTTAAATTACAGCATCCAACCCAAAACCAATTGGTAATGAGTGGAGCAGCTCCTTGAACTTATATATTGAATAGCTAAGTTATAAGTCCCCGATGTGGGAAAATCTCAACAAACACCATTTCAAATAATGGCCATAATTTAGGATTTTTGCATATTGTTATTGTATTTGAGAACCACTATGTTGCATGTTAGGTTTATCTGACAAAACAAATCAAAATAAGGATGACTAGAACCAATAATAGTTAAAGAAATACAATATAAAATGACCCCCAAAAAAAATTAACCAGAAAAAATGACAATGGTAATAAACCTAATTGTTTGCAAATTCATGATGGTTGATAGTAGAATATGTCAGTAGAAGTTGGTACAAGCATATTGAAATAGGGCAAGTTTATAAAGTTTTAATTATGACTACAACTGCCTTTTGTATTGGCTATAAATCAGGACTTATTATGTATTACTCCCTCCATCCCATTTTATGTGCTACTAAACAAGCTGCTTTAGTTCCTATAGGAAATTCTCGTTATTCAAGTTTTCATTGAATAGAAAATAAAAATTTTGGGGTCAATATTAGCAATGCAGTTCATCCAACGAAAAATCCAAACTTTTCTGGTTCACCCCAACACCCATTGTATATGCTTCTCCTGATAGTTGGTCAAGTAACTTCTGGTACACCATTATGGATTAACCGTTTTTTTGTAATTCCTATGATGCAATCATAAAGGCCCATTTACAGGCCAAGGCCATACAGGTGTGATCACTTTTCCTTTTCCAGCCGTCCCAAAACTAATGATCACTTTGACTATTAAATGCGTATATTTAATTCACTTTCCAAGACTGCCCTGCCTAAATTTAAAACATGTAAGGACTAGAAGTACTTAGTCAAAGGAAAGAAAAGGGGCAAATTTGGAAGAATGTAATTTATTTAGTGCAAGACAATGCATTTATTGATATTTGCTTAAAATGTTGGGTACACGAAGATAGTCACATAAAATGGGACAGAGGGAGGTAAAATGTTGTAGGACTCCCATTGGTTATAGTCTTTCATCCTTAAAATTGTATAATAAAGTAATATGAGAGGTTGGTATGGAGAAAATAAGTTAGCTAATTAATATAATGAAGAGGATATGAAAGAAAATATACAGCATTTACATGGAAATAAGGTCAATTTTGAAAAGTGTAAGACACTTGGGGGGTGATTGGTGGTTTTATATAGAGTACAAATGTAATAGATATATAAAGATAGATAAATATATCACAACTAGAAAAGGTGAAATTAATATTGCGATATACTTTAGCCAGAATCCTGATGGTGACGAGGAATTGTACCAGAGATCTGTCTACGCTTTTTACACCTAGTGATACAGTGACATCTGTTGACATATTTATGTATAGATTATTTACATGATCGAAAATACGGTGAAGAAAGAAAAAATGAAAGAAATAAAGCCAAAGGATACCTGGAAGAATTTACAGAGAATTTGATCGTTTTGATATGAAGACAAACCTGACAAAGAAATCAGATACAGTTGGATCTCTATAAGTATAACTTCTAAAGTTGTTATGAAAGATGAAATGTAAATTATCAATGAAAAGGAACTGTGAACACTCACCTGCCCTGATGGGCTGTCCAAACTATGCCATATTGCACCACTTTGACCTTCAGTTTCAACAGGAACTGCCACTGAACCCAGAACTGCACTTTTCCGAACTATATCCCAATCATATATCGTTACATTAATCTGCCCAAAAATTTGAGAAAGAAATTAGTTTTAAAAAAAAAAAACTGAACTACCCGAGAGACATGCAAGACGCACACACGGACATACACACGGTTAGACAACATATAGGAAACATGTTATATACTACTCTTATTTCATACTCATAGAAATCACGTGTGAACCCTGAAATGCCATCATGGTCCCAGTCGTTGTATCGGATAACATCTTGCTAGGGTGTGTCAACACAAGATGAGGGATGCAAGATGCCCTCATTTTCAATATAAGTAATGAGATCTTGATTAAAGCATTCCTTGCCATTATTAGACATGATATGCCGGTTCTTACGTTCTACCACACCATTTTGTTCGGGTGTACGAGAACACGTGAGCTGCTGAAGAACAACCTGTTTATTAAGTTCAGACCAAAACTCACTAATATGTACTCAACAAAATTATGGGACCGAATATTATGCACAACTGTGTGATACTGGGTCTTGATCATTTTAAGAAATTGGTAAAGATAGAAAAAACATCAAATATTTTCTTCACTAATTAAACCCAGGTGCAACTAGTATAATCATGGGTATGTTGGAATATAGGGAAATAATCTAAGATTTGATTGTAATCTAATTAAATCCAATTAATTAGGGATGATTTTATTTATCCTATTCGATTTGGTTAGGATATAAATCCCATGATTTTGTGATTTAATGGGGTTTGATTTAGTCTGGTCTTTATGTTTTGGTTTAGTCCTACCATTTCCCTATATTCGAACATAAGTTAATTTCTTTGCATCCACATCCTATGTTTTATCCTCTGGTCAAGTGTTTTTGCCAGATCTTATATCTTGTCGTGAGAGGGATGTTGAGAATTATTATGTTTGTTTCTCATGTTTTATTTATTTGTCTTTAGGCAAAGGACATCTTCGTAATTTTTATTACTATTCGTTAATATTTATAAGGGTGTGACACATTGTCAACCCTAAGTTTGCCAAAATTACGTTGCAACATGGTATCAGAGCCTCCTACCACCAGCCACAACACCTGACCACCCCTCAGCCCTACATCAGCCACCCAACTGCCACCACAGCCTGCTCCTGTCTCACAACACACCACCACAGCCTTCGCCAATCTCCTTGCACTACTCTCACCTTCGCCGGCCTCCAAACTGCCATCCTGACCCTCGCCTGGTCCACATCTACCACCTCAGCCCCAGCCGACACACCTACAACCTGGCCTGACTGCCGCTACCCACCCTCACTCTCTCCCAATCTCACCGAGCCCCATAGGGGCAGTTGCGAACCCTCGCACAACTATGTGTGTGTCGTTTGGTCCCTGTGTGGGCAAGTAATCAACTTGGACTAATTTTTTGCACCCTGTATGGTGTTGTGATTTAACAATCGTGCGTGCTTCGACTCCATCTGCTTCAGTTCTGTGTGATTGTTGTGGGTATTTCCTTTGCGTATTGGAACAATGACTGACATCACTAGTCACTCATCTAGGAGTTCCCAAATGCCTAAGAGTGAGAGTCTCATAGTCAATCCACCAAAAAACCCAAACCTAAAGGCCACAACCTCTCTGCTCAAAATTACTTGTCATGGTCGTAGTCATTGGCCCTTTTCTTGAAGGGCAGAGGAAAGATGGGTTATGTGGATGGAAGGATACGAGCACCTAGCACGACGGATGCTGGTTATGAGAAATGGGAGATTGAAAATTTCATTAACATGAACTAGCTCATACATTCAATGATTCCTGAGATCGGTGAGGGATACTTGGGTATGGAGACAGCTCATGATATTTGGGAGTCCGTTGCTTCTACAAATTCTCGAAAAGGGAATTACGCACAGGCGTTTGAGTTGAGACGTTCGATTGAGCGATCCGAGCATGACGACATGACTTCTCTATATGTGACTGGTTTTACTATTACTGATTGAGCAGGTTGTCGCTCTGATCGATGATCCACTTCAGGTTATTGTACCATTGTTGGTAGAAATGTGGTTACATGGCGCAGTAAAAAGCAAATTGTTGTTGCGTGTTCTAATGCCGAAGCTACTTCTAAGTTCTTATGGGTTCGTTCTCTCTTATAAGACATTGGTTTTGCTACCTCTGCTTCGATGGTAATGCTTTGTGGTAATCAAGCCGCTCTTTTTATTGCTAATAACATTGTCTTCCACGAGCGCACCAAAGGTATAGAGGTTGATTGTCACTTCATTCACGATTTGATCGTCAAAAAACAGATTGTCACCTCTTGTGTCCGTTCCGACAATCAACTTTGTGATATTCTCACGAAGCTATTACCTCGTGCTGCTTTTACCCTCTAGTCTTCCAAGCTAGGCATGGTTGATTTATATGCTCCAGCTTGAGAGGGATTGTTAGAGTATATATAATGGTATTTTGGTCTTTTTCGTTGCACTCATATAGATGCAGACATTAGTGAGTCTAACAAGCAAGTACCTAACACATAGTTTTCTAATATTTCTCTTCCTTTTTCTCTTCTTTTTCTCAGTACCTAACCCGAATTTACATAGTATATCATTCACAGTCTATGAAAATCATGAATCATAGTAACTACCTGAACGGGAAGCTCATCAACTGAAAAATTGAATTCCTCTCCCCACATGGGGTTTCTTGAACCAGGAACCATTGAGCTGCAACAGCAACAAGAGTAAAATAAATGAAAAATTGAAAGTACAATCCAGCTAAAACAATGCCACTAAAAATATGATAAAAACCTCGCCTTCTAGGAAAAGTCAGATGTGAAAGATTAATAGCCTAAAGTAAAGATGTGAATAATTTATTTCTATACTTGAGCAATATCAACCAAAATTTGCTAGTTCCCAGGCATTTTGTAATTCAAATGGCAGAAATGAAAACATGCCCACCCTTATTCTACAGTAGATGGACTCTTTGTTAATAGGTTGAAGTACCCATATTAGACACTCGACATTTTGACAAGGGTTATGATATGTGTGACTGTGTCCGACACTTCTGGTTTGACACACACCATGAAGCATGTCAGCTACGTCTACAATAGCCTATTAAAGTCTATTTATATTTCTTTCGCTACAACATTCAGTTAGAGTCTAATTATTACGTAAAACGCTAATGTTGTGTCCTCGTGTCCTTAGATTCATGAATTTGAGAAGTTCAACACTTATTCATGCACCCTCTCCCGTATCTAAGTCCATGTAACATAGCCTTTATTCACTCTACAATACCTTCCTAAGACCCAACCTAAACATAGAATTTGGGGTAACAAGAAATAAGTTTGGGTAATATGTAAACAACATCAAGGTACCAAACCAAATAAGAAATACACTGCAATGCTCCTAGAAGAATTAACGTATGAAAAGTTTTGTACGAGGTCCTGAAAGGTCGTGAATTTTAAGCGCGGTATTCTGTAAAGTCGATTAATTGAATTTCATTTTCAAACAAAAAAACTAATCTTGCGTTTGAAATTTCCACAAATCATACTACCAAATGATATAAATAAAATTTTATCCCCCCTATTCCAATTCCGGAGTAAGGGATGGTAAATTGGTAATATGTATTGATACACTTGAACATAGATACTTAGTGATAAGGGAACATTAGGTGCAAAACAAAATAAAAGTAGAAACTATCAATTCTTTATTCAAGTGGTGGCAATGGGTTACCAGGTCTACTGAATCAAACCATCTGGGTTTGGAATTTCGGTACTCATTTGCGATAGCTTTTCGGGGGCCAATAATCACTTCTAAAGTTACTGTTTAAAAAGTTGTAACTTTTTGGATTAGCTTCATCACAGCTTTTTAAAAATCTGCTTTCGTTTAAAGCTAAAAAGCAGCTTTTCTAAAAATTTCCAATTCGTAGCTTTCAAAGCATCTCTTATTCCGAAAAGGTATTGTTTCAAAAGCTAACCAAACGGGCTCTTGTAGCCAGCCAGGTACTCTTTATAAAAAATATTATGTTCCTTACACTATCTATATATTTTCCTTACAAGTGAAAACAAAGAATAATGCCACGCTTCCCAAATTTTGTACCCCAACTGTTCCCTAACACATGTTGTAGTGGACCCACCTGATTTTGATTAGAGGATGATGAAGTGGTCCCATGACTCCCACCAATATTATTCAAGGTGGTCCCACTGCCACATGTGCTTGGGCGCCATTTGGGATACAGAATTTGGGATGCATAGCATTACTCAAAAACAAAAAGATATCAAAACGTAGCAATATTGTTACTTCTCTTGACTCTCTTCTATTTTTCCCCAGTCCTATAAATATTTGGTCCAACACAAAATTTTCTCACTACTCATTGACTTAATGCCAGTACAAGTTTTACAAATGCGTTCAAACTTTACCATAGGAAAAAAGTGACAACATATACAAATAAACCAGAATAATATGTATAAATATACCCAAAATAATTCGCCCCATGACCAGAAATATACCAAAAAAAATTCGCTTTGGGGCCTCCATGTGAACCTTTGTACCAGCGAACCCAAGATTCGTAAACACAGCCCCCTAAGGTGAAAATTCCTGGCTCCACCCGTCTTTATGGAAGTTGTTTGACCCTAGATTAGCCTTAGGCACTTTTGTACTAGGTGGCTATGAAGCACCGACACTCTCTTTTGCCCCACGTATCAGTGTCGGATACGTATCCGACACCGACACTCTCCGATACTCTTTGGACACGTGTCGGATACTCAAAATTTCGTGTCGGAATTTTTTGTTAGTTTTTCTTGAGCCGACACTCTTTGGACACGTGTCGGATACTCAAGTAGGTCATGAGAGTTTGCGGATGTTGATTTCACCCACCATTGGTGGGTAACCAATGGTCTATGGAGCATCGACACTCTGTTTTGGCCCTCGTATCAATATCGAAAGAGAAAACGATGACGACACGACCCGATATTTACTAATGATGGTGATGAGGCAATTGAAGAATGAGTGGATGGACATCTTTTTGGGACATATATACTACTACTAGTTACTATTTAGTAATTAGCCGGTATTTTTTGGAACTTAATTCATGATCACAAATATATTTTTTGGGCTATATACTAGTGAACACAAGTTAGCAAATATCTTTTGGTACTTGGTTTATGTAGATGGACATACTTGGGGGACAAGTGCATACATTACTTAGTAGTTAGCAAATGAGAATGTGCTTTGACACTTGGTTGATGAATGTTATTAACTTATTAATGAAGATGCTTTTGAATTTCATTCATTTGCTTTGTTGTTTTTGATAGTTTCATAGTATTGTTGTGATTTATGTGCTTTTATGCCAATTTTGATAAGACATGGTAAACATATATTTCAAAAAAATATATTTTAAAAATCGTGTCCCCAACGTATCGTATCCTGCTTTTTTTAGAAATGCCGTATCGGCGTATTCGTGTCGTGTCGTATCACGTGTCCGTTTCGGTGCTTCTTAGCTGGTTGGAACTAGGACTTGTTTTTCGTTGCTGCTTCGAAAAATTATGAATAAGATCTTCTAACCTCAAGCTATGTAGCACGGACACACGACACCGGTACGATACAATACGGGTACGGCTATAAGCTATTCCCAAAAATGTAGGGTACGCGTACGGCTAGGGTACGTTGAATAAAAATATTTTTTTAGTTAGAAGAAGAAGAAGAAGAAATACTACATATTATTCATCCATAGCATAGCAACTAAGCCGTCTAGCAACTTAACAATATTTGTTTTAGTATTACAAGTCCACAACATTAAAATAAATAAAAAAGAAGAAGAAGAAGTCAGAGTTTCAATCTCAATTTCCTAAAAGTACTCGTGTCCCTGTCGTACCCATCCCGTACCCAGTGTCACAATTTTAATTAAAAGCACCAAAACACGGCCAGAGGAGTGTCCGACACGTACCTACGTGTGTCGTACCCGTGGGGTACCAGACATTCGTACGGCAACCAAAATAAAGTACCCGTGCTTCCAAGATATCAAGTCTCAAGTCTCAAGTCTCAAGTCTCAAGTCCCCAAACCCTATACTATCAAAACGCAAGCATGATTAAGGAACTGTTTGGGAAGGCTTTTTCGGGGGCCAAGAATTGCTTAATAAATGATTGTTTAAAAAGCTATGACCATTTGGATTAGCTTTTTCTATTAACACCTGATTCCATTCTAAAGCTAAAAAAAATACAATAATAATAATATATTTTTGAAAAGCTCCAATTTTTAGCTTTTTAAAAAATCTTCTTTCCAAATAACCCAAACGGGCACTAACTGGAATCCTAATCTTTTAACTCAAACTTGATTAGAAATTACATGCTAACTTAACATACTACAAGGTTCATTAACATTAGTGGAGGTTGGAACGTAATCCAATGCATATCCATTCCAAACCATCATCGTCCACAGAAGTTAACAAGTTAAGCTTGGATCAAATCACCTGAATCGCTTTTCTGTTCCACAAGAGATGATTGCATAAGGATCTGATGTGCCATTCAGGTTAGCGCCGATAAGATTCTTAGCAGCCAACAAATCCAACTGCACAAGCAGAAAAAATTAGTTGTCAGAGAAAGTAATCGCCAAAAATGGTCCTTACGTGTACGTTTGTTAAAACCGGTCGATCCATGAATTGATATATACGAGTTGATTCGAATTTCATACAACCCCATAGATTCAGAATTCATATTTTTGAAGTTTAAGCACAGTGGAATCATTTTTTTTACATATACAGTATATACATACATACATACATACATACATAATATTTATTCTCTAAAAACCTGAATCCTACTAGTCACAATTAGATTCGTGATTTAACAACCATGAGTTACGTGAACCAAAAGATAATTTTGATGCAAGATCACTTACCCATTACATTACACTAATACACCTTTTCATGCAGATAATTCGAAGGGCACACTACAATGTACAACTCAAATACAAGAAAACGATATTCTCATAAGATCCAAAAACTACCTTGATCAAATATGCAGAATTAGTTTGAGAGTCTTCTTTCAGCTGGTCCATCTACAAAATAAGGCAGAACTGCACGTCAAACAAGTGGAATTACTCCATGAAACGGATACATAAAGCAATAATGTAACGCAAAACAAGACTCCAACCTTCATGATTGAAGATACAAGACAGCCAGGTATGTAATGATACCACAATACCACAATAAGTATAACAATTGCATGAGCAAGATTTGTGGCATTATAACATTTAACAGTCTTAATTCACAGCATCCTGTCACTTTTAGGTTTCCTTAAAAATAACAAATTTTCAAATGTGACCCAATTTTCACATGGATGCCAAGCCTAAAATTTTCTTTTGCAACTATTGGAAATAAAAAATTTACATCAAAATCCTATTTAGAGAATATCAATGGGGCACCAACTTCAAGGGGATGTTCAGTCTCCAAACGCAACTTTAGGCTCGGTTTGGGTCATGGATTTTGCGAAGGAAAAAGAAAAGAAAATATAAAGGTAATGCTTTGGCGAGGAAATTATGGTGAACAATTAATCAGAAAAATTTTAAATTTTTGAGTCATTTCCCTTCCTTTTTTCTTGAGTTTGTATTGTATTTAGAAAATTTTAAATTTCTGATTTTACTTAAGCATGAAGGAACACACAAGGGAAACGGTTGTCCTTACCCTTTTCCTCTTTTATCCTCTAAACCTCAAACAAACAGAGCTTTAATGTATAATGATGTTCAGCACTTCAACACTTTATGTATGACAAAAGTTAATAATTGACAGTCAGCTATAGTAGGCAGCTATGATGCACCGACGCTTCAATTTGGGTTACATGTCAGTGTCGGACACGTGCCCGGAACCGACACCGTCAAACACGCACCAACACGTGTAAGACAGACACAAAAACGTGTCAGGGGCCCAGTTAACGCGTGAAACACTCTTCCTGGGGAGTACGGTAGCAAGATCGAAACTAAAAGGATTGACAGGGGCCCGCACAATTGGTGGAGCATGTGGTTTAATTCGATACGTCGCACAAAACCTTACCAACCCTTTTTTTGACGTCGAACACACAATTGACATGGCCGGACACGGAGTGGACAAGGCAAGGCAACTACTTTGAAAACCTTTGGAAGACTTTAACGTTCAAATCTTAAAATTAATATAAGGATATCTCTTGGGGCACATAAAAATCTCACAAAAATAAGATACATAAACCACAATGTGTCTATCTCTCTCCTGGTACACTGCGGGGACCACAGTGTCTGTGTGGTCCACAGAGGAGAGACACAGGAAGTTTATGTATCTTGTTTTTGTAAGCTTCTTATGTGCCCCAAGAATTATCCTTAATATAATAACATGGGAAATAAGTAACAGGATTATTTGAAAATCTATGAAATAGGGGAGGGACTTGTTTTTGTAAGATTCTTATGTGCCCCAAGAATTATCCTTAGTATAATAACATGGGAAATAAGTAACAAGGTTATTTGAAAATCTATGAAATAGGGAAGGGATGCGACACAAGATATCATATAATTGTACTAATGGTACAGTTTTCTTTTTATGTATTTTTATGCCAACTTTAATTGAACTAATGGCACAGTTTTCTTTTTTATCTTCGTATAAAAAATTGTAAAATACATACATATTCACCGTGTTCCCAACGTATCTGTGTCCTACTTCTCTAAGAAATTGCATATCCAAATATCAGTGTCGTGCCAAATTCGTGTCTGTGCTTCTTAGGCAAGCAGTTCTTAACCAGTGCCTCACGTTGAGTACTTATGAGTCGGGTACGGGTGCATGTCTAGGGGTCGGATTTCCCAAATTCATGAATCTAAAGACACGGGTACACAGCAAGAAATCTATGTTCTTCTGATATATTCCAAAGAGAAAATAGTGATTTATGAAAAAGCTGCCATAACACAAGTAGCTAACTTGCTTCTTGGTGTGTGCCCTACCAGAAGTTTCGGACATTTATCCCATACAATTGTGTGTCAAGTGTCCGACATGGCATGTAACATAATTTATGGTGACGAATGAGACAATGGAAACCTCAGATTTATGGTGATGGAAAATCAAATGACGTAGACGGTCAGATCAATGGTAGCCAGCAAGGGGAACTAAAATTTGGTATGGCCGTGTAATAACCATTATAGCTGCAGCTTCGGTCTTTAGTGGCTTTGAGTGAAAATCATAATTAGCAACAGTGATTATTTCAGTAGTGGTGGCACTCGTGGGGAAGCCACTTGGAGCATAATTGGAAGATGACATGTTAGTGGTGACACTAGCAGTTCATCTGTGATAGTAATAACACAACCAGAAGAAGGTTAATGAATTTTACTTCTGCAATCAAAATATATGCAACGAAAAAAGCAAACATTTCAGTACCGATACGACTATCCTCAAAAAATATTAATTTTGTCTCGATTTACTTTTTGCTTTGGACCGGGCAAAAAACAGAGCCATTTTTGACATTGACCAGCACATACAAATATTTTTATCCTTATCAAGTCATCAGGCTAGTCACTATCAAAGCACTAAAAAAGCAAAAAATAAAAATCGTTTAGATTGGAACTGAATGATCTGATTCATCAAGCTATGGGTTTAACATCTGAAAGTGATTAAAGTTATGAAATGATCTGGTGGTAGTGTGGCAAAAGTCAGAGACCTCATGCTAATATAACAGTGGTGTGTGATGGTAATCACACAACAACGAAAAGGCACAAAAGTGTTTTTTTTTTTTTTTTTTTTTTTTTTTAAGTAACAATTTTTTTGCATTGATAATTTTTTTTTTTTTTTAAATGCTTCAAAAAAGTAGATAACTGTTTTTATAGCTTTCTTTTGTCTTTTTCCTTTTCACCTTTGGAACAGTTTAAAAATAAAAGGCTCACTTTAAAACCTTTATCTTCGCATCTCAATCATAACATAACATGAATACTAATTGAACAGCTAGCCAAACAGTGTCAAAGTAATCATAATAGAAATCTAAACCAAATTAAGAATACTGTATATAATTCAATCAGAGTAAGCTTGGCGCAGGTAAGGTTGCTACATTGTGACCTGAAAGATCATGGGTTGCGTACATCTCACCCTCCTCGTATACCGCAATGGCCGACCTCACTGGACTGCCCTTTTTTTTGTATATATATATAAAATCAATAAATAGTATAATGAATCATCCCAAGAAAAATGAGTTATAACTTATTGAAATGCCCCAATTAACACACACACAAAAAAAAAAATGAGTGATAAAAATGGTGAAATGAATGACCTTGAATTGATCATGAATGCCGCCATCTCCAGAAGCAAAAGAAGAATCATCGAGCAGGGACCGGTGATCAGCGCCGGCGACGATGAGTCTGCCACCACCAAACGTGAAGAACCAATAGGCCGTGATTACGAAGACCGTCGTAGCGACGGTGACTTCAAACTCCCACCACGACGGCAACAGAAAAATCAACGCCGTAGCGATCATTATCGCCGCGAATTGCGCCAAATTCTACTACTATCTGATCGATAAGAAAAAAAAAACAGAGAATTGTAAATAAGGACTTGAGTTGAGTCCCTCCACTAGGGTTTTTGAAGTGTTCCAAAAGGTTTATGAAAGTCTTGTAGTTGAAGAAATGAGGAGGACCGAGAGAGCATTTTTTTTTTTTTTAGTGAAGTCAAAAATGATGATGACATTGGCATGGCAGAGAGAGAGAGAGAGAGAGAGAGAGAGAGAGAGATACACAATGAGTACACCGACCGAGTTGAAAAATGGTAATTGAATGCGACACTAAACGGACATATATGATTTCACGTACAATTACCATATTGCCCTTTTGTTTTTCACTACCTACGTCGGCTATCTTTATCTTCATAATGTCCACGGGGTATGGGTGTTTTTGGAAAAGAATTTGAATAAAAGACAAAATGTTTTCTTTGGACCGTCTAAAAAGAGAATGAGTATATCCACGTACCACGCGTTCAACTATAGGAATGAAGAGTGGAATTTCACAGTGAAGACTTTTTCAATATATGCCGTCCGTATTCTATTTTCAATAATGATGATACAAATAAATCTCATAAACACTTATATTCACAGTTTATTTCTCTTTTGAGTAGTATTATAGGGTTCATTGAAATTATCTATACACTATGGTGCCACTCAGGAGAGAGAGACTATGGGTGTAAGTGTTTGTGAAATTCGTTTGTGCCTGTTTACACCCAAAAACCGTCAATGGGTTTTGAGTCCGATTTATGTTAGGGAGAGGTCGGGCTAAGGAGTGAATGATTTACTGGGCTCAAGTATAGACATAAGACCAATGATTGGGATAAGGCCGGTTGGTGTGACAGGTAGAGCTCGATGGGATATGGGATTGTGGTAAGGTTCATCGGGCTATGGGAAAACGTAACTTATCATGTTGAAAGCCCGATGGTGGAAAGCATCAGCAGGATAGCCAATCGGGCAATGCGTAATGAAGATGAAAGATAAAGTCAGAATCTAAGTCCGATTGGCTATGGGCGGTTGAAAGAAAGATGATCGAGCATGGAAGCTAATAGAGCCCGATTCAGTCAAGAGAATCAGTGATGAGGGCGATTGATGAGAAAAGGGCGGTGCTGTTCACAGCTGGCAGGATGACATCACCTTCAAAGAGTTTTAGAAACAAGAGTCCGATTAGGAAAGGGATTGTTCGTTGCCAGCTGGATTGATGCGTCTGATCCCTAAATTAAAGGGATTGAGGCAATTAAGTTCTTGATAAGGAAGGAATCATTGATATAAAAGGGTTTCTTCAATTAACCAATCAATTAACAGCTTGGGGCGTAAGATAAGGAATCATAGTCCAAATAGAAATCAACCTTGGCCGCTATAAATATTAAAGCAGGCCCTCCGAGCAAAGGACCCCGCGTCTCTCTCGAAACAGCACACAGCATACTCGAAGCATTCAAAGCATTCAGCATTCAAGCACTTTCTTTAAGTCTTTGTTTTTAATTGCAAATAGGTCTGCCCTTTTGTTAATTTTCTTTTGTTCTTTTGAATAATCAGCATACTCTGGTGTTCTTGAGATCTGTTTAGTTTTTCCAAGCATTTAATAAAAATCTGTTTTTATTAAACCGTTTGTGATTTTGTTTACTTGTTAAACTCTGACACTTTTTAGCTTGTGCGCTTCAGTACTGCTAAAGAACTTTTAGTGAGGGTACTTTCCTACTCACTGCACACAATCACTCTGTTTAGAAGTCAGATCTAAAGCCTTGTGTATCACTCACACAAGCAGTATAGGAAATTAGTTTGCACGTACACACACACACCGAACCATAGATTGGTTCTGGCACGCCCGCGCAAATTACAACAAACATTTTTGGCACGCCCGGTGGGACCCACAGTGTCAAATCATGCCACCAAAGAGAGATAAGACGACGAAGAATGGCCAGGAAGATCAGCCCACAGATCCACATGTGGAAGAGAGCACAGGCCATTTTCCCCAGGATGGTAGCGTCACTCTCGAAGCAATATCAGAGGCCGTGAGAGCCAACGTAGAGCCCATGTGGCAGGAGTACAACGCCCTTATAGGCTCCATGGGCAATCTTAAGTCGGTCATGGACCAAACGGCCGATGTTCACAAGAGTCAGGCTGATTTGGTCCTAGAAACCAGGACCACCCATATAAAGTTAGACCGCCTGACGGAAGCAATCGGAAGGCTGGTTGAAACCTATAAGGCCGGAAGCAACAAAGAACAGGTCAACGGATCAGGCTCGGGCACTTTGCTTGAGTCTGAAAAGCCGAAGGACCCGCCGTATGTCTGTCCAAACCTAAGAGAGGGTAATGGCTCAGGCAGGCAGTCGGAGTCACAGACCGGTATGGCAAGCGGTTCAATAGTTACCGATCCCAACGGATCGACGACTACAGGTTTTGGTAGGTCAACAGGCCACACTGACAGTTCAGTCGGCCACTCACTGCCCCTAGGCCACGGCCATGGGGGGCAAAGGAACAACGGTGGGTTTTGGACTCATCAGGCCCATAACCAACAGCACGGACCACCACCGTTGGTAACCCCGATAAGGAATGTTCAGCCCGTAGCCCAACCCATAAATAGGGAAGAACTAGTAGCGGCCATACACGAGGAGTATGGCCCGTTTATGCGAAGACTAGAAAGGCCGACGTACCGACGGCCGTACCCCCCTGAAATTGACCAAGTCATATTTCCTCAGGGGTACAAAGTACCAAATTTCACTCTGTTTTCAGGAGAGAGTGAACAATCCTCAGTTGAGCACATCGGCCGTTTTATTGTTCAATGCGGCCATGTGGGTCACAGTGACCCATTAAAGTTAAGACTATTCCCAAACTCGCTAACGGGCATGGCGTTTTTGTGGTACGTCAATCTCCCAGCCAATTCGGTGTTAACTTGGCAAGGGATGGAAGAATTATTTCACGGCCAGTTCTACAGGACTGAGCCCGAGACGTCATTGGCAGATTTGTCAAGAATGATGCAGCTAGTAGGGGAGACAGTGGAAACCTACATAGCCCGTTTCCGAAAGGCAAAATATCGGTGTAAGACAGTTTTGCCTGAGGAAGAGTATGCAAAGATGGCCATGGGAGGCATGTCTTTCGAACTTCGTAAGAGGTTTGAGGGAACTGACTTCCGTGACCTATTCGAGCTTGCCACACGGGCCGGTCGCTACGAGCGCATTCTTTTGGATGAATAGGAGAAGAAGAACTCCTCCAAGGGAACATATTATAAAGACCCCAATTACGAGGTCCATTTGGCAGAATGTGACCTCGAAGTAGAAAGCGACATGGTTGAGTTAATTTGCAAACGGCCTGTCGTATGTAACGCCTTGAATAAGCCAGTAAATAACAACGCCGCTGCAAAGAAAATGGCGTTCGAGGCGGGGAAAAACTACACTTTTGACATCACTATGGCGGATCAAATATTCGATGCCTTGTTGGCCGATAAAGTGATCAAGCTAAGTGAAGGTCATCGGATCCCAAAGGCCGATGACATGAAAAATAAAGAATACTGTAAATGGCACAATTCTTGGAAGCATTCTACTAACAATTGTGTTGTTTTTCGTAATTTCATACAGGAGAACGTAGAGAAGGGAGTCTTCGAATTCTCGGACAAAGCTATGGGGATCGATTCAAATCCTTTTCCTCAGATTACGGGCACTAACATGGTGATGCCCGATTTAACCAAGCTTTCAAGGCCGAGATTGAAGATAGACTTGTCTGACGGAGAGGTTCCAAAACAAAGGGAGGGTAAGCAAATTGCTGTTTCGGCTACTGATGGGCCGAAGGTGACAATTCATGACCTCCAAAAGAGCTATCAAGAACGCAAGGCAGAAGCCCGAAAGGCCGAGGAAGAAACGGCTAAATCCAATACGGACAATTTGATAGCGGATCTACGGAGACAACTGGAAATCATTGAACAAGGCTTATGCCCGAGGTGTAAAGCTGACGTCAGAAAGGAAGTCTCAAGCCCGAGCAAGAGGCCAAGAAGCTATGAACACCGGGAATCAAGCCCGAGACGGTCTGTCCATGAGAGATTGTCAATACCATGGCAAGCTCAGGCCAAGCCCGAGTGGCGGGCAAAACATCAGTTGGTGCAGCGGGTCGGTCAAGGCGAATATGGCCGACTGGGGGCAAGAAGTTCCCAGACAGCCCCAGGGCTTCAGATGCAAGCAATAACCTCTGGCAGGAGCCCGAGGATGGTGCTACCACCTCGGGTGCAAGATCAAAAGTGGCATAGAGCTGAACACTCTAAATTTCCAGCACGGCCACAATATAGTAAGTCTCAGAAAAGGAGGTATCAGAGGATGAGACAAGCTGAGCGAGAGCGTCAGGATGGAAACCATCCTGCTCCCACAGGGCTGAAGGTGTCCGATAACCAAGGACTCACCTCGAGGGCGATGCGCGTTGTCACTAAGCATCCAAAGGAAAAGGTCCGACAGGAAAAACCAAAGGAAGAAGGTGGGGTTACCTTGGACAAGATGATTGAGTCCGATGATGATGTGTCGGACTCAAGTTTTTCGCCAATACAATTCGGGACGATTCCACTAGGTTTGTCGTCCAATATGGTATTCACCCTACCTATGTCCTTCATGGCCAAGCCGGATCAGCCATCGGTCATGGAAGGGGATGTTGTAGAAGGCCCAGTTAAGGACTCGGCCGTGATGGAAGAAATCTTTTGGAATGGGGGTGAGACCGTTAAGCCTAGAGTGGTGGAAGCCACGAGTAAAAATGTAGACGCCACTGACAATCAGACCGATCGGCCTAAGATCACCATCTTGAGGCCGAAAGGACACGAGACTGAGGATGGATTGAAGACTGGACCAGTTAAAGTGGTGTTTGAAAAGCCGACACACCAGATGTCCCAGCACCTAAAGCCTTTGTATGTGAAAGGGCATATCGAAGGCGTCCCAATAAATAGGATTCTTGTGGACGGGGGGTCCACCATTAATATCATGCCCCAAATTATGTTGAGGATCCTGCAGAAGTCTGAGTCGGAGCTAATTCCGACCGAGATGAATGTCCAGAGCTTCACGGGGGCACCTTCGAGAACCAAAGGTATCCTACCACTTGAGCTGACCGTCGGCAGTAAAACGGTCATGACTGCTTTTTTCATAGTGGAAACCTCCGCGACCTATAATGCATTATTAGGCCGAGACTGGATACACCCAAATTACTGTATCCCCTCCACACTCCATCAGTTGTTAATTTTCTGGAGAGGTGATGAGGTGGAAGTAGTTGGGGCAGACACCAAGCCATTCGTAGCCCGGGTGCAGACGGCCGATGCAGTCTTGTACGAGGATGACATCGGACCTGTTAAGTTGCTGGGGTGCAACAAAATGGGGAGACCGAATTCTGCGACCTTCCTAAAAGGGAGTTCATCGGACATAAAAGCGTATTTCCATAATCTCAGTTGGACAGCGGAATCAAGGCCGATCGAGATCGTCGAACAAGAGGATGTCCATGGGGGCTCAACTAATTAAAGAACAGAAGCTGCAGGCCATGGCCAGATGGTGTGCATTCTTGGCCGATAGAAGGTTGGAAATCGGCCCTTGCGACGGAATGATTAACCTGGCTGATTGTATTTACGAAGAGGAAGCGCCGAGAGAAGAAGAGATTCAGATGGATGAGTTGGAAACGGCCACGGCGAAGTTGGATGATCTCAAGGCCAATGTCCAAGACCCTCTCTTGGAAATCAACCTAGGCAGGGAAGGAGAGCACAAACCTACTTATGTAAGTCAGATGCTGGATCCTCAGTATCAGGCCGAGCTAATTGCACTCCTTCACAAGTACAAAGATTGTTTTGCCTGGGAATATGACGAGATGCCTGGTTTATCTAGGGAACTGGTTGAACACCGATTACCGATTAAATCGGGGTTTAGACCGTTCAAACAGCTACCTCGGCGCATGTCACCAGAGGTGACATTGAAGGTGAAAGAAGAAATCGAGAGACTACTGAACGCCGGATTCATTCGGACAGCCCGATATGTTGAATGGGTCTCAAATGTAGTGCCAGTAGTAAAGAAAAATGGGAAGCTAAGGGTTTGCATTGACTTCAGGAATTTAAACCTAGCTACCCCGAAAGATGAGTATCCCATGCCAATGGCCGATCAGTTAATTGACTCGGCCGCTAAACACAAAATTCTGTCATTCATGGATGGGCATTCGGGATATAACCAGATCTATATCGCCGAAGAGGATGTCCCGAAGACTGCTTTTCGGTGCCCGGGGGAAATTGGAACCTTTGAATGGGTTGTCATGCCTTTCGGGCTGAAGAACGCTGGAGCTACTTATCAACGGGCAATGAATTCAATATTCCATGACATGATCGGACAGTTCATGGAAGTTTACATAGATGATGTGGTGGTAAAATCAGGAAGTGACGCCGATCATTTGAGGGATTTGGAAAAGGCATTTGAAAGAATGCGGGCTCACGGACTAAAGATGAACCCTCTCAAATGTGTGTTCGGCGTTACAGCAGGGAACTTTTTAGGATTTTTAGTACATCAAAGGGGGTGAGATAATCAGTGGAGATCTCAGCGGCGTGAGTTTTGGCTAGGGTCCTAACCTCTCGGCAGCGATTTTGTGGCGGTGGAGCGTCAACAAAGGTTTTCTTTCCTTTAGAGGTGGCCGGAGCTATCTTGGGAGCCATGTCTGGGGAAGAAAGGAAAGTCGCCGGAAAAGATGTAGGTTTTAAAGAGAGAGGCTTTGCTGTGCTTAGAGTATAGAATGAGAAAGAGAATGCCAATGTGGTAAGGAGTTTCGAAAGTTGGGTGATATTTAAATATCACGACGCCGTAATCATGGCGCATTAAAAGTGGGGTGACTGGTGGGATTCTCCATAAACTGACAAGTTGCTGCGTGCTTGACGCGTGGCCAGTTTAAAATTCAAAACGTCACATCAATCAAGGCGGGATGTTTGATATGACCTTTTGGGGGGCAATTGTTTGCACCCAAAAACCGTCAATGGGTTTTGAGTCCGATTTATGTTAGGGAGAGGCCGGGCTAAGGAGTGAATGATTTACTGGGCTCAAGTATAGACATAAGACCAATGATTGGGATAAGGCCGGTTGGTGTGACAGGTAGAGCTCGATGGGATATGGGATTGTGGTAAGGTTCATCGGGCTATGGGAAAACGTAACTTATCATGTTGAAAGCCCGATGGTGGAAAGCATCAACAGGATAGCCAATCGGGCAATGCGTAATGAAGATGAAAGATAAAGTCAGAATCTAAGTCCGATTGGCTATGGGCGGTTGAAAGAAAGATGATCGGGCATGGAAGCTAATAGAGCCCGATTCAGTCAAGAGAATCAGTGATGAGGGCGATTGATGAGAAGAGGGCGGTGCTGTTCACAGCTGGCAGGATGACATCACCTTCAAAGAGTTTTAGAAACAAGAGTCCGATTAGGAAAGGGATTGTTCGTTGCCAGCTGGATTGATGCGTCTGATCCCTAAATTAAAGGGATTGAGGCAATTAAGTTCTTGATAAGGAAGGAATCATTGATATAAAAGGGTTTCTTCAATTAACCAATCAATTAACAGCTTGGGGCGTAAGATAAGGAATCATAGTCCAAATAGAAATCAACCTTGGCCGCTATAAATATTAAAGCAGGCCCTCCGAGCAAAGGACCCCGCGTCTCTCTCGAAACAGCACACAGCATATTCGAAGCATTCAAAGCATTCAGCATTCAAGCACTTTCTTTAAGTCTTTGTTTTTAATTGCAAATAGGTCTGCCCTTTTGTTAATTTTCTTTTGTTCTTTTGAATAATCAGCATACTCTGGTGTTCTTGAGATCTGTTTAGTTTTTCCAAGCATTTAATAAAAATCTGTTTTTATTAAACCGTTTGTGATTTTGTTTACTTGTTAAACTCTGACACTTTTTAGCTTGTGCGCTTCAGTACTGCTAAAGAACTTTTAGTGAGGGTACTTTCCTACTCACTGCACACAATCACTCTGTTTAGAAGTCAGATCTAAAGCCTTGTGTATCACTCACACAAGCAGTATAGGAAATTAGTTTGCACGTACACACACACACCGAACCACAGATTGGTTCTGGCACGCCCGCGCAAATTACAGCAAACAGTGCCCTAAATATTACCCTTCTGTTTTGTACTACTATTTTACTTTGGAGCCCTCTTTCGTATAATCAAGTAATTTGGTTGTAGGTATGTTCTTTGTTTTCGGGGTCATAAAAGTTTATATCGAGGTTATAAAAATTTGTTTTTCATAAAAAACTTTGTTCTCAAATCATAAAAATTTATTTCCATCAAAATTACTTTGTTCCATCAAAATCACTTTATTTTTCCTTCGAAACTAAAATTTTATAACCTCGAAACAAACTTTTATAACTCTGGCGAATAAAGGAGGACGTATGTACAATTAAACCGAAACAGTTCTCCTTTTACTTTTTGTTCCATTACTTTTTGCACTATTCTTTTAATTCTTTTTCTGTTTTTGCCCCCGATTAATTTACAAGGCTCCTGCAGGTCCATGCTTTTCGAAATATATATGTAGTTAAAGTTTGGAACCACAATTCAATAGACTGTTGTAAAGAATTTTTTTAAGACGGGTTAATGTTAAGGATATAAAAGGATTATAAAGAGATGTTCATAAAAGGATATGGTATTTCATGTGATAGTAGGATCCACCACACTTAACTTAATCTATGAGATGCCACATGGAATAGTACATCATTTTGTGAGCATCTCTTTATGACACTTTTATGTCTCAAACATAGCCATCTAAGACGCTATTAATTCCAATTAAGTAGATGAAGTGGTACACTTGGAGGACCAATTATCCCCGTTTTTCTTTCTTTTTTTTTTTCAAAATTTGAGCCAAGAAACACAAACTGAGATTACAAGGCTGTTTGAAAAGGCTTAGAAGCGTTTATGTACTTCACAAATGAACTAGTTCTACAAATTCAAGTAATTGGTAAAAAAAAAAAAAAATTATGTGTGGAGAGTACGTGCCCAAACTAGATTTATTTTTAAAAAAATTAATTCTTTGTGCCTAACCCAAAATTATTCTTATAAAAATAAAAAATAAAGACAAAAAATAAAAACAAAAACTACTCCGTAATTCTTTGAGAACTCAACATAATGCTAATTTAACACAATGACTAATAGCCCATGTGACAAAGGGCTGATACCTAGTGCCCTCATGTGTGTCCAAATTCTATGTTCTAATATTCCCCTCCCCATGTAATTCAAAAAAGAAAAGAAAACATGATGTTGATTTTCTTCAGAACAAGATTAAATAGAAGTTGGAGTAAATCTGGTCTTATATGGTATAGGGTGATACTAATGCCAAAGCACAATGTGCTAATGTCAAAGTACAAAGTGTTATTAAAGCTTAATGTCAAAGTACAAAGTGTCACTAAAGTTTTTAGTGACACTTTATACTTTGACATTAATACATTATGCTTTGGCATTAGCACTAGCCTATGGTATACTCTCAAACTGCCCTAAAAGAAGACAATGTGTACAAGTCACAAGGAAGTCCAAACTGATAACAACCATGTATAAGTGTATCGTTTTGACAAGTTGGTATAATCTATTGGAAAGAAATGAACTGGTTGCAGCGGACCTGTGTATGTTCAAAGTATTGAAAAAAGTCTGATTGACTATGTGCCCCTATTTTTGTATTGTATTGTTAGAAATTCAAGACTGAACTTTTAATTTTAAGGACATGCCCAATTTTTCTTCTTTGTGTTATTGGAGCTAGTCAATATTTTCCTTTTGACTCTTGGTGATTATAATTCTCTTTAATATACCAAACATTCCATCGATAATTAAGCGGGCCTAGTCCAATTAGTATGACGTCTTTTTTTTAGTGGGAAAATTGAGGGTTTAAATCCTCTTAGGGGATTCCTTTGCTTACTTCTTTTATTGTTCATTAGTCAGAATGAATGGTCCTTATTGGGTTTTGTTGTGGATCATTGTGGAATTTGGCGGTTGGGTTGGGGTGGGATGGGTGTGTGTATATCCTGCCATAATCCAGGTAAGTATAAAAAAAATATTCCATCGTTTAAAAGATTCTTTAGCATGTTTTGAACTTAGTGTCCAATATAAATGTTGGGTTACATATTATTGACCAGGAGTAATGCTATGCTTCCCAAATTCAAATCTCAATTTTCATCCCAAATGATGTGACATCAATCAAAATTTAGTGGGGCCACTAATCATTATGGTATCGCTTCAACATCTTTCAATCAAAATCCAATAGACCTACTAGAATACGAATTTGGAATAAGAATTTGAATTTGAATTTGAAAAGTATTGCATTACTCATTGACTAGTCACAGCCAAGCAGTTGTTACAACTTACAAGCCATTGACTCATGGATCAGAAACACCCGTGGATTTATTGGAAGCTCTTAAAGGCTCTATGCCTATTGGAAATCAGCTTTTGTTGTACAGAGTCCATGTCTAAGTTTAAAAATGCCCACAAAATTGGAATTTTTGACCCATACCATCATTGTCCGGGTCATATTTTCCTGACCCATAACGTTTTTAACTTATTTTTCAAATCCATCACTTTGTAAAGTCGTTATTTGAAGTAACGATTTCATCAAAAATAAAGTTAAGACAAAACTCACTACTTGAAGTAGCGACTTATATAAAGCAATACTTGAAGTAGTGACTTCAATATAAAGAAGTCGCTACTTGAAGTAACGATTGATATAAGTGTCACGCCATGGAACCGCACACACGATTCTAAGACACGTGGCATGCCACCAAGGCACGTCTCCATATCATTACAGCTCCATCAAACATATTAGTAAAAGTTTTGACTCATTAACTCAACACATTTTGAACATTTTTCAAAGAACTTCACAAACACATTTCCAAAACACCCTAACGAAATTCATTTTCAAAAATGACACTTTTATACTCCCTCCGTCCCATAATAAGTGTCCACATTTTCTTTTTTGGATGTCCCACAATAAGTGTCCACTTTCCTAAATTGGCATATAGCTTTTACTTACTTTCCAAAACTACCCTTATAATAAAGACAAAGTAGCATTTATTTGTAGCCTCAAAACAAGCAAAAAGTTAAACATCCGTCACATCTAAGGGTAAAATTGGAAAGTGACCATTTAATGAACCAAAAAACTAAAATAATACAACTTTCTTAAGCAATGTGCAAAATAGAAGTGGACACTTATTATGGGACGGAGGGAGTAATTCAAAGGGGTCCCAAAGGTACCCTCATGTTTAATTAGAAGTAAAACAAAATACCCAAAGTGGTAAAACTAAAAGAGGTTCAGGGGTATTTCGAACCGGTCGAATTACCCCCTTCGACCGGTCGAATGACCCCTGGGCAAAATCCTTCGCCTGCTGTAGAATTTTGCCTAGAGTCACTTAACCATTTTGAGTTTAACCAACTTTAAAACATTCAAAACATAAAGTTTAATCCATAAGCATATGAAAACATCATCACAACATAAATCCGGGTTTCTTGAGTTCATATCAACCATGAGTTCATATCAACCATTTAAACAAGTTAAAGAAAGTTTAAGTGTAAAATCCATTTCGAGTCGAACTCTTAGAGTAAAACTCTGAGTTCGTCGTCAAACCAAACCAACAACGTAACCACGTGTCGCACCATCCCCAAACTAACTAGCTCCATAAACTACATATGTCAAAGGAACCAAATTTACATAAATTACTAACTACACAAGCATAGCGTTAAAATTCACATACTTGTTTTACATAAACTAGCAAGCTAAGTTGTCAACATTACCAACCCAAGTACAAAACTAATCCCAGCGACATTCCAAGCTTCTAATTCAAAACATAAAGTTAATAACATTTACTATAACCATTCCCATATTTCCATGTTGCCTTGCCCAAGCTATTTCTTTCATTTCCTCGATGCCTTGCCTTTATCACCTACAATGGTTATTCAATAATGACTACACTATATAAGCTATATGATTGTGAATGCCAATAGTTATGAATGTGAATAACAAACATGCCCAATCTCATCTTTTACACATAACTATAGTTTCTGGAAACGCAAGTACCGGCCTCCCTTTCACACTAGTCCGCAAATACTCCATTAGTTCGTGCGACTAACTGAGACCTACGCCTCTTTCTTTTAAGCGTGCAACCTCATGGCTAATTTGGCACCTGATCTTTTTCTCGATGGCAAGTACAAGTTTCCCTTTTAATACACATTATCAACTCAGCATGCTCAAGTAATCATTTTACCATGCAATTTCACAAGTTATATATGAGCTATCCAAAATTACTCTAAACATGTAAATTTAAGCTAAGTAGACATGCTTAGCATCACAAAGATAATCTCAAACATCCAGTTATTCAAATTCCATAATTATTGTCACTCATATCTTGATTTTCGCTCCTAATGGCAGAATTAAGATCCTAGCATGATCCAGGTATAATTCCTATACAAAGTTTACAAGTTATGAGCTAAACCCCCGAATCCCGAACTGGGTCGGTGAAAAACTATCTCAGAAATTAATAAGAATGGTACCATCGCATTAAATTCACCTCCAGGATTTCTTATATGTAGCATGTTTTGAAAATCGATGTCAAACAGCAGCCAATCGATGTTGAAAACTTCGGCATAACTTTCATCGAAATCTCCATATTTTCTTTTCTATAAATCTTAGATTGTATTGTTTTTGAAGAAGAAAGAGTTGTGAGCCATCTATCCATGTGCCAATCAACAAGCAAGTCACCAACTTAATTTGTGTTTTAATATAAGCCTCCTCAAATTATACTAGTTTTGCAATTACGCCTCTGCTAGTTAATGAAACTTATTAAAACTATCACAAACTTAAATGGGTGTTTGTCTATGTCACATATGGGTCCCATAAGTGGTCCTACATAATATTATGAAATTGCTAATTAACCTACTAGCAACGTGTCCAATTCACTCTCACAAAGGTATCCCTAACAGACCACATAAGTGGTCTCTAACAATAAACATGTTATTAAAACAACATAATCTAATAATCATATATGCCTTAATAAACATTTAAGCACATAAGAATTATTTCTCATATATGTCCCATCATACGGAGACCTCATAGAACTGTCCCAAATTAGGACTGCCACATTGGCCTATCTCTAGGCTCCCAACTGAACATCCATAGTCAACTTAGTGAGTTAACACTCACTTAACACATATAATCACAATAGTATTATAATATTAATAATGCATGCTAATTGCAATTAAATACTGTCCGCGAGAGCGGGTATTACAATAAGTCTTTACTTCAAGTAGCGACTTGAAGCTGACATGACCAGACGTCCCTTCTTCTTCCCCCCATAACTCCCAGTAACTTCTCTCTCTCTCTCTCTCTCTCTCTCTCTCTCTCTCTTTGTAATAAACACACATATACACACATACATACATATAAACACAAACGCGCATGCACACACACACACACACATACACATATACACACACATACCCCACACACATATATTGTATATATACACAAACACAAACACACACACCACACATATAATGTATATACATACACACACAGACACATGCACACAGGTTCATTACACAGACACATAGACATACACAGCAAGGTTATATTACATTTTGAATTCTATACTTGCCCAATTTTGTAATGATATGCCTACTCTTCCCAAATTTTGTTATCATTCCCCTCTCTTTAGCTCATGAAATTTTGTGAGTCATTGTCTTCCCTTTTTTCTTAAGTTACAATAATACTCCAAAATAGAAGTAGTTTAACGCAATTGAAGTATAATCCATATTAGACTCACAACTTCGTGCTTCCTACGTGAAATTAAAAAAAAATTGAAAATAGATATAGTTAGGACCTTTTGATTAAAGAGACTTAGACATATTTAACATTGTATATAATACCACGTTTAGGACTTGGGACCTATGGATTTCTAATCACATATTTAATTGGTAATGTAAAGGTGTTGAAATGGCTAGTGTGGTGATTGTAATATTGTATTAGGGTGAAACATGTTCACCGGACCTGATGGTGTATACTATGATATGAACAGTCAAAAGTTCATTTGATTGACAACTGACGCCGAGTATACTGAACTTGTTAGGAAAGTTAGTCAGAAAATGGCGGTTGATAACACATGGGTTCGATTGAAGTTCACGTATAGGTATCCGTGTAACACCCGCTCCCGCAGGTTATATTTAATTATGTTTAGCATGCATTATTAATATTATATTAATGATGTAGCTATATGTGCTAAGTGAGTTTTAACTCACTAAGGTGCTTAGGGGTATCCAGTTGGGAACCCAAATATTGGCCAATGTGGCAGTCCAGCTTGGGACAGTTATGAGAGGTTCTCGTGTGATGGGACAGATATGTAGAATAATTCTTATGAGCTTAAATTTTTATTAAGGCATATGTGATTATAATATTATGTTGTTTTAATAACATGTTAAGTGCTAGAGGTCACTTTTGTGGTTCGTTAGGGATATCTTTGTGAGAGCAAATTGTACAAGTTGAATAATTAGTAGGTTAATTAGCAACTTCATAATATTATGTGGAACCACTTATGGGACCCATACATGACATAGACAAACACCCATTTAAGTTTGGGATAGTTATAATAAGTTTCATAACTAGAAGGGTTATAAACGTAAAACTGATAAAACCTTATAGGAGCAATAATAGAAGCTCAAATTGCTAACTTACATGATGAAGGACACAGGTCCTAGTGACTCGTCACCTTATTCTTCATTCACTTCACCTAAGGATTTACAGAGAGAGGCATATGAGAATTACGACGAAACTTCGGCGACACATACGATGCCAAATGATGTACCATTCGACATCGGTTATCGAAATAGAATACATATTCGAACTCCTCAAGGTGAGTCTAACGCAGCAGTACCATTCTTATTGATTTCTGAGACAGTTTCTCTACAACCCAATTTGGGGGTTTAGCTCATAACTGGTAAATTTTGTATAGGAATTATACCTGGATCATACTAGGATCTTAATTCTACTATTAGGAGCAAGAAGCAAGAGGTGAGTGACAATAATTATGGAATTTAGATAATCGGATGTTTGAGTTTGTCTTTATGATGCTAAGCATGATTAGCTAGCTTAAATTCACATGTTTGGAGTAATTTTGATAGCTCATGTATAATTATAAAATTATACGATGTAATGACTACTTAGGCATGTTGAGTTGATAAATTGGGTCAAAGGGGAACTTGTACTTTCCATCGAGAATGTGACTAGGTGCCGAATTGGCCATGAGGTTGCACGTCTGAATGAGAGAGGCGTGGGTCTCAGCTAGTTGCGTAGACTAATGGAGTAGTCGTGGACTAGTGTGAAAGGGTGGCCGGTTCTTGTGCTCCTAGAGATCATAGTTATATGTAGAAGATGAGATTGAGCATATTTGTTATCCATGTACATAATTGTTGTTATTCACAAGCATATAGCTTATATAGTATAATGGTTATTGAATAACCATTTTAGGTGATCAAGGAAAGGATCAAAGAAGAAATGAAAATAGCAACGGCGAGGCAACATGGGGTTTTGTGAATGGCTATGGTTAATGTAGATAATATCATGTTTTGGGTAATAACTTGTAATATAGCTAGAACTAATATTGCATGTGAATTTACAATGTTAATAGTTTAGTTGCTGAATTACGTCAAGCTAAGCTTACATTTTGAAAGTTCAAGACTATGTATAGTTCTTGTAGACTTGAAGTTGTTGGTTAACAAGTTCGACATGTGTAATAAAAGATTATATCTTGTTGGTTATTATTGGGAGTGGTTGCTACTTTTGCCATCTTGCTTGGTTTGGTTTGGATGATAGACTCGGAGTTTTACCCCCAAGAGTTCGGCTTGAAATGGATTTAGTATTTAAACTCTCTTTAATTTGCTTTAATGGTTGATATGTATTTGTGAAGCCCAAATTTATATTGCAATGGTATTTTAAAGAGTTGATTAAGCTCAAAGTGGTTGAATGGCTATAGGCAAAATTCTGCAGCAAGGGAAGGATTTTGCCCACGGGTCATTCGACCAGTTGAAGGGGACAGTTCGACCGATAGAAATACACACTGGTCCGTTTTTGTTTGGGTGTTTTGTTTTACTTCTAATTAAACATGAGGGTACCTTTAGGATCCCTTTGAACTATGGAAGTGTTACTTTCGAAAAAGAACTTCATTAGGATGTGTTTGGATGAGTATTTATAAAACCTCTTTGGAAATGTTCAAAATATGTTGAGTTCATGAGTCAAAACCCTTTGCTAATGTATTTTATAGAACTCTAATGACTTGGGACGTGCCTTGGTGGCATGTCACATGTCCTAGAATCATATGTGCAGTTCTGAGGCATGACAATCTGTCCGTTCTAGGATATCAAGTTGCCAAGTTTATGGCATTAGAAGTAGATGATGACGAAAGTCTATAATTAATGCTAGAAATGGCATCTGGCAATACGGCAATAAACTTTATTGATCTATATGTTGAGATAGAGAATATTTACATATCTCATCAAACGATAGATGATCGAGTTAGGCTGTACACTTCTCTCTGGACACAAGAAGCCGGAAGCTCAAACCCACCCTTACAGGGGTTATGGGTTATTGCCATCCATGTCTACCCAGTTCCATAGTTATTGGCAACATATGGATGGTTCAAATCTAGTGGAGAACAATCAGATTGAATACAGAACTCTATTGTAATACAATATTTTAGAAATGTCCGAGGGTTTTCAGTTCGATTGAGATGATCGCATAGATGTTGTTTGAGATATTATTGCCTCTGAGAATTATGATTGGGCAGACAGAGGGATGGATACCAATGTGATACCGAATAACGCGAAGGAAGAAGATATGAATGCAGACGAGTTTACCGGGGTAGATGAATCAAATGATGATATCGAGCCGATTGCCCAAGTAAATCCTGAAAATGCTTTATATGAGTCTCTCTCTCTCTCTCTCTCTCTCTCTCTCTCTCTCCCTCTCCCTCTCCCCCTCCCTTCATCTATCTCTCCCTCTCCCTTTTTATTGTATGCATCTTAGTGGATTAAAACATGTGTTGATATAATATGTACACATTGAATTGTGAATTATTTGAATTTGTGTACTTTGTTGCAAGGAGGGCGTTGCTGAAATGGAATGCCACAGGAATCGACATGCTGATAGGTCACTACTTCAAGTAGCGACTTATGGAGTTGAAATCGCTACTTAAAGTAGCGACTTATATAAATCGTTACTTCAAGTAACAACTTCTTTATATTGAAGTCGCTTTATATAAGTCTATACTGAGTTCTATCTGAACTTTTTTGATGAAATCGTTACTTCAAGTAATGACTTTACAAAGTGATGGGTTTGGGAAATAAGTTGAAAACATGATGGGTCAGGGAAATATGACCCGAACAGTGATGGTTAGGGTCAAAAATTCCACAAAACTGGTTCTTTAATAAATAATATTATATTAGTTCTTAGAAAATAGATAAAGTTAAACCTGATCTTTGTTTCTATTTTCTATGTACCAAATAGGGCCTTAAAGTCAAGGCGTTCCATAGCCAAAAAGGTCTCATATTCGCACTTGGAAATAGAATTTTTCATTGTTATTAATTAGGCTCCTTAGCCAAAAAAAAAAGGGGGGGGGGGGGGGAATTGCATTTTACTTTAAACTAAAGTGAAAGCATTAGATCGATTTCCGTCAAAATGGGCGAAAAGCATTTAAAATTCACTATTCTCGCCAAACAGTAGTAGGAAAAGAGTCATGTTACCCCCCTATACTTTGACCTTTGTTCAAGTCACCCCCTTGTATATGAGGGTATTTCTGTTATTTCATTGCCACTTTAACAGATTCCATTATTTTCACTTTAGTTTAAATTATAAGGTCTTTGATACTTTTCAAAGTATAGGGAGTGACTTGAACAATGGTCAAAGTACAAGGGGATAAAATGCAGTTTCTCCCACCTCCCACCCGAAAAAAAAAGGCTTCTATCTAACCTATCATGAATGTGTTCAAGCCCTTGGGAACAGAGTTTCTCATTTCAAGGATTACCTTAAACTCTGAGTCAACCTGTTTAATCATTCACCACCGCGTCAAGTTAGTTATCGCTTTCAATTGGAATTTTTTTTGGGAAAACTGCATTTTACCCCCTATACTTTGACCATTGTTCAAGTCACCCCTTGTACTTTGAAAAGTATCAAAGAACCCCCATGTACTTTAAATTAGAGTGAAAACGTTAGATTTTCCATCAAAATGGACGAAAAATGTTTAAAATTCACTATTCCTGCCAAACAGTAGTAGGAAAAGATTCATTTTACCCCCCCTGTACTTTGACCTTTGTTCAAGTCACCCCTGTATATGAGGGTATTTTTGTCATTTCATTGTCTCTTTAATAGATTCTGTTATTTTCACTTTAGTTTAAAGTGTAAGGGGGTTCTTTGATACTTTCAAAGTACAGGAAGGTGACTTGAACAAGGGTCAAAGTATAGGGGGTAAAATGTAGTTTCCCCAATTTTTTTTTTTTTTTTTTTTTTATCATTTGGTCTAATGGTCTCATCCGATGACATAAGTATTGTGGTCCGAGGAAGGGGGAAGTGGAGTCTGAACCCCAGTACTAACCATGGCAAGCATGGAGCACCCTTTTACCAACTGGACTAAGTCGATCCTCGCTTTAAGTACTTGGAAAACAATATAAACAATACTTGAATTTTATGCAAGAAAACATGATTTTTCATTAGATTTTACTTTTTTTTTTCCCTTGGGTAGAAAATTTTTCCAAATTTGTAAATTTCATGTCCCAATTATGCTTTTACAAAGCAATATCATCAATTAAATAATGCATGCCATGAGTGCATTGTACGTTAGTCTTGAATTTGTAGATATTTTTACACACACACATATGTGTGTGCGCACGCGCGTGCGTAGGCCAGTATTTAGCGAGAGATTAGAGTTGAAGATGCACTTGATCTTTGAATGTGTTTGGCAGAAAATATTGATAGCACCATCAGTGTGGTACTATCGATCAGGCGTGCCAGGGGCTTTGTACGGAAGACCCAAACGTGTATACCAAACTTATCCCTATAAGTGCGGTGTATGAAAACAGTGATCTGGCGATTGTGTTAAAGAAATAGGGAATCACCCTTACTAGAAATCCTCAAACAGTACTGAAGAGTACATGCTTGAAAGTGGTAAAAATAATATAAAGCAAGGCTTTAGAAAGTGGAAATATATTTCATTAAAGGAAATTACAAGAAAGAAAATTACATGAAAGGGAAACTACCTAGAAGTAATTTGTAATACCTGTAATTTCTTTTCTTTTTGTTTATAATATCCAAATTTCCGCATTTAACTGTTTAGTTTTATATTATTATTTTAATTGTATGACGGTTTTGACGTTTGGTAGGATTACTGATAGACTGTAGTAACCATACCAACTCGACCGTAATAAGATTAACTTAGTCCCGTACTCGGACCCGGACATTAGAAACAATATCCGTTTGCACGTAAACCAGAACTGACACGCATAACGAGGAACTTATGCATGCAAATTGAGAAAGTAGCACACAACTCGAGGTGGGCCCTACATGGCCGGCCACATGGTAGCCACATGTCACCACCTTGGACACATGTCCACTTGTTGGACACATGGCATGGCATATAATCATGCAATTGACATCTAGCACTTGGGTTTTTCTATATATACATGCATATAGCATGCATTACCCTCTCTTACTCTTCATAATCTGCATTTAGAAAGGAAGTTAGGAGACTTGCATGTCCATGAGAAAAATAGAAGAGAAAATTTTGGAGTGAATTCAAGAGGTGATCCTCCCTTTCCTCATAAACACCTCCATATACATACACCCATGCACTCCATTACACACACATAACCATGGAGACTTAGAGCTGTGAATTTGAGTCCTAGAACCTCAAGTAATTCCCAGCAGAAAAGAGAAGTTCAAAAGGTAGAAGAAGAGGAAGCGCATCCTTGAAGTTGAAGCTTAAACTTCATCAAGCTCAAATCAACATCAAGCTTAATTTTAAGCTTTGGTGAGTATCCTAACTCACTTTAGAACCTACATAGTATGTAGTAATGTTTAACAAGTGTTTGATGTTGTATTTTGAGAATCTATGCAACATGCAAGTCAAATCTTCAAATCTGGGATACAGAAACTTCCAGCAGAATGTTGTTTAGTAAAATGAATATTTTGAGCAGTTCAAAAATGGGAATGAGGCTAGGTTTTTTTGTGGAGAAATCTAACTCATTTATCTACAAATAACTCTGAGAAATGTATGTACAACGTAATATTATCAATCTGAGAAGCAGAAACTTCCAGTAGAATGTTGTTTAGAAAAATGAATATTTTGAGCAGTTCAAAAATGGGAATGAGGCTAGGTTTTTTGTGGAGAAAGCTAACTCATTTATCTACAAATAACTCTTCTATAGCTCAGTCTAGAAATCACTACTTTATAGGTGAAATGCACATGCAACGCAGTACTATAAATCTGGGACAGAGCAGTCCGAAAATATAGAAATATCTAAGTAAAATAAATATTTTGAGCAGCTCAAAAATGTAATTGAAGCTAGATTTTTTTTATACGCGAAGCTAATCCAATTATCTACAATGTTCTAGTTTTGAGTTTGATCTACAAAGTAATTTATCATGCCCAAATAAATCATATCAATTCACTCGACATAGTAAAATTAATTCCTGACAGATTGTACAACTACTTGTATGCTGTGTTTATTGATGATGCTTGTTCTCCGATACCTGTGTGGTTATGAATATCTTGTGCTATGGTAGTGCTATAGAGTAGATGAGTATGTTAAGTGTATGTGTAGTTTTGTTAGTTTTATAGACATGATAATGAACCCATGCATGTATTTTACTAGTATAACCAAGATGATGCTTTGAAATCTTAACATAAGTTTGAATTAGTTGTACATAGACCCATGCTTGGATATATATATATATATATATATATGGAGTATCTACACTACTGTAGACATGTTATACTACTCATAGAAGTATATCATTTGCGTACCCTGAGCTTAAATGATTGTACATTGCATAAAAATAGAGGATTTGAGAATCTGGCGCCAGAAATCGATTTATGGGAGAAACCGATTTCTGAGAAGTTTTTCCGGGAAAAGTTTCTTTAAGGAACTATTAAAGCCGTAAGCTGAACGACGACGTTAATTCTGACTTTATGGGTATATTATAAAAAAAACGGGCGTAGGAACGCAACCTTGTATATGTAAATGAAAGTTATTAACAAATTAAACCACGGAACGAGTGACGCGAATGCGGCCAAGGATATGTAAGGATTGATTGTGCTTGGTTAAGAACAGTGTATGTCAAGGATAAGTGTTGGATAGGTAAACCAATCCGCGGAGGCCGGGATAGTGAGCAAAGGATGTGTTTGATGGGTTGGGTTGTGAAGTGATGAGTATTGTGTATCCTTTCGGGTCTTCGTGACGAAAGGGGGTACGGTTAATGCTTTGGTTCTTCGTGATGGCAAAGTGGTGTTTCTTAGAGTGAAGACTCCTTTCGGTTCTTAGTGATGGAATGGATGTTCTTGCACTCCATAAACACTTCGGTTCTTCGTGATAGCGAAGGGGTGTTTCTTAGAGTAAAGACTCCTTTCGGTTCTTAGTGATAGAATGGATGTTCTTGCACTCCGTAAACATTTTGGTTCTTCGTGATGGCGAAGTGGTGTTTCTTAGAGTGAAGACTCCTTTCAGTTCTTCGTGATGGAATGGATAATCTTGTACTCCCTAACACTTCGGTTCTTTGTGACAAGGTGGTTGTTAAAAGATGTTTCGATTGGTGGAAGGTGTTTTGGTAAATGAAAGATGGTTTAGTTAGTAAGAGATGTTTTTGGGTTAGTAAATGATGTCGGATGTTGGCAACAGATGATAGTGGCGTTAAGAATGTTGAGACAAGTTTTCTCAGTTGGAAGTTTTCTTTTCGAATACATGGTCGGGTATATTGGTAGTTATAACTCGACGGTGAGAACACAAAGATTTTAAAAGACGTTTTATAAAGTAATAAGGGTATCTTTGTTGTGCTTTACTATATACGTTCCATTTGATTTAGTTTTCTCACTCAGCTTTCATAAGCTGACGACGTTTATGTCACTGGACATTCCCATGTCCAGCTTATCCAGGTCACAAGAACACAGGCTATGGAGCTACTCAAGAATATAACGTGGAAGAAGATTATACTGAAAAGGATTATGGTTATGCAAGTTAGGAAGAAGACCAGTAGCTTCTCTTTGTAAATATTTTTGTTGCAATCAGAAGACTTATCATATTTTTGTAAGGCCGAGAGCCATAAGACTCTTATGTATTGAATTAGCCAATACCGTTGTAGCCTTTCATTGTAATATATTCCGGTAGTAGATGTCGCTTTTACCCTTTTGTCATATCATTTAGTTATTATTATTTTGGTCATGGACAATTCGGTACTTCCGCCAGTTACGTGCCTCCGGGTCCAAGATGAAAATTTTAAATTTTTTTCCATATTTTGGCTACGCCGGGGCGTGACATAATTAAAAAGGAAGAACACTAAAAGAAATTCTCAAAAGCTACTGGAATGCAAAAGAAAATGAAAAAGAACTAAATGCTATTGAAGAGAGTGTTGATTTTTATGGTCAGGCTGTTGGAGAAAGGGTTTGTTGGAGTTTGGTTGTGCATTTACAGGGCATGTTTTGAGGCTTCCTCTGCAAGCTTGGCTCCTTGGGATGTCAAATTTCCTTGGTACTTGTAAACTTTGTCATTTTCAATGTCTATAAATGCATAATGGCTAGGCCACACATCATTTGTTGACCCCCCAGTAGGTGGTTCAATGACCAATCCCAAACTCTTACTTTAGAGGAATGCCCGAAGCCATGCTCCCCTTTGACGTGGTCATGGCTAAATATGACCATTATGTAATGGCATTTTGGTGGCAAAAAGTCTACAAAAAGACAAAAGGGTGGTCCCTACATGCTTTGATATGCATGTATCTACAAAAGTCGTGGTACCAGTCCGAATGGAAATGCTTGATGAAGTATTTGAAGCTCCCATTTGACTAAGTCAACAACGGGCCCACCAAATTGGTGCCATGAGTTTGTCACATAAAATCATATTTGTTGACAACTCATAGGTTCCACCAGTGCTTGGTGACTTCCTAGTAGAGGGTTTTAAGTTCGGCCTGGCATTTGTAAGAGCATTTCATCATGGTCCCACAATGTCATCACAACTATATGTAAAATCATGCCCAATCGGTCATATTAGTTTCTTTTTTGTGGAATGAAATGAATTGATTGTATCAAAGATGGGCCCCACCTCTTTTGGTTTGTTTAGCAAAAGCATTGAAAATGGGACATGTCCAAATCAAAATGTGATCGGTAGTAATTAAGTCTGAAGAGCTATTCAGCATGATGACTTGGTGATCCAAAATAAATAAGTAACTTAGGGAACTCATTTATTTGAGAACTTCTAACCAAGTGCTCCCAAATAATCGGTCATGTGACAAAATACATATTTTGGGTGCAAACAAAGTGCTAACAATGATGTTTTTCAAATGCAATTTAAAGACAAAAGCCATTTATGAAGTGCAAATGAGGAAGCTGAGTACTCTTTTAATACTTTGTAATTGTATTTACTGATGTATATCTGTTAATCATTGTCCCTATTTGTTTACACAAACATTAACATTTAAAGAATGAGAGTAAGTGAGTTTTAAAATTTTGTGGCACTAACCTCTCTCATATTAATGGGCGTTAATAGAAGTAAATAGTATATTGTGATGTCAACAAATTTGTAGAATAAAATGAAAAGTTGTTTCTCTCAATATTTATGTTATTTGACAACAACATACAAGCTAGATAAAATAATATAAAATCGTTGTACCTAGTATCCTGATTTGACAAAATTTATCCTTTCTAACTGTACAGAACAGGCATAGCATTCTTTTTAGATCACCCTCTATTTACCATAACTTGAATATATAGTGGCATTCTCTAAATTTGCATGTGCATCTAGCAACATTTACAGACCCTTACTTGCAAGGGGATGTTGGAATATATCATATATTGGTGTCATAAGCCATGATGTAAATGCCAAGTTAGAAGTCAAAAAGAAGACTTACAGAGTTTTCCTAAATTGCATAGTTGACGGCATTCGAGAGTCCTGCATTGGATTAATACATTTCTTTTGGAAGAAGTTTAATCAAGATAATTCTCTTTGATGGTTTAGAGAAGTGACATGACAAACTTCAATTAAAGGAAGCAAAAATGTATGTGGTCACAGTTATGTGTGTGTTATACACATATAGAGTGGTGACGAGAGGGGGTGCCCCTTTGGGGCACATGGACATTAATCACTAGAGTTTTTTTATGAGGGGTGTTCACAATTTTAGGAATGTGAGGTAAAGAGGGTATTTCTTTATCTCTGTGATTTCTCTATGTTGACAGTGATTATGTCATATTCTTCTTGTATTATGAGTGGGGGCGTACAAGGGTCTTTGGGGTCTGGGTTAATTGATTTATCTCAATTGTATCTTATATCAGTTATTATCTCATAATGAAAGAACGGATCTCTCGGGGTATGGACATAGACAGTGTTTGGCCGAACCACGTACAAATCTTTGTGTATTTTTTTTGGTGTATGACTGTTAAATATTGTGCGTGTTCTTTTTTGCATGTATGTTTGGAGTGTCTTTCCAAACGATGGTTTTCAGATATTCTGCTAGTATATCAAGCTTCCGTTGCGTATGATTGGTATTTTTTTCCCAACAGGGGGTACCAGAGCTATGGTTATTCATAGTGTTTTGATGAGCGGTGATTTCTGAGGCATGCCTATGGTGCTATGGTGCCAAAGCCATAGTGGTCAGATCCATGGTAGGCAGAATACAAGATTGCAGTGGAGATAGCAACACTGAGATGAAAAAGAAAAGAGCAGATTTATGAAGGAAAAAAATTGGTAAAGTTTCGTGCTAATGGAGATAGATCGTGGAGATGAAACAGGTCATGGTCTATGGTAGAAGACAGTCCTGGTTCTACTGTGGATGTAGCAGATTTGGTATGATGGAGGTGTCCTCACACTCAACTTGTATAGGCACTTCTCGGGATTAATAGATTCCGGGTACTATACGTATGTGGTACATGGGAAAATATTTTGGTAAGTTCCAAAAGGGCTGGCGATTGTTCTTGGGTGACTATTAATGTCACGGGGGTGGAACTGTGTGTTTCAAAATATTTATTTGGACCGGGTTCACTATTTGGGTGATGTTATGTGTCCTAAATATGTGGTGGAATCTATATTCTGTATTGCCGAATGATCTCTACGGGTGCAAGCTTGGAGTTGGAGCTGCAGGTGGAGTCATGAAAAATCACACATAGTCGGTGTTCTGGACAGAGAGAGGAGTGTGATACCCTATAATTTTGGATGTATAATAATACAATGAGATTCTATATAATTGCCTTTACCATACTTGTAATTTCTTTTCTAATCGATTGAACTTGTTTCAATCGATTGAATAGGTGCTCTTCTCAATCGATTGATCCTACTTTAATCGATTGAAACCCTGCTGGCCTGAATCCATGACGTAGACCCTACCCAATCAATTGAACTTGTCTCAATTGATTGAACCATGACTTACCTATTCTCAATCGATTGAACCAATGTTAATCGATTGAAAAGTGTCTGAACCTTTTCCTTAGCTTCGCGTAGGAACTGCCACCTTGCCCTCTCTTTTCCTATATATATTTGACCACTTAGTATGTGTGTGTGTGTGTGCGCGCGCGTTTGGAATCCAGATAGAGTATATAGAGAGAGATATTATGTTTATATATACACCCTCATATATACACATATATATACACTCACATCGCACACATATATATACACACAAATTGATAAGAAGAAGGCAGAAGAAGCAGAGGAAGGAGAGAAGAAGAGTAAAAGACAGAGGAGAGAGAGAGAGAGAGGGAGGAGGCCATTGGTGGAAGCTCTAAAAGCTCACACCCAAACAACCCCTTAACTTCGATGAGTTCCAAACTCACTCAATAGCTTAGGGTAGATGTTTGACAAGTTTTGAGCGTGAAGAAATCAAGCCAGTACTTCCCAGAAATTCTGGGTATCACTGCCCAGTTTTTGGAGAAGACAACCTTTTCAATCGATTGAACTTTGATTCAATCGGTTAAAAATTTAATCAATTGATTGAAATGGATTTCAATCGATTGACACCACTATTTGCTCAATCGATTGAAAATGATTTCAATCGATTGAAACTTACTTATTTCCCAATCGATTGAACCCACCCTTGTCTCAATCTATTGGTGTGTCCAAAATGCTGATATTTTTGTTTTTTTATTTGTCAATATGAACTGATTAGTTGTTTAAATACCGTCTTGTACTTTCACTATGCGATATGGATTTAATAAGAGATACTGCAATGCGATAATGAGATAATGTTAAGTGTAACGCGAGAACATTTAGCAACGTTTAGTCATGAATCGGTTTGTTATCTGTTTCATTTCAATCAGGGAAAGGGAATGTCTTGTATTAGTACAAAACTTAGATAGGTTTGATAAGTTCTGGGAATCGTACGTGGGTGGATTGATGGTCATGATATGTCCTTAAAAGTAGTGGGCTGGACCAAGTAGTTCTAAGATAGCCAGGCGATGCATGGTATGTCCTCAAAAGCAGTGGATTGTGAATATGTCCTTAAACGCAGTGGGCTGAGATCACTGGTAGATGTCGCTAAGCCGTGGAAATAGATTGATATGCCTTAATTCAAATGTTGTATCCCTGACACGTAGTAGGCTGCGCATATGTCCTTAGAAGCGGGAGGAATCGATTGACATGGTGTTCATGACACACAGTGGGCTATGAATATGTCCTTAAAAGTGGTGGACGGAATGATGGTGTATCTATATCTATAGAGTTAAACTATCAAGTCTATTCTTCAATCAAGAGTACTTTATCGGTCTAAGGGTAATAAGACGTTAGAAACTAGATAACAATTAGAATAAATAGAAGATACTATTAGTAGCATTATGATATATCATTCCATAACTCGTAATTACTTCACCCTTATGATATTGTGTAAGTTTCTACTCACTCAGCTTTTAGTAAGTTGACGGCCTTTTATGCCTGGATATTCCTCATCTAAACTATTCTATTACTTATCATGCAGGTGGTGAACCTTATAATGACAGATACTACCCAGAGGAGGAGTATGCAAAAGTTGGGCCAACTGGAGTAGGAGACACTGGAAAAGACTACTATGCTGATGACTATGTATACACCAACTGAAGACATAGGATATATTATAGTTCTAATCCTACTATCAGACTTTAGTATTATGTTTTATAATAGGGCATGCATTGCCTTAAGATCTTTAGTACCATGTTTTAAATTCTGATGTAATAATCGTAGAACCCCTTATCATGTTTATATAAGATACAACTTTATTGTCTCTTACATTACTATTTGGAACTGTGTGGTGTGGACAATTCAGTGATTTCACCAATCATTGTCTACGGACCCAAAAAGGAAATTTATTTTCCCTATTTTTGTTGTTCTGGGGTGTCACAGAATTTTTGGTATCAGAGCCTAGGTTGATACTTTCGCTCACGAATTTTCCTACACCATCTGGTCCTAGAACTTTTGAGATCCCTAAGATATGAGTTTAAGATAAGTTCGCCATTCTGACATTAGATAGTTTCTGTGCAGGTTAGCCTGGATCCAAACTTCCATAAGTTTGTGGAGGACACCTGATCCATAGGGACACTGTGGAGCCGGCTGACCCAGAGTTGTACTTTGAGTGCATACACCATACAACAAGTCAGTACCTAGAAGAGGGTATATGGAGAGCCATTTATGTTGATGGACGGACTCACCTGATTGAGATACATATGAATGCGTATCATTACGTGAGGACTCGGGAGGCTATTTATCATGAGTTAGCTCGCTTGATCCAGAGCAAGATGGAGGTGGAAGTTATTGAGTCACAAGCTATCCTAGGGAGACCCGACTTTCTGCTCGTACCTGCTGCACCAGCTCAGGTAGCATCACCAGCACCAATAGTAATAGTACCAGTGCCAAAGCCAGCAAAGCCCGAGCTGATGGGGGATGACAAGGAGGATGAGGATTTTGCCGAGGATATAGAGCCAAAGGATGAGGATCATGATGAGGATTTAGATGGCAATGGAGAGAAAGAGCCTATAGATGACCCGGAGGAGCCAGAGTATGAGCCAGAGGAGGACACAGAGGATCCAGACCCGGATGATGTGAATGTTATAGCTGGAGAAGATGTTGTAGTAGTAGAGGGAGATAAGGATGTCAAGGATGAAGAGCTCGAGGAGGCAGTTATACACGAGGCACCACCAGGGCCTATAGCTCGGATGGCAGCAGTTTGGGTTACGGAGATTGCCGCACAGCCAAACGGATTTATCATAGGAGAGGCGGAGTTAGCAAAGGCTATTGTAGTAGCCGAGGGATTTTTTGCGATAGTAGTCGACAGCGTCAAGCCAGTAATGGGTGATATGGATGAGGGAGATGATGATGAGATGATTGAGGATTGGGATGCTGGGATAGTGATAGGAGATCCCGTTATACCAATGGAGGATAATCCACCCGAGGAGCTAGATATTGCACCCGATGATGAGGCTCCACAGTTTAGATCAGATATGGATGACTTACTTTCTAGTATATATCAGGACATGTTGTCCACTCTACTTTTTGAGGATTTCAGGGATAATTATTGACCATAGCCTTTTGTATAGGTAGCAGCCACTAGTAGTGGTTTTGTAAATAGTGACTTAACACAGTTTGACTAGTGTGTACTCTGTGGTACATCTTTTGATATATATATATATATGAGCATTACCCTTTTTGGAAATGTCAGTGATGAGATTTCAATTTTTGTTATGTGTTTATGATATAGAACTGATAGTTCATCATGCTTATCGCTTTAGCTGGATGGTGGTTTTTTCGAGAAGACTGTCAGCTAATCAATAGGTCTTTTCATAGGTACACATCACACAAGATCACTATGGTGAGACCTAGGAGGAATCAACCACGTTTGGGAGCAACTATACTGGAAGGTATGGACCCGATAGGTATTTTTGAAGTCTTCATACGACGAATGGAGCATGTGGGTAATACCTATAATCATGCCACTCATCAGTCCCCTGTCAACTACCCAGTTGCACCACCACCACCTCTATTAAGGCAGATTGGGGACAAACTATTGGAACATTTTTTAGCGTTGCGCCCGGAGAAATTCGATGGGTTAACGAAGCCGTGAAAGGCAGAACAGTGCCTACGAGAGATCGAGTTATTCTTTGAAGCCCTGGAATGCAATGAGCAGGACAAGCGACGCATGTCCACTTTTCAACTCACCTATGCTGCTGCAGACTGGTGGGAAGTTGAACGAGCTACAATTGGAGTTGATACTGCGAGAAGGATGCCTCAGGAGACGTTCAAAGGAAGGTTCCTGGAAAAGCACTTTCTAGAGGATGAGAAGGACTAACAAGAAAATAATTTCATGAGTCTGGTCTAAGGAGGTTGGACTATAAGAGAATATATGACATAGTTTGAGCGACTGTTGAGATTCACTCAACACGTGATTGACACCCTGCAAAAGAAGGTTAAGCGGTTTCACCAAGGACTTAACCCCCACCTTCTCCATATGATGATTATGTATCTCAACCAATCATTTGAAAGACTAGTAAGATTTGTTGTAAGTCTGGAGATGGACGCATATCTAATGCAGTAACAACCAATAAACCGACCACTCTGCCACGAAACTTTCAATAGAGGAGTTTCCAAAACCTACCACTGAGGAATACCCAAGGTAGGAGACCGTAGGGTAACTATAATAAGCGCACTTGGGATGGAACCAGGAAACCTCAGATTGCTTATCCTCGACCTCAGTAGTATCCACAACGAGGACCACCACCTCGGGCACCATTAGCTGGCCTGCGACCAAACAATAAGGGATGCTACAACTGCGGAGTACCTAGGCACATTGCTACGTTTTGCACAACCCCCAAGATCCATCGCCGGACAGATGCCACCTACAATAACTGTAACAAACCTAGGTACTTGAGCAAAGATTGTTGCCCACCTCGCGAAGGATATTACGGGGCACCAATTCAAGGACTGTAAGGACCCCTGGATCAGGTTCGGACGAATGTCATATCCCTGATGAAAGAGGTTTTGATGCTGAGGCACAACAGAATCTGGAAGGTACGCTTATACTCTTTCACAGTCAAGTTAAAGCTTTATTTGATACAGGTGTTGCACGTTCATTTATTATTGTTAGGATTATGCGCCAGTTGAGTTTAGAACCCCCAGGCACTTGAGCCAACACTTAATGATGTGTCACCGTTGGGAGTGACTGTTAAGTTAGGTAAAGTATGCAAGGATTTCCCATTGACCCTGGAGGATAGGAATCTTTTGGCAGACTTGGTAGTTTTGTCATTGTCTGAGTTTGACATTATCCTAGGAATGGATTAGCTTACCAAGTATGGTGCCAACTTGGATTATACTACTAGGACGATCGTCTTTACTATACCAGGAAGTCCTACGATCAGATTTCAGTGCCAGCCGACGAGCGATATATTTTTGACTAATTGTCTGGTTAGGATCGAAAGTACGAGTACGGAAGTCATTATAGACCAGATACCTACCGTACGAGATTTTTAGGATGTTTTCCAGGATATTTTGGGACTTCTACTAAAGAGGGAGATAGACTTTTGTGTGGAATTAGTACCTAGAAAGCTATCAATTTCCAAGACTCCATATCGAATGGCACCAACTGAGATGTTAGAATTGAAGAAATAAGTTCAAGAAATTGAAGATTTTGAATTTGTTCACCCAAGTACGTCACCTTGGGGACCACCGGTATTGTTCGTAAAGAAGAAGGATGGAACGCTTCGACTCTGTATCAACTATAGAGAATTGAACAAGGTTACAATCAAGAATATATATCCACTTTCTCGGATAGACGACCTATTCGACCAACTGCAAGGATCAAAGATCTTTTTGAAGATTGATTTACGTTCAGGATATCATCAATTGTTGGTTCGATTAGAGGACGTGTTAAAGACTGCTTTTAGGACGAGATACATGTATTATGAGTTTCTACTGATACCTTTCGATTTAACTAATGCTCCTGTTATATTCATGGACCTAATGAATAGAGTATTCAGACCCTATCTGAATCAATTCATTATAACATTTATCAACGACATCCTGATCTACTCAAAGATAAAGAAAGATCACAAGGAACACTTACAGATTGCTCTACGGACACTCCGAGATAGTTAATTGTATGCAAAATTCAACAAGTGTGAATTTTGGCTACAAGAAGTCAAATTTTTAGGACTTGTTATTTCCAAAGACGGTATCTCTGTCGACTCATCTAAGATTGATGCAGTCTTATGCTAAAATAGACCGACCAATGCGACAGAAGTTAGAAGTTTTCTCAGTCTAGCTGGATATTACCAGAGATTCATGGAAGGATTCTCCAAGATTGCAGGACCATTGACAAATTTGACAAGGAAAGAGATAAAGTATGAATGGACAGATAAGCACGAAGGTGCATTTTAGGAACTAAAGGAAATATTAACCTCAGCACTGGTACTTATGATATAGTGATACATCATACCAAGGACTTGGTTATGTGCTTATGCAGGATGGAATGTTATTGTGTATGGATCCAGACAGTTAAAGATGCATGAGAAAAATTACCTTACGCATGACTTGGAGCTAGCTGTAATAGTGTTTGCTCTAAAGATATGGAGACATTATCTTTATGGAGAGAAGTTTGATCTGTTCTCAGATCACAAGAGTTTAAGGTATCTGTTCTGTCAAAAGAAGTTGAACATGTGACAACGGAGATGAATGGAGTTGCTCAAGGAATACGACTTTTCCTTACGATACCATCCAGGTAAAGTAAATGTTGTGGCTAATGCTTTAAGCCGCTGACCTCGTTTAGTAATCACTGCCATATTGATTCGAGAATAGCAAGCATTGGAAACCTAAGTAGAGTTTGATATCCACTCGGTGAAGTCGAGAAAAGGATGATATTTTGGATGTCTTTTTATCCAACCAACTCTAATCAGCCAGATCATAGAGGTGCAACAATCAACGGAGAATTTGAAACTATGGTTCACTAAGATGTCAACGAAGGAATCGAAGGTCTGGAGTATTAGTTCAGACGGAGCCTTATGGTGTAAAGGTAGACTTTGTGTGCCTAATGAGGATAATCTCAGAAAGGTTGTTTTGGACAAAACACATAAGTCACGAATGACTGTTCACCCTGAAGGTATAAAGATGTACAAGGACTTAAAGAGAAATTTCTAGTGGGAAAGAATGAAGCAAGAAGTAGCAGAGTATGTAGCTCAGTGTCTTACTGTAGGATTTAGTTTTCAAAAAACTTAAATTTAATGCATAACGGAAAAATAAACCTGAAAAACTTTATTGGTAACACAGATCTACTACTTATCAACTCCATAGATGCATAAGAGGAAAGATATAGTGCAATACCTTTAGGTCTTGAACCCAATTCTGAATATGTCTTCCTCCTTTAGTGTGCAACAATTTCCTCTAGGTGATCTTCAACCTTATGACTCCTTGAATGCTTCTTGGAGAGACTAGGGTTTGTGGGAACCCTAATAGAGAGGTGAGGGCGGCTTAAAGAAAACCTAAAATAATTTCTAGAGAAGCTAGAGTTTAAAACGACGTTCAACTTCATTTTGCACGCAACTCTCCTATTTATAGGTTTTCAAATCGACCTTTGGTTTCAAACTATTAAAGTGGTTTTGATCGATTGAACTGAGTTCAATCGATTGAAACATTTTCAATCAATTGCATGTCAACTGATTGAAACAACTTCAATCGATTGAACATGACTAGACTTCAATCGATCGAAACACTTTCAATCGATTGAACTACCTCTAACCTCCTTCTGCCTTTCCAAGTATGCTTGCAAAGCTAGAGTAGGACCTCCTAGGTTAATTATTGTTGGCTCAGACCAGCCATTATTGCCTATGATCAAACTCTTTGATTAGCAAATTAATTAATCAACTGATCAGTTAACGTTAACTCCACTATATAATGATAACTGCACTCCAACGCAAAAGAACATATCCGAAGCGATAACTAGACTTGTATGTTGTACTAATGCCCCTCTACCGTCAGTATTCATAATCATATTCAGGCAGTCGGATAACTGTTACTGTCAACTTGAATAATGATTACTTTTTCCATTCCTTGAGTTCCATTCACTTCTCATGATTACCAAATATGTTGATAACTACTTATCAACAAGACTGCAGTTCTCAGTAATCAACTTGGTAACATTCTCAAGGAAATGCTTACTCTTTATCAGATGGTAGATTCTATCTTGACAATATATGTTCGCAACCCTATGAACACGACTTACCCAAGATACCTAGGTGTTGATCTTGAAGACCTCATTGATTGGTAAGTCAAAGTAGTCATATTCATAGTTTGTGTCCATAATTGTCTCAAGATTGAGAACACGTACCTTATACAAGTTATGAGTTCCTATCGACTATTGATAGTTTTAGATGTCAATAGGAAAGCTCATAGTCCGTCAATGCACTATAATCACTAGCATATTAAGTTAGAGTCATGCCCTAGTGATCGAGATTCATCACTCCATCCAATGGTAGTTAACCATGCCACAACGTTGTTTGCATCACAAAATAAATTACATAGTATGGGCCCGCAAATGATATGGCCACAAGAGAAGAACATGCCACGTGGTTATTTTTGTAGTTGGCCAGGATGATGGATTTGAACACAGGATGATGACGGTTATTCATTGGAATAAGTCAGGATGATGGTAAATAACCGCCAAGGGCCCATGTTTGCCATATATGCATACAAAATCTACTACATGTGTTAAAATAATTATAAAGAAGTAGAAAAACTGCTATTTAGTGGAGAATGGCGGTTACAAAGTAGTAGAAAATGGAGGTTACATGGTAGTGGAGTTATATTAACACATGGCCATTATTTAAATAGCTTAGTGGGAAATAACCACCCATGAACTATCACATCATGGGTAGTTATATAAGAGGTTATTATCTCTAAATAACCACATCATGTTCATCAGCCACGTCATCAGTCTGAAGTGGCGTGATCAGTCTGAAATGCAGTGGCAGTTATGCAGTGATCATCCTGGAATGCAGTGATCAATCTAAAATACAGTAGCGGTTATGCAATTAATTAAATTCACCATGTTGCCTATAAATACAAGAGAGAATGAAGAAGAAGGCATCATCAACGATCAAACAAACTACATGCTCTAAGCATTTTATCTTATCTTTTATTTCCTTTTTCCTCTTTTAATAGTGGATTTTAATTTAGTTCTTCCACATCCGTAAGAGAAGGTGTGTTATTCCCTTCTTCTTCTTGTTGTAATTTGGAGGTGAGCTTTGCCACTCTAAACTGTAAGAAGGTGTGTGTTCCCCTTCTTGTTTCCATAATTGGAGGCGCGATTACCACTCCAATCCATTGTAACCGTTCTTGTGCTTAATGAAAAATATTGTCTTTTGGGAGCATTTACTTGCTTGGTGAGATTTTGTTACATTTTTAAGTCTTTGATTCTGTCAAAGCGCCGAGAAGCCAACAAAAAGTGTTGTTCCTCTACTTTCCAAATCGCCTGATCAATTTATCCATACTTAGAGGACGTTTGTTGGCAAACAATACATTTTCTTGACATGCTCGTGCAAAAGAACATTTTCTGCCATACAAGTGTATACCTGATGAGATATCCAGTCTCATCATCCATTGTGACAAGTTCTAAACATCAAATAATAATTCGTATGTCACTTATTTGTATCTCATACATACATGAATTACCTACTATGATACTTAAGGATTACAAACAATAATCTCTTGAATCATACATAATTAAATATATAAATGATATCCATATATAAAATGCCAAATGTCACATACATAATGACCGGGTTTGAGGGCACAATCCCAACACTTACTTGTAAACTAGTGAAGGCAAAACACTAGAAACCACCTGGACTTCTACAACCACTATCGATTCCCCAATGGAATGGGAACATATAACTATGAATTTCATGGTGGGTTTGCCAAGGTCATAGCAAAACCGTGACGTATTTAGGTAATAGTGGATCGACTTACTAAGATGATGCATTTTATCGCCTATAGCATAACGTATCCAGTAGAACGCCTGAGCGGGATGTATTTACAACAAGTTGTACGTAGGGGTGCTCATGAGTCAGGTGAATCGGGTTTGGCCCTCATCCGCTCATCCATCCGAACATAGTCGGGTTTGCCCTCCTTCCATCTGTCATCCATTCACTTTGTCGGGTGCACCCGACTCATCGGGTGGTCGGGTGAGTCGGGTCGAGTCGGGTGAAACCCGACTGTCTCATTTGTCTCAATCAAACATTTGCGTTACACATGACTTTGTCTTCCTTATTTTTTTCTTTGAATGTTTTTGTCTACATAATCATGGGCTAACCAAACCTCTCACCAAACAAAAAATAAAAACATAGTCATGTGCTAGTTTGATAGTTTTAATGTTTTTATATCTCCGTTAGTGACATATATATTTTATTGATACAAGAATATAACATATATATATATATATTTAAAGACTATATAATACATAATACATATACTGATATAAGTATATTACATATATATATACACATTAAAGACTATATAATACATAATGCATATATTGATATAAGCATATATTTTACATATATATTTTTTAAAAAAAAATTTAAGTGTGTTTCAAGACGGGTCTGGTGAATCGGGTTTTCACCCCCCTAGATCCGTGACTCCACCCGAAACTGTCGGGTTTCCACCCCCAAGACCCGTGACTCCACCCACATTGTTTAAAAATCAATAAAAAGGCTACGGGTGAGTCGGGTGGTCAGGTGAGTCAGGTGGGCGGGTAGATTTTGAGCAGCCCTAGTTGTACGACTACATGGCGTACCTGTTTCAATCGTGTTGGATCGAGATTCACGTTTTACGGTGGAGTTTTGGAAGAGTCTCCAGACAGCGATGAGAACTTCATTGAACTTGAGTTCAACCTTTCATCCACAGATTTATGGACAGACTGAACGAGTTAACCAAGTAATGGAGGATATGCTACGCGCACGCATTATAGATTTTGAGAGTTCTTGGGAGACGCACATGCCGCTAATAGAATTTACCTACAACAGTAGCTAATATACTAGCATAGGAATGGCGTTGTTTATGGAAGACCTTGCCAATCGCCGCTATGTTGGGCTGAAGATGAGGACGACACAGACCAGACATGAGAGTCACACTGATAAACATCGTAAGGACGTATAATTTATAGTTGGAGATCACGTCTGCTTAAATTTTTACCAATTCGAGGAATTGTTAGATTCGGATAGAGGAGAGGCAATCTATCGCCTCGATTCATCAGACCGTTCGAGATCCTAGAACGCATTGGAAAGGTTGCCTATAGACTGACATCGCCACCAAAGATGTCAGGAGTACACAATGTCTTCCACATCAGTATGCTGAGGAAGTGTGCCTATAACAAGGTGAATAAGATCAACTTCTAGGATATTGAAGTTAGCAACAATGTCACATTCAATGAAGGATCGGAAACAAGATGCTCTGGAATAAGGAGATTCTGCTAGTGAAGATTCAGTGGAAACACCACGATGAAGGATAAGCCTCGTGGGAACTAGAATCAGAGATGCACGAGAAAATAACGTTTTTGTTTTAACCCTACTCACTTTAGATTTCAAGGACGAAATCTTTTAATAAGTAGTGGATGATGTAATATCCTATATTTTTGGATGTATAATAATACAATGAGATTCTGTGTAATTGCCTTTACCATACTTGTAATTTCTTTTCCAACAGATTGAACTTATTTCAATTGATTGAACAGGTGCTCTTCTCAATCGATTGATCCTACTTCAATCAATTGAAACCCTACTGACCTGAATCCATTATATGAGCCCTTCCCTATCAATTGAACTTGTCTCAATCGATTGAACCTTGACCGACCTGTTCTCAATCGAGAATTGAACCAATGTCAATCGATTGAAAATTGTTTGAACCTTATCCCCAACTTTGCGTAGGAACTACCACCTTGCCCTCTCTTTTCCTATATACTTGACCACTTCATGTGTGTGTATGTGTTTTTGGAGACCAGAGAGTATTGTGTTTATATATATATATACATCCTCATATATACACACACATATATATATATGCACTCACATACACCATATACACACACTGACAAGAAGAAGGCAGAAGAAGCAAAGGAAGGAGAGGAAAGGAGAAGAGAAGAAGACAGAGGAAGAGAAGTGGAGAGAGAGAAAAGGTCATTGGAGGAAGCTCCAAATGCTCACACCCAAACAACCCCTTAACTTCGGAGTTCCAAACTCACTCAATAGCTTTGGGTAGATGCTTTACAAGTTTTAAACGTGAAGAAACCAAGCCAATATATGCATCCCAGAAATTCTGGGTGTCATTACCCAGTTTCTGGAGAAGACAACCTTTTCAATCGATTGAACTTTGATTAAATCGATTGAACATTTTATCAATCGATTGACACCAATGTTTACTCAATCGATTGAAAATGATTTCAATCAATTGAACTTACTTTTTTCCCAATCGATTGAACCCTCGTCTCAATCGATTGGTGTGTCCAGAATGCTGATATTTATGTGTTTTTTCAATATGAACTACTTAGTTGTTTAAATACTGTTTCGTACTTTCATCATGCGACATGGATTTAATAAGAGATACTGCAATGTGATAATGAGATAATGTTAAGTATAACGTTAGAACATTTAGCAATGTTTAGTCATGAATTGGTTTGTTATCCGTTTCATTTCAATCAGAGTAGTCAGGCCACAAGGGAATGTCTTGTATCAGTATTCGTACGGAACTTAGATAGGTTTGATAAGTTTTGGGAATCATACGTGGGTGGACGTTTGGTCATGATATGTCCTTAAAAGCAAGGGACTATAAATATGTCCTTAAAAGTAGTGGGCTGGACCAAGTTGTCCTAAGATAGCCAGGTGATCCATGATATGTTCTTAAAAGCAGTGGGCTGTGAATATGTCCTTAAAAGTGGGGTAGGATAATTGGTAGACATCGCTAAGTCTTGGCAATAGATTGATATTTCTTGATTCAAAAATTGTATCCCTAACACGTAGTGGGCTATGCATATGTCCTTAAAAGCGGGAGGGAGGGATTGACGTGGTGTCCATGACATGTTGTGGGCTGTGAATATGTCCTTAAAAGCGGTGGATGGAATGATGGTCTATCTATAGATTTGAACTATCGAGTATGTTCTTTAATCAAGAGTAATTTGTCGGTGTGAGGGTAATAAGATGTTAGAAATCGGATAACGATTGGAATAAAGAGAAGATACTATTAGTAGCATTATGATATATCATTCCATAACTCGTAATTACTTCACCCTCATGATATTGTGTAAGTTTCTACTCATTCAGCTTTCAGTAAGCTGATAACCTTTTATGCCTGGACATTCCCTGTCCAGACTATTCTATTGCTTACCATACAAGTGCTGAACCTTATAATGATGGATACTACCCGGAGAAGGGGTAAGCAGAAGATGGGCCTGCTGGAGTAGGAGATGCTGGAGAAGACTACTATGCTGACGACTATGTATACGCTAGCTGAAAATATAGGATATATTATAGTTTTAATCCTACTATCAGACTTTAGTATTATGTTTTATAATAAGGCATGTGTTGCCTTAATATCTTTATTACTTTGTTTTAAATTCTAATATAATAATCGTAGAACCCCTTATCATGTTTATATAAGAAATTGTTTTATTGTCTCTTACATTACTGTTTGGAATTACGTGGTATGGACAATTCAATGACTTTACCAGTTATTACCTACGGACCCAAAAAGGAATTTTATTTCCCCTATTTTTGCTGTTCCGGGTTGTGACAAGATGATGGTGAGGGAAAATCCTGTTGGAGAGAAAGAGGTATCAATATTCTTCTTTGGTGGAGTTAAAGGGTATAATTAACTTGGGGTAGTTGCACATGTATTGGCCGTACTTTTCGAATCAGGGGTGTTGAGACCGTATTGATTCGAGGGGTGTGCAAGCTGGTATTTGTGATAGCCAATGGTGATGTGCTTGTGGTTTGGCAAATGGGTTACAAAGCAGTGGACTTTGTGGGCACTCTAGTTGAGGGGCTGCAAGCACACCAGTTAGGGGGTGCTAGTGATATGTGACAAATTAATTACCCCATATGCGATATAGGAAAATTGTTGGAATATATCACATATTGGTGACATAAGCATGATGTAAATGCCAAGTTCGAAGTTAAAAAGGAGACTTCTAGAGTTTTCCTAAGTTGTATGGTTGAATTGACATTCTAGAGTCCTATATTGGATTAATACGATTCTTTTGTAAGCAGTTTTATCAAGATAATTCTCTTTGATGGTTTAGAGAAGTGACGTGACAAACTTCAATTAAAGGAAGCAAAAATGTATGGTGGTCACAGTTCTGTATATATGCGTGTTACACACATATGGATGTTCCATTCTGGCCATAAGAGTGGTGACGAGACCTTTGAGGCACATGGACATTAGTCACTAGAGTTGATTATGTTATGTTTTTCTTGTATTATAAGTGGGGCCCTACAAGGTATTTCGGGTTTGGGTTATGTGATTTATCTTAATTGTATCTTGTATTAGTTATTATCTCATAATGAAAGAACGAATCTCTCTGGTGTGGACGTAGTTAGTGTTAGGCCAAACTACGTACAAATCTGTGTGTATTTTTCTTTGGTGTGTGTGTCTGTTAAATATTGTATGCGTGTGTCTTTTACATGTATGTTTAGAGTTAAGCTTCCGTTGCGTGAAATTGATTTTTTTTCCCAACAGTGGAATCAATTGTTCAAAACACATGGGATGTCATTCTATAACCTTAAAGAGATCTATACACCTTAGGTAATAATATTTTTTTAATATGTTTCTGCATAAATTTTTCTACGCTAAAGAGCAACACTCAATTATACTCTGAAAGCTCATTACTTCATGAAAACCTACTTATTTTTTGGGGGTAATAGTGAAAAGTCCATTATACTGAGAACATTTTCGTTATAATGGATATTTTCTTGAGGATGGATATAAGGCGGTTGCAATGGCCATGGAGAAGAGGACTCTGAGCAATGTGTTTAGATTCGGTCATCATTTTCTATGGTGATTTATTGAATCATATCCTAAATTGATGATGAGTAATACTTGGGGCACAATCAAATACACAACTTTTGAGACACAACCTAATTAATGTGTCTATCTCTCTCCTATGTCATTGTGGGGTTCAGTGATATCACAGGAAAGAGATAGACACATTAATTGGATTGTGTTCCAAAAATTGTGTATTTGATTGTGTCCCAAGTTTTACTGATCGATGATAGGAGTAATTTTGTCATCAATAGTGCAAGTCAATGACCTATGTGAACTATTTTTGTTGCTCTCTCTCTTTCTCTATTTATCAAACTTAAAACCCTTGACCTACGAATTGAGAAGATTCACCCAACAAATCATCTAGACAAGGGCAGTCGATAATGATTAATGACCTATGTGAACTAACTTGCGAATATGATGGACTTAGGCCAAAAGATGCAAAATAGGGTATCTTTTAAACTCATAAAATATGAGATAAGGAGTTTCTACTAGTTTTCTGTAAAAAAAAAATTTTGCTATAGGAAAGAGAATGAGTTTCGAACTCCGAACCTATGCATTAGAGGGGACTTATATATGCCAAGGTCTTTGCCACTTGAGCTATTTCTGTAAAGTTTTTACATTTGAAGAAAAACGAGCAATATCCGAGTTATGGTTAATAAATAAAGTGATGGGAAAAATAATGAAAGAAAAGAGAATAAGTCGAGAAATAAATACGACATTTTAAATATTGGGAGTAATATCCTATTTGTATGTTACAATCATATTTTATAAATATTAAAATTTTAATGTTATTTAAGTATGAAGGAAAACTAAAGAAAAACATAAAAGAACTAGTTTTCTTCTTGCTTTCCTTCTCTTTTTTCCCTTACAAAATCCATGAACCAAATAGAACCTAAAAAATGGTAAAAAATTTAAAAGTTAAATTGTATTAAGCAGGAAGAAAAACACAAGGTAAAACGGAGTAAACTACTTTTTCCTTTCCCTTTTCTTATCCCTCACCAAATCCAACCAAACAAAAATTAAAAATGGTAAACTCAACACAAAAGCAACAAAAAAAAAATAGTGACTGGGTCCCGGGCATCTCTAATTATACCCACAATGATTTGACCATTATATTCCTAATATCCTATCTATCACATGATGAAAAGAAGCATTTACTTATTTATATAACGCATGGACTATGGAGGCCACAAATGGAGAGAATTGACACTTTAAAATTCTATAGGACAATACAAAAGGCAATGGCCCATCTCATCGTTAATAAAATATATAAAGACGCTTATCATTCTTCATTAGTAGGAGGCCAACATTGCTCCAAAAGAAGAGAAAAACATAAGTATACAAGCTTAGCTTTAAGCGTCAAGAATAATTGATTAAATTCGTGAACATGAAGAGATGCTTTTGATAATAGACCTTAGATTCACTACTAGTGCGCCGGTGTCAGCTTAGGCAGCTTTTAGGAATGAATCATTATGAATATTGGTGCATTATTATTTGTAAGGTTTTGCCTAAGGACACATGTTAAAGTTCTAAAACTAAAAATAAATAAGGGGTACAGTGTGAATTTCAGGGTCTGGTGTAGAGTTCAATGTTTGTCTCCTGTGTTTATTTCCACTTTTGAAACCTTTAACATATGCCCTAAGGGCACATGTTAAAAAACCCTTATTTGATAAGGGCAATAGTGTTGAGGCGGCTTCGTCCCACATCTACTATGTAATGAGTTGTTCTGGTCTTAATTAGTGGGTGCCTCAACCTCCCATCAGCTTAAGCTTTTGAGAGTGAATGTTATTACATCAATTTATGCCTCATCAAGCATGATATTCCCTTTTTAATAAGTTGGTTTATTCGTAACAGTAGATGCTAGTAACAATCTGAGTTCTAATGAAGCAAATTTAGTTCTTAGAAAAACTACATTCGAAATAATTAATTTACTACTATATTTAATTATGGGATAAATTACACTAATCACCCATGAGGTATCTGAGAAATACAGGAACATCCCTAACATTTTCAAAAACTACAGTGACCTCGCTAGCTCTAACTTTTAACAATTAGCCGTCTCTAATTAGGAACATACCATCGTAGAGCTGATAAAACCACTAAATATAGTCCAAAATTGTTGCCCGTATAAAAAAAATCCATCTGCTAATGATCTTGAGCAAAAGAACATCCAAAAGGACCAAACAAACTATGATATCCATGTTGCTCTTCTTACCTCCCAAGTATGATACTAAACCTTTATGCGACAAAAAGAGGTTAAGATAAGAACGGAACTCAGCAACCAAACCCAATTATCATCGCATGTTGCCCTCCCTTAGGACATCAATCATGTCGTAGATCCGCCTTTCTGCCTTTGACTTAACCTATGTTTACACATCATCATTGAAAAGTAAAATTGCAGTAAGAGAAAACAGTAGGATTAAGTTGATTAACAGCAGAACATTGTTCATACAAAGTATGTTTCTACTCATGTAACAACAAAAAAAAAAAACACATTAATTCATATACAGCATACATATGGTTACCCACAAAGCACTTTTATTTTCGTTCCACCCATTTCAATAATAACAAACCAAAATTTCCAGATTTAACCGTAAGAATGTTAGTTTGAACTATATAATAAATAAATACAAACCACAACCACCTTGACACTAGAAAGAGGTCTATATCATAGAGAATGCTGTAATGTTATGTGAACTATCGAAATATATTGATCACAGAGAGAGGGGGAGAATCATGAGCACCTTGTGAGCAAGGAAAATTGTAGCATCAATGGTACCCTCTGCATATATTGATCTACCACAGACGTTATGTTGAAACTCGAATGAAACTCTGAGGAAGACAAAACAAGAAGTCATTGAACGCTTATAATGAACTCAAATAGGATAAGAGCTAGGATGGAGAATAATACGTTTGATCAGGTGATGTAAGATGATACATATGAAATGCATGACCAGACAAGTACTCCTCCGGGACGCCCACCATCTCAATCTGTTGCTTGGGGTCTCGGATTTTTTGTACCTGATTGAAAATTCTCAAGCATTGATGAAGAAGCAAACGTGTGCAATACGCATGTATAAAGGGACATGTACGGTACATTTCTTTAGTAGCTTTCGTAATTTCGTTATGTTCTAAAATGCTATCGGTCCACTTCTGTGCAACGTAGGCAAACTTGCACACATGGACCATTCATTCACACTAAAAAAAAAAGTAGGAAAAGTACCTAAAGATATGCACCCAAGTATTTTCCATGTAAACGAACATGTGTTGGCTACTAGTTCCTCATATGCCAGCAGGGCAGTAAATGAGAGAAGACAAATAAAGCCGCCCAAGGCCTTGGTTAAGCAAAGCCAAGTAGCCAATTAATATAACGTGAATATTCAAATGTCCTATAGCTTGCTTAAGAGTCCACAAGCCACTTAAATACTTCAACGTCCAGTGGCTTGCTTAAGAGTCCATGAGCTGACTTAGGGCTGTTTGGATACATTGTGGCTTTTTGCATTCAGACAAAAGAAGAAGCCCTAATCACAAGGGTACGGTGAGATAAAACAAAAAATATCATTAACACCCGAGTCTGCTTCCAGAATCACATTTGGACTGAAGCACCTCAAGACCCGCTTCATCCAAAACGTGCTTTTGGGCTCTAAAGTGCTTCCTAAAATGAAGCCAAATGGGTAATATATGCATATGTGGTTCCAAAAGCACATTTGGACCTAAACACGTGTTTGCAAATTGATTCTAAAATCGCCTTTATAAGGGGTCCTATAGCTCGCTTAAGAGTCCAAATTATTTAACCACCAAGTCAATGCTAATTACAAATTATTATCCAAGATGAGATCCCTAGTCCCCGCTCTGATTAAGCCATCGTGAAGTGCAATGATAGAATACAAAAGACCAAGAATATGACTCCATGGTCAATGAAAGAACTGCAGACTAGGCATGCAAGACCTTTCTAGTTTAGGATACTCTAGTGGACAACAAGAGCTGCCATTTGAATTATATAACTGAGGAGATCGCAAGCAATGATATACTCATACATGATCACGTATTTATACATAACATAGAGTTTGGTTGGGATCCCATCACACCTCTTGGGCTCTCACCTTTAATTGGAATCCCATTTTGCAGAATCAATCCTAGGATTGACTTTATTGCATACTTGTCTTTCTTACAAAAATTTCAAGCCAATCAGGTATCATTTACTTATTGATCTATCTAGTCAAGTTATATATGCTATTTATTGTGAAGCTTGAAATGCATTGTTGGCCCATTTTCTAACAGCTTAAGGTTTATAAATGTTACAATCAATAAGACATCTAATTTCAGATTGACTTGAAATTTGACATGCTTAATGGACGTGAAATAAGTGGTTAAATACTACTAGCAAAATGTTTGGCTGCAATATTAATAAAGAGTCGCAAAGATGCAGAAGTTTGAACCAGGTGGCCTAGTTGAATCCCTCCTCTACAGTCTGTACAACAAACAAAATGTTGAATAAAACATACCATTGAATCTCAATACCAGTAAACCTCTGGTACAGGGAATCATGACTCTCTCTCTCTCTCTCTCTCTCTCTCTCTCTCTCTCTCTCTCTCTCTCTCTCTCTCTCTCTCTCTCTCTCTCTCTCTCTCTCTTTAAACCATGTCTAGCAGCTTTGGAAGTTTGATTTTTTATTTGAACAAAACTCTTGGAAGTTTTGTCTACTAACCCAATAGTCAAACTGACCGAAACCCTCTCTCTCTCTCTCTCTCTCTCTCTCTCTCTCTCTCTCTCTCTCTCTCTCTCTCTCTCTCTCTGTTTTTTTTTTTTTTAAACCATGTCTAGCAGCTTCGAAAGTTTGATTTTTTATTTGAACAGAACTCTTGGAAGTTTTGTCTGCTAACCCAACAATAGTCCAACTGACCGAAAGTTAAATCCAAAAGGTGGAATCCACACACCCCACCCATGAAATTTTGATATCCTTTATTCCAACTTAACTGAGATTTAACATTCCAGCTATCTATAGCAGCTACCCACCAGCATTACAAGAACTGACACACCTTAACAGACCTACAGTATTGCGAATTCCCCCTTCTCCTCCTCCCAGAGGACATATTAGGACGATGTTGGACACTTCAATTTGAGGTAAAACTCTTAACAAATAAAATGAGAGATAAGTAATGAGTTTAGTTGGAAACATATGGTTTAGTAATAGACTCGACAAGGTGTTTTGTATAGCTATATGAAAAAATATAATTTTTATCTGTCACGTCCATATCCAACATTTATTGCCGTGTCCGATTTGTGTTGTATCTGTTTCCCCTGTCCATTTCCATCCCACGTAGCATTAGGATAAAGTCCAGCTTAAAAAGTAGCAGTAATAATAATAATAATAGATAACCAACAAATTATTTTTTTTTTTCTAGTGTTCATGTTTGAGCAAGAATGCGTCTTTTGGAGGAAGAAAATTACCTTTAATACTTATTAACCAATATGACATGATCTGTATATTGAACTATTTGCAACTAGAAATTTCAATTCAAAATGAAAAGAAAAAGAATAGACAAGGAAATAGCGTGAAGCCAAAAGGAAAAAAGGAGCTACATAACTGCAAACATGTCATCAAACTAGTTAATGGAGCACAGCACGTAACTGCAAGCATGTCCGAAAGGGGAAAAACAATGAATGCACAACACCACCGAAAGGCAAAATAAAACAGCGCGCACACATGTTCCAAGTTCATCTCTAGTACATTCCCAAAATATTATAAAGAGCAGTCAACACTTTTATGAACCATGGATGTTAACACACCTGATCCAACTCGAAAGAGACTCCCAGTTTCTTAAAGCATGAGATGACAGCCTTTGCAGTTCCAGATGTGTCCAATTTGCTTGTTTGATGAGACTCCATCACCTAAAATATCGAATAAATACGTAGTATGTTACAAACCAAGGTTACCTGGATCGCGGATCGATTCGGTACAAGGAACGGGATTGGGAACGTGGATCACTAGGTGCTATAAAATATGGTACGGTGTAGGTATACTTCTACCGATCATAAGAGGGAAAGTAGTATGCTAGATTAAAACGTGAAACGATTTTTTAATCATTTTATTATCAAGTAAAGTTCTAAATGAGAAAATATAATCGATGAGAATTTTGTAGTGTCATAAGTTCACTACATTTTGGTAGTCTTATTACAATATTAGGTGATTTAAAGCGGGAATGCCCAAATTGGCATTCCAATTCGCTAGTGTACCACATTTCGGAACGATCGTACCAAAACGGAGATCACTAGGGTCTAAAAGTTTTCTGGTAACACTGTTACAAACATTATGTTAATATCAACATACTAGCACAACAACGTTCTTCAATAATGAAATGTATTGTTCTTGTCTTGAAACTATTTAAACATAATTTTTTAAGAAGACAACAAGTCGGGAATTAGATTTTCAAGGTAAGCGAACTATAGCTTGATATACACTATTGGGCCTATTATCGAACAGAAGCCTTTGGATTAACTGGTAACTTAAACTGGTATCAGAGCCTTCTTTATACGAGGTCTTGGATTCAAGTCTCAGTCCCTGTACTGGATTTCATAATTGCATTTTGCTAGTTGTCTCCATTGTGATGGAGTTTCATTTGTTTAGTTTGTTGCCTCTCCACTTGCAAGATGCACATGAGGTATGGTATTGAAGCTTGATTTACATTGTTGGGGACACTATCTAACTTAAGCTTTTGGAGCAACAAACTGTAAAGAGGTGTGTGATAAAGCAGAATAATGAAAATGCATTGTAAAACACATATGAGCACACATACACAATACAAAGGTTAATGACGAATTCCATCCCGTTCATCCATAAACATATTGATATAAACATGAATTGTTCATCTAAATATTATCTTCAAAGGTCGGAAGGCATTACCTAGTGGTGGTCCAAATATGTAAAGGTGCTTGGAGGGGTAGACTGAACAGTAAAACCAGACTTAACCTTTGTCCTTCGGCATTTTCTAAATAAAGTGACTACTCTCAACTCAATCCAACGACAACTCACTTGTCAACTCGAGCTTTTACCATTCCATCCACCAATCAATGCCTTGTTGCTTTTTTAATATATAAACTTACAAGATTACGAAATTACATGTAATTGCACGCATCCATGTGTATTATCTTGACTCAAATGGGACAGAACACCCTAGTTTGACAAATAAAAAAGAATATACAATATGGAAATCATTTCAAATCTATTGTCACTTTTTCCCTTCAAGCAGAAATAATTTTACTTCATTTGCATCTCTCTCAAATCAAATGATCCACCTAAATAAAAAACTTCTAGCGACTTGGGGTGTAAGAAAACCGGTGGGACAGAACTGACCGTCTGAAGACGTCCGATTTCGCTGGTTTAGTCGGCTTTCTTAAGTGAATTTGTTATGAGAAAAGGTACATGAGAAGGAAAAAAAAAAAGGGTACATAAAAGTTTTCCATGAGTTTCAGATTTTTGTTATGAGAATATGTATATGAGAAAGGAGAAAAAAGGTTATATCAAGTTTGCCGTGAATTTCAGATTTTCTTTGGTTCTATTCTTTTTTTTTTTTAAACGAAAATACTGATTGGTTCTTCCAAAAGACTGACCGAACTGACCATTTACACCCCTACTAGTGATTAAACAAGAAAAGGAAATCGCCTTCTATAAAATGTACGAATTCATATTCCATTTACACCCCTACTAGTGATTAAACAAGAAAAGGAAATCGCCTTCTATAAAATGTACGAATTCATATTCCGCTTAGTCTCCGGGCAGTTTTTGCTTGAAATAAAGAATGTGAACTCCTTTCCCATGCCATCACATCATTGAGTAACAAGGTTAATTTTGGTCATATGTGTTGGAGATAAGATTTACTATGATAAGATTTCAGTCAAATCTGGATTCTAGGAATTAATTTGATTTTATCTTTATTTTGTTTCCTTTTCTATTTTGTTTCCTTTTTCCTTTCTTTCCATTCTTGTAATATAGGATGTGTATAAATACTGTAACATAGAGATGAATAAAGGATCAGAAAGTTCTCCCAATCTTATTCTTCTTGGTATCAGAGCCAACACTCATAAAAAAAAAACCCTAGCCCCATCACTTTCGGCCAGCCCAAACACCACCACCACCACCACCACCACCACCACCTTCGTCGTACACCACCTCATCAACAATATGAAATTGAAATTCTAAGAAAGTATTGAGACAAGTTTTGAAGCTCTATCTTGGATTTTAAGACTGATTTCCAGTTACCTTTACCCATACCGCCTTTTACACCTCACCCTCGTGTATTTGCACTCTTAAATAATATATTTTAGTTCCTCGCAAACGCTTATAAAATCAACTATAGAACATACTCACAGAGTTTTGAACTTCTATACCAAGTCACATCAAAAGCCTCTTAAATGCATACATATATATATATATATATATCAGCATTTTACTTCTCAGCCAGCTTAGCTCAGTTGTAATATATTTCAAGCTGGTATTTGGCTTGAATCCCACGGGACCTACCAAATTGAACTGGCTTCCAACTAAAACCGCCAATCAATTTGATCAAAGATTTGTAAAATCGAATATAACTTGTACTGGTTAAGAATATTTTGAATGATGAAACCGGAACCCAAAAAAATTATTTTGTGACTTGTGCAGTGTACATCCATCAGAACTACCCCTAATTTCAGAGATAGTGATACCATTTTGAATACTGATATGTTACACGAGGGAACCAATAAACTGAAGAGAAATACGACAATTTCATTCATAATTAAAAAAAAAAAAAAAGAAGAAATGGAATATTCTCAAAAGTACCTCTAGGGAATAACCAGAGAAGGCTCCTGGAAATTGCTCAGCCATAATTTCCATAGCAGCAAGAAATGCTACAACCTAATCAAAACCATTCAACCAAAGTATACAGGGCAAGATCACTAAGGTTTTGCTGCATTTGGAATAACAGTAACTCTTTTTCCACAGTCCATGTGTTCCATACTGAGATAATCTATATATAAAGCAAAAGAAAAATATGGAAGAGTGATAGAGATGAAGATATAAATAATAAACATGATAGGGTGGGAGTTATGTGATATAGAAGTTGTTGAGCAATATCAAAAGCAAAGCCAGTTAGGCCCTTTCTTTTTTTACGAAAGTAGAAATTGTATTACAATGTATTTTTAAAAGAAGTTGAACATGAAGGGGAAAGTGTGATTATAATTGGTAAATGCATTTTAACAATGTCATTCCAAACACACTATACAACATTGTAACAAACACAAGGGTATTAAATCCCCAACATTACCTGTTTTCCCATTTGAGGGGAGATCACAGCATAGACTTTTGAGTCTTCTACAGCCTTATACAACCGCTCCCTGTCTCCACCAGTGGTTCCCATTACAAACGGCACCCCAACTTTGCAATATAGCTCTGCATTATCTGTCAACCACATACCAATACTGTACAGTTAAAAAAATTATCTGAAGTTTTCTGCTTTTAATCTAATCAGCCAATCACTCAAGTTTCTCTCTTTGCCACATTGAATATTTCTTGTTTCTAAGGGCCTGTTTCAGAATGCTTAAAATAGGGATCTGGTTCAATCCAAGTCTCACTTTCTATCTGGTTTTTTGATGAGAACCAAGGTTATGTTGGTTTTGCAAAGGACAAGCTCTAAGACATATGTCACATGGACTCCTATGCAAGAAATTGGAATTCACCAAACACTTGAATTTAAGAACGGTTCACTTATGACCCACCAAACCGGTTGTTTGCCTTCCCAAACCACCATAAAGATATATGAATGCTTACCATTCACAGCAGCAGGTACTGTGTAGTCCACCACAACTAAATCCGGATACTCATCAAGAACAGCTGCTAAAATATTCTCTCTTTCGGACGGACCATGAATTTGAATATCTTTCCCACCCACTGGCACAGTTTTCCCCGAATCCTCTGCACTGCCAAATGATACAGGAATAAGTAGAAGCCCCGCATCAACGGCAGCTTCAATAACTGCTTTTCCCATTTTACCATTACAACCATTCACCTGCAAGAGAGTATCATAACCATGGTTGTTAGAATCAGTCGATTCATACAAGTTGAGTCGAGTTTCATAACTCGATGCAATTTACGATTCCTAATTTTGAACTTTAACGACTTAAGTGAAAAACTTTCAACATTCTGAGCCTTGAAATTGCATGAAACTTGTGTCAAATTGTTATTTTGTTGATTATAACCACTGTCCCTTTTATATGTACAATGTATATAGGCATTAAATAATAATTATATATTTTGACACAACCGAAACACAATTTGACAACTATGACAATAACCATGTAAGCATGACATGAATCAGCCAAGCAAATATCAAAGTAACTAGTCCCCAAAAAGGTCACATTCCTGCAGATAAGATGATTGTAATCGTGGTAAGATTAAGAAATTACCAAAAAATTTATCAGCTCTTCTAAAAGTAGGAACAGTTAAGAGTTATACAGCATTGAAAGCTCATTGAAAATGGTACAAGCAACCGATAGAGTAGTTATAGGCTACAAAACTATCAAGCAATTTGTGGAATTGAGACCAGGATAGGATCAAAACATGGATTTGAGGATATTTACTACAACAATTAAGAATAAAGCTTGCTACAGAAATTCTGAGAGTAAATAATATCACTTGAATACATAATTATTTATTATTTACTTCTTTAAAAACTAAGAATAAATAGATGAATAAGGTAGGAACTGTAAAGGTTATTGAAATTCTTGAGGCTAAATTATAATTTTACCGGTATACATAAATAGAGCATGAACTAAATGCGATATAAATTACCAAAGTGGGTTCAAAGTGTAATATGCCATAGTTAAGGATTAACACTGAAAATTCAAGAAAACAAGACCAAGGTAAAATCGGTGGAATTGCCGTTTCTTTTTCAAAAAAGTGCTCTGTTTGGTGGTGTTGTAGGACTATAGTCAACGCGATAATACACACAAATACATATGGCATTGAAATTTTTGGATATGCTTCATAATTTCGAGAAACAGGTTAAACCAGCAACTGGAATAAATACATACCGTCAGAGCAATAAGTTGTTATTTACATTAAGGGTAGTGTAGTCTGTCTATATGTTTATTAAACCCTACTATAGAGACTGTATGGGTCAAAAGACCACTACTAAACTGTGTGTTTCTATGTGATTATCTTCTTTTTCCTGGAAAAGCAAGAAGTGTTCATTTGTTTCTTGTCCTTCTGCTGAGGCTGAGTATCATGCCATGACTACACTACGGCTGAGGTAGTTTGGTCACGTTGGTTGCTTGCAGATCTTGGTGTATCATCTACTGCTCCTACTCCAATGTACTGTCACAACAAGAGTGCCATTGTACAATTCTGTTTTCCACGAACGTACCAAGCACATTGAGATCAATTGTCATTTTGTGCGCCATCATCTTCGGCTTGGCACAATTTCACTCCCTTTCTTCCCCTGCCTTTTTCCCCTCTGCCTTGTAGTTAGCCGATTTCTTTACTAAGTCTCATTTCTTGACAAACATTTGATGCTTCTCATTGCTGCATCCTAAGTTTGACGGGGGGTGTTAGAGTAATAAGTTGATATTAGCATTAAGGGTGTTGTAGACTTTTCATTTGTCTATTAAACCCTACCATATAAGGGTTTTCTTCTCTATTGTATAATGAAATTTTTGTAATGGTTAATCAATAATAATATCATTCTCTCTTTTTTTCTTTTCTTCTCTTTTCGATTTCGCAATCTTACACCTATTACTAACATTATAACTTCAGCATAAGCTGCATAATATGAACAACTCCAATTGTATTTAACGTACTAATAAGTCAAGTACCATGATTGGGAGCCCAATGTTTTGTGGTGGAGTTGGAGGCTTCTCAAAATATTGCATAGGTGTCTTTGACATGGATATTATCCGAATTGACGTTCTTTGCTTTCTGACAATAGTTGGATTTTGGCTTCTACCACCACATAATGTCACAAGGTTTTCCTGTTTTTGAAAGAAATTGTTCACCGGCACTTGAAGAACAAATGACATAATCTGCATTGCCCAATGTTTAGAGTTCAAAATCAAGGTCACAATTAAAAAATTATGCACCTATGAAAGAGAATAAGAGGTATTTGCTAGGGTTCGCTTACCACTAAAAAGATAGTTTATAAATAATGGACGAGCTAAACTTGGAGCAAAATACACAAGCTAGATAACGTCAATTTAGAGGGCTGAACTTAAAGACTAAAACTTAAGTTCCCATGAAGTAAATTATAACAAGGTACAACTTTAACCTAAAACTTTGGATAGTCTTAATTGACCTCCACTACATAAAACTAAATGGAATAGCATGCAAGCAAAAGGGAATCCTACAATGAAATAGAAAATTAAATGCTAATTGGAATGAAAACCCCAAAAGAAAAGAATCAAACAACAGCCACCATCTACCCAATACGCAGCAAAATAGCAACAGAGATAAGCAACTATGATTTGGAAGGGAAAGGAAAGGAACTGAAAAGAAAAAAGTATGTGTCGTCGGCCTTAGGTTGAAAATTATGTCAAAAAATTCACAAGTTCCTATCTTCTACATGGAGACGACGACATAGAAAATCCTAAGAATATACAATACAGACACGCGGATAGAAAGTTATAATTATACAATAAATCGTGCAATGTGCACTCCCATTTTCTAAATTCCCAAATAAACCCATTACTTATATCCGGCTATTATTATATTGCGTCTTTGTCCGACACGTGCATGACACCCAAATTGAAGTGTCCGTGCAATATGGGTGCTAGTAGGAACTCAAACACCCAACCATTAAATGAGGTAGAACAAATACTAACAAGTAGGCCACCAGCTTTGGTAGTGATTCGTGTTTTAGTTTCAAGGTCATCTTGGCAATACTTAAAGGAAGCAACTTCCAAATAAAAATAGTTTTTTAAAAAATAAATAAATAAATAAAAGAAATTTCAGAAATCCTCTGCACACAAAAATAGATAGAGACATCCTATGTTTGGTAGTGCTTGGATTTATGTTCTGGATAAAAGTTATTACTATAACCACACACACACGCACACACACACACACACACACACACACACACCTGCACTTAATGTGAACTTAGATTATGTTTGAAACACGCTGGAATTACACTGTCAGAATAAGCTGGTCATATTCTCATCCTATGTTTGGTAGTGCTTGGATTTATGTTCTGAATAAAAGTTATTACTATAACCAGATTATTATTTTTTAACTCAAAAACTATCCAAATATGCATTCAAACACGTGAACAAGGACCATAAACAAGATAATATGGACAAAATCAGGACAATAAGGTTAAAATAAGGCTAATTGCAGAACTGATGAAAACCTAGATTAATTAATATGATTATATCTAAATCTGTACTAATATATAAAGAGAGCGCTAAAACAACTCCTCTCAACTATGCCATAAGGAATTTTGTGTATTTTTCACATAGGAAAAAAGACAACCAAATATACTGCCAAGTGGAATTTCTCTCTCGCTGTCTTCTTCTTCTTCTTCCCCCCCTCCCCCGCCCTCCCTTTCCCCGTGTAAGCCAGTGCTTCAATGAAAGCACAAAACCCAATCTCTCTCTCTCTCTCTCTCTCTCTCTCTCTCTCTCTCTCTCTCTCTCTCTCTCTCTTAATAATGGTTAAATGTATGCATAAACGGCCTTTACAAAGAAATTGAAGAATTCAAAGCGTCATGAATTAAATGGAACTCACTTATCAACAATTAAAATTCCAAGAACTTAAGTGTAACATATCCATAAAACTTTCCTCATTTTTTATCTAATGATTGCATACTATTAATATTTTATGCTATGGTATATAAAAAATGTCAAATGCTTATTTTGTTTTCTAGCTAACATCAATACCAATAATCCAAATACGGATATCGCGATGAATGTTTGTTGACATAAAACAAAATTGAATTTTTCCCACCTCTGTCATCTCGAACCAATCATATCTGCAGTTATAATTCTAAGTCGAGAAAATTATTTTTGTTTTTTCAACTTTCTTTGCCATAGATAACTTGTTAATGGTGTCAATTGGGAAGCATTTTGGATGTGATATACGTATATATCTCTATGTATATCTGTCTTCTGTTTGTTAATGACAGATACCTTTTTTTTCTGATTTTAATGTTTTTTGGTGGCCAAGCCTTCGGATTTACAGGTGATTATGGATTTATATACATATATCTCTATATGAATATAAATATCTATCTGATGGTGTTAACAACAATTACCCGTACTAATTTTTAGTTGTTGCCAAGTCTTTGAATTTACAGGTGATATAGATATAGTGAAGAGGACCATATTTGTTGGGCCAGTAGAAAAGCTCAAAAGCATCATCTCTTTGCTCTGGTGAGAGCAGCCCCTAAAAGTCATGTGTCTTTCATGATGCATGTAATACTAATTATCATATTTTATAACTAATTCTCCACCTCTAATTCTTGCAGCAACTGTCAAAGTACTTGAAAGGAAAACTATATAATTGTTCTTTAATTGATATATATATATATATATATATATTAGCTCTACTCTTTACACCAAGTCAAAAATAAAAATATATATATATATAATAAAAAAAAAAAAAAATAGTGCATGTTATTGAATGGGATCATATCAATATTTTCCTTCCCCCCCTAAGCAACTCAAGACTTCCCAAACCATAACACTTCCGAAACCATAACTTTTGATTAAAAAAAATTCACCTATATTGGATATAGTGTACAACCCGTGCACACGGGTTATCATCGACAATGCTCTAAAAATCGCTAGGCGGTAGGCCGGCGGTGGAGGGGGGCCTAGGCGAAAAATTAATTTTTAAAAGAAAATTAATAATATAGAAACAATTGTCATTCATATAAACAAAACTCACAATTATCAATAAACTAAATTTGTAATTCATTCTTCTCCATATCATCAAACCGACCACCGAAACGAAACCCCACCAGGAATCACGAAATTCCAGTGCTGCTTCGCACAAAACGAAGTCGTTTCGGTGGTGTGTTTCGTCCAATGTTTCCAAGGAAACCAGAGTAATCATGTTCAGAGAGATATTTCAATCAATTTTGGAATCAATCAAAATGATTGATGGGAATGAATAAATGAAAAATTGGGGAACCAGTGAGAGAGAGAGAGATTCTCTGAAGAATGATGAAATTGATTCTGAGGGTTTTTTATTATAAATCACTTACCCCTCTTCTCCAACAGTCTTCGTCCGATCTGGACTAGGTTTCCCTTGCAGCAGTCACTTTTTTTTTTTTTTTGCTTGAAAACTTGCAGCAGTCACTCTTCTTCTTCTTCTTCTTCTTGGCCTTCTCTTCTGGGGTTCCTGCCTTAGCTGGTTGAATTTTTTATCCGGGGCGAATATGAATTTTCACCTTATTTCTCAAATTCATTGTAGCGAAATAATCTATTATGAAATCGCTACTTCAATAACGACTTTAATAAATACTAAAAATCGCTAATTAAAACATTTCAACGCGAAAATCGCTACTTCAAGTAGCGATTTCAGTGGACACTAAAAGTCGCTATTTGAAGTAACGACTTTATCGGCAGCTAAAATTCCCAATAGTCCATTTTTAGCAGCAGCCCCTTGTAATACACATAACCAACACCAACATATTTTTATTTTCAGAATTCAACCACCAAGCATAATACTCCAACAATATCAACATAATCAATCCACTAAGATGTGTATTTATAAAAAACAAGAGAGATAAAGAGTGGGAGAGAGATGGAGAGATAGTGGGAGAGAGAAATACAGAGAGTGGGAGAGAAATAGAGAGAGTGGGAGAGAGATATAGAGATAGAGAGTGAGGGGGAGAGTGAGAGATAGAGAGAGCGGGATAGAGATAGAAAGATAGTGGGAGAGAGATATAGATGTACACAATAAAAAAAACTATGAATACAAATGTGTAATTATTTGTTTATAATACATTAAAAAACAAAATGTTGTTGTGGATCATCTGGACTATCTTTGTTTATAATGTGTCACACACTACGGAACCTTCTTCGTTCTCTTAGGCCTACCATCTTCCAGTGGTGGATCCTCCACTAGTGGAACCTCCTCATGCGACTAGATGACCTGGGATACCCATCTCCGGCCATGACGACCTCTACTCGTAGCATAAATTGTACGTACCGGAGGTCGTCGTTGAGACTCGGCCTGTGTCAAACCCTCATCTTGTGTCTCTACCATGGGGGTATCATGTCCAGTCGTCTCTCTCGCCTCCAGCTACATCTCCTCCGCCCTCTACCTGCGTCAAACTCTCCACCATTGCCTCGAACTGTGAAACTGGAGGTGGTGATGTAGGATCATGTGGTGACGAGATCGATGATGACGACGGTGCATCTGTATATGTGTACTGTGAGATGGAAAAGTCACGCATCGGAGATATACGGAACTCAGAGCCCCCTGGAGTGAAAGGCCTATAAAAGTCGGCCGTATCATCATATGCATACACAGTAGGACGTTGATCATGTGTTGTGTAATAACCCGCATTTTCTTGCATTGTCATATTTAAAATTAAATATACATTGTCTGCCTTTATTTTAAATTTCAATTCTTATGTGTAAAATTTATTTCTTAACTGATCTCATAATTGAAATTACTTTTGGGGTCAAAATGCGATTTTCATAAAATCTGGCAATACCTTTGTTAAATTTCAAATATGTATTTCCAAAACGGTGAAAATAAATTCTTTTAACACAAACTGATTTTTTATAAAACCGGAAAATTGTTTCTTTCAATAAAATGAATTTTCTGTATTTTTGTGATGAACACCATGTCACGAAAATACCAGTTTAGGTTTAAAACTGTCCGCGCAGTGCTAAACTTCCACAGATTTTGGAAGTGACTGATTGGACAATTACTTTATATACAATTAATGTTGCTAATGATTTTCCTTAGGCCTTGTTTGGCAATGCTTGTAGTATGTGTGTTTTCCTAATGCCATAAGCTTAAATTCCCAAACACACCTTGACCCCTATCGATCTACACTACCCTTTCAATATGTGGAGCTATATGTGTATTAATGTATGTTTACATCATCTTGCATATTCCTTATAAACTACCAATTAATTAGAAGTTAGTGGTTAATAATTAGATTGTTAGGCCATTATCTCCAAGTGGAGGCTTGGTTATTTATACACTAATATGTGGAGCTATATGTGCATTAGTGTATGTTTACATCATCTTGCATATTCCTTATAAACTACCAATTAATTAGAAGTTAGTGGTTAATAATTAGATTGTTAGGCCATTATCTCCAAGTGGAGGCTTGGTTATTTATACACTAATATGTGGAGCTATATGTGCATTAGTGTATGTTTACATCATCTTGCATATTCCTTATAAACTACCAATTAATTAGAAGTTAGTGGTTAATAATTAGATTGTTAGGCCATTATCTCCAAGTGGAGGCTTGGTTATTTATACACTAATATGTGGAGCTATATGTGCATTAGTGTATGTTTACATCATCTTGCATATTCCTTATAAACTACCAATTGATTAGAAAGTTAGTGGTTAATGAGTGGATTGTTAGGCCATTGTCTCCAAGTGGAAGCTTGGTTATTTATACACTCACATACTCTCTCAAACACACACATTCTGCACTTCTAGCATAGAGAGCTTGAGAGAGTCACACAGAGAGATAAGAGAGTGCAGAGAGTTCATAATTTCAGAATTTGAAGAGCTCAATCCTCCATAGCCAAAGCTTGAAATTGGAGATTCTTAATTCTTGTTCTTGTATTTCTTTCTCAACAACTTCTTCAATCTATATCACGGTGAGTATTCTAAACTCACTTGGGATGTAATCTCATATTTATTTACTGTTAGTTTAGTCTAATTTGAAGAACACTATTGTTAATTTTTGTATGAAAGCTTGAAGCTCAAAAATAGTAATTTTTCAAACTTAACTAAAATCAATTCCGTGAATTGGGAATGAAAGATCTTAGTCCCAATAAGTTGTGGTTCGAATACTACGGCTTAATTCATCCGTATCGCGACGTACCGTTGATTTAAAGTTTTGTCACCTCTCGGTTTTACGTGAAATCCGAGAGCTACGATTGACATTTTTCAGCACTTACGACTTTTAGTAAAACGGCCATAACTTCCTCTAGGAAACTCGAAAACGCGCACGGTTTGAAGCGTTGGAAACTAGACTCAAAGAGCTTTCTGTTGATATGTAATTCATGTATACAAATTATAACTCATTTTTTATGGCATTACTTCAAAGTAGACCCACTTGTGTTTCTAATAGCGATAAAAGCATGTTAAAGCATTCTTTGATAAATTCACTGGTTGTTTAATATAAGATTTGATTTCTTCTCGTATATCCATGGTTATCGTTCCCAGTACTTTATATTTCTGTATTAAGTCACATATCATTCATGTGGAGTCAGTTGTACATGCATGGTGAGTGTTGGTCAGTATGGAAAAGAGTAATGGACAGTGTGGTATAGTGAGTGCGGTTGAGATTGTGTTGTGGACACTCCCTGGTAAGTGAGTACCAAAGTGTGTTGTGATTGAGATTGCGGCGAGGGTGTCTTTGAAATGCGACGGTGGAAAAATTGGACACTCCCTGACGACCATGGTAGCGTCAAAGTGTGTGAAGCCGAACTTGGACATTCCCTGGCACCCATGGTAGTGCTAAAGTGTGGCCTACGGACACTCCCTGATACTCGAGTCTGGATACTGTGTGAGGGGTTGCCCCGGTATTTGCATGGAGGTTAGGGTATTCAAAGTGTGAGGCAATGGACACTCCCTGGTACCCCGGACCAAAGTGTGAGGCAAACTGGACACTCCCTGACGCCCCGTTGCTAAAGTGTGGCTATCTTAGTGTTTCAAAGATACCAGGAGTAGGATAGTGGGTTGTTGGGTTTTGTCGAGAGAAAAGAGTCGGTCAGATGAGATGGTGCATCGTTCTCATACACGGTCACATATGTGTGAATTTATCTTTTAAATAATGTTGTGGTTGTTTTCTAAACGAGCTCTTTATCTTAAATATAAACTTGTGGATTTAAATGGAAATTGGAAAAAGGTAAATGAGTATGTTTTACATTCAAAGTTATGTTTTTAATACTCACCAGCTTCTTGAAGCTAACGGCGTTGATGCGTCCTGGACATTCGTGTTCAGGCTTTTCAGGTTACAATCAGGAAGAACCTTATGACTACGCTAATTGAGAACAACTGCTGGAAAGAGAATTTACTTTTATATGCTTTAAGTTTATGTGCTTTAAGTTATGAATTAGCTTTGTAATAAGGATGACTGTAATAGATGACAAGTTATTATTTGTTTCAAGGCGGCTTGTGCCTTTAGATGACCCGTGCTGTAATATTTATTAAGTTAGAAAAATTTTATAAGCCTTGATTGCTCTACTCTGATTAATGGTTTTATGTTGTTCGACGTTTGGGACGGAATCGATCCTTCAAACTGTCGCGACCTACGGGTCCATAAAGGAAATTAAACACTTTCCATATTTATGCTACGTCGGGGCGTGACATGTTGTATGTGGCTCAGACTCAGAGTGTGTAGATGGATATGTCTGCTCTTGAGACTAAGGCTGAGACTAAGACTAAGGTTGCGTCTGCATCTGCGTATGAGGCTGAGGCTGAGGTTGAGGCTGTGGCTAAGGCTGAGGCTGAGGCTCTGAGACGTGGGACACGAATACTGTGGAAGATGGAATAGCCCCGTCTAAACGTCGATCCTCATGAACAACCTGTAATGAATGCTCACTAATAGTACGTATCTCCTCTAATGCCGCCATCACCTATGGAAGGACGGAATGAGGGCTGCTTGCTGCTAATCTAGTCAACACCGATCGCGCAACCTCATACACATGAGTCACACCATCCTCCTGAAATAAAATGAAAAGTTTAATTAAGTGAAGTTATTTTATGGCATGTGCAGAATGGAAAATTTATATGTTGTACAATAAGGAAAACATCTCACTAGAACGCCGCGAATCGTACTGACTGGCTAGAAGCCAACTGTCGGTGGATCTCTAACTGATCCAATAAGTCTACGGGTAATACAGTTATACCATCTCATATATGGGTCTAAGTCAAGCATCTGAGCTGCATCTGGAATACCTGCAACAACATGTTGTAGTCTATGACCAAGGTTCATCGTAAAGGACATACAAGTGTGGCTTTGCTCGACCTTTATGACTTTAAACATCCCGTGTGGTTTCAACCTTGCCTGTAACTGCCACTTGCAACCTTGTGATGCCAATTCACATTTCAACGACCAACGATCTGGACTGGTTTGATCCACCACATATCGTTGATGTGTTCTTATCGAGTATAACTCCACAAATCTATGAAGATCATCTTTGGTTTTGAACATCATACCCTTCACCAACTCGTCTCGATCTGGATTCCATTGCCTACCCTCAATGTTTGAAGAATAACATGCCTCTCTAGTATGGATGCCCAAGTCAAAGGATGTAAAAGTTGATTAACGAGGCTCATACAAAGCATTTTTAGGATTTGGGCAGTCGGCTCAATATCTTCGATAACATCATCTTTCTCATGCCCCCCAATATACTCGTCTGCATGCACATCTTCTTCATCCAAGTTTTCCGGTGTCAAGTTGGTGTCCATCCCTCTGTGTGCCCAATCATCACCATATCCGCAATCATCTTAATCAAACTGCACATGAATTGGCCGTTCTGAAACAATGTCTTGCATCAGACTCTTGTATTAAGTCTGACTGTTTTGCAATGGATTTGAGCAATCCACATGTTGTGTAGATGTGGAAGGCAATAACCCTTGTACAAACGGGTTTGAGCTTTCGCCTTCTTGTGTCAACAGAGAAGTGTATGGCCCAATCTAGTCATCTAATGTTTGATGGGCCTCGGGAAGATTATCTGTCTCGACTAATAGATCCATAGAGTTTATAGCTGTATTGGTAGATGTCATTTCTAGTATTACTTGCAGACTTTCGTCATCATTTACTTCAAACGGTATAAACTTGGAAACTTGATATCCAAGGATCGACAGAAACCTACAAGTGAACTTCAAACGAACACTTTTATGATGAACCCCTATTTTCTTGCAGATGTTTCTAACAAGTTCAGTGTATTGAGCGTCCGTTCTCAGGCAAATGAACCTTCGACAGTTACTATCATAGTATAGACCATCCGCTCCAATGCACATGTTCCCCCCTCCCAATACAGCATTATAGTCACAAAACTAGCCATTTTAATACATTCACATTTGTAAATTCAAGTGTAAGTAACAAGTTCAATGATTAAAGCATTATAGTCACAACATTAGACATTTCAAGTTTTTGTTTATCTAAAGTTTTAAAATTAGTGGTCGTCATGTTTTGTTTCGTTTATTGATTTCATAACATTTCAAAATTTGGGGGAGCATAGCATTTCAAAATTGGGGGGAGCATCCATTTTAATGATGTACTTGTAAATTTTGAATGAATGACGTACTTGTAAATTGGGGGAGCATGCATTTGAATGATGTACTTGCAATTGAATCTTGTACAAGAGTGCTAGTTTTATTATGAATGATGTACTTGTAAAATTGGGGGAGCATCCATTTGAATGACGTACTTGTGTATATACATTATGTGTGTGTGTATATATGTATATATTGTGTATCTGTGAGTGTGTGTCTGTGTGTATATACATTATGTGTGTGTATATGTGTATACATGGTGTATCTGTGTGTATGTGTATATGTATACATTATGTGTGTATGTGTATACATTGTTCTGTGTATGTGTGTGTGTGTGTGTGTGTGTGTGTTTGTAACAGAGAGAGAGAGGGGGGTGGGGGGGATTGCCTGTGAGATCTTAGATCCGCAGAGAGAGAGAGAGAAGAGATCGTAGAGATCCGCAGAGAGAGAGATCGCAGAGAAGAGAGAGAGAGAGAGATTTGTGGTTTAAGTGAAGGAAGAAGAAGAAGAAAGGTTGTAAATATTGAAATCGCTACTTGAAGTAGCGACTTCTCTATTGACTGAAGTCATTAATTCAAATAGCGAGGTCTACCTTAGACTAAAGTCGTTACTTGAAGTAGCAATTTTCGAGCTAGAATGTTTTGGTCTGAAGTCGTTAGTTGAAGTAGCGAGTTCTAGAAAGTAATAGGTTTGGAAAATAATTTGAAACAGTGATGGGTCAGGGAGATATTCACCCCATTTTGAAGCTTCGGGTAAAAATTCCTTGCTGGTTGGTCTCTCTAGTTTCCTCTCTCTTTTTTGTAAAGTGTGCACATGAAGATATGGGCCATTAATTTCGGTGGATCCCATGTATGTAGGCACTGGCTCCACCGAAATAATTGCTCAGATCTTTATGTGCACACTTTATGTGCACACAGCATTACCATAAATAGAGTTTATTAAGTGGTGCATTACACTAATTATTGTTTTGTTTAATTAATTATGTATGTTTTGGTTTATTTATTTATATTAACAACAATGGTAGGGGCACTAACAAATTCCACTAACACTCACACCCACACTCTATCTCTCCCTAGTCTAACAAATTCCACTAACAAATCAATTAGTGGAATTTGTTAGTGCCCCAAATATTACTCTTATACTAAATGTTTTAGTAGGAGAGGAATTAGGCCTAGATATAAGAATAGTCTATCAGTACTGCTAGACAGACTCCTAATTTGACATCGAAATTGACACAAGGGATTGAGTTGCAAATTTTGTAAAATTTGTGAGGCCCATAATCACCACTCCCTTTGCTCTCTCTTCCTTTACTCTCTCTCTCTCTCTCTCTCTCTCTCTCTCTCTCTCTGTCAAAATCGTAAATCTGGATTCTGGACCGAACAAGCAAGAATTTTCTACTTTCTCAAGAAAATCAAAGAGAAAAAACACAGAAAAAGAAAAAGACCAAAAACCCAGTGTTTCCTTGGTCGGGTCGGCGACAAACCCATTATTCTCTCTCTCTCTCTCTAAAAAATGGAGCCAAAATCCCCAAATTCAAGGCCCTAAACTAGCGCCCAGACAACCCACTGCCTTCCTCCACCCACTGGCGACATTCTCTCTCTCTCTCTCTCTCTCACAGCCTGTGTGGGTTTGGGTATATATGTATAATATAGATCATTGAGCACATCACATTCAAAATAGATCTAAGACAATAATAAACTTTGAAAGCAATGAAGTAAGCTATAAAATATGATTTAATTATTCAAAATCCTCGAAACATGTAATCATCATCCATACATAATAAATCTAAAAGAAAAACATAAATAACACCCCATTACTTGGCTAGGGTTTCATTGAAACCCTAGATATTGGTCTAGGCGGCCATAGAATCGAAGATTGGCAAGAAGTTGATGGAGTAGGCTATGGGAATCCTTGGTCTTCTTCTTCTTCTTCTTCTTCTTCTTCTTCTTCAATGACTATAGTTTCAGTAGTTGAAGGATGTGTATAATATTGTGTAACCCCCAATTTTACTTAAAAGAGGATATATATAGATTTGGAACAAGTTTCAGAGGCTTTCCTAAACCTAATCGTACTAAAACTGCTGTATTTACGTTTCTGGACGTATTCAGTCAATTCGGATTGCACAGGGCTCTTCAGTACATCGAAATACGGATTTTTGGTTTTTCAAGGGGTCGTTTGCACGGGCCGCTCGCGCGCGAGGTATCGCGCAAAAATTAATTAAGGCTGTTCCGGGGGACGATTCTGATCAAAAATTCAATTTAGGACGTCGCTCTAGCGAAATGCCCATTTTTCAACTTTTCTCATATTTTCTCAGCTTTGCGCGTCGATCGTAGAATTGAAATAACTTTTGACTCGTACCTCGGATTGACTCTTTGTTTGCGGCTATGTGTCCGTAACTCGAAGATCTACATTTTCTAAATTTGGAGAAAATTCTCAAATACAAAGTCATTGTCAAAAGTGTAATTTACCAAGGCTACCACTGTCTCCAGCTTTCACTGGAGTCACCTTTTGAGCACAGAATGTCTTCCAAAGCCACTAATCATTGGATTTTAGTACACTTTCGAGTTAAAGCTTCAAAAGCTACAAAACATATTGATAGAGATAGAGAATGTTAGTGTTAGAGATGATATGATAGAGATCTTTAAATAAGGGAAAAATGATAATAGAGATTTTTTTTTTAAAGTTATCATTCTTGGATTCATACTTTGTATTTCTTGCTACTTTGAATGATAACATGAAAATGACTCTTATTGTACTTTAATTGCATGTATCTCTATTGCATGTTTTGACATCATCAAAAAGGGGGAAATTGCTAGCCTTAAATTTCTTTAAGGCATTATTTATATTTGTTTTGATGATGACAAATCTATTGATAATAGCATATTTGTAATTATTCTATTCTAAGTTATTATCAAGTTATTTTCATTGTGTTAATCTCTTGACTTATGCATTTATATGTTCTAACTTTGTTTAAGATTATGAGATAGCATATGGTGAAGTCCAAGAGCAATGGAGCTCAACAAGGATCAAGCTTGAAGACTTGAAGATATTTCTATCCTTGGTTGAATACTAGGATTTTCTTGTAAGCTTTTTGATTAATCACTCATAGGGGCTCAAGTAACTTTATTTAGACTTTACAATATTTGCTCTCATACTTTAAAATACTTTCAATTACCTAAACATATTTACACCACTCAATTAAATTCATTTCACAAAAGTTTTCAAGTGGCTAAGTCAAAATCAAGAACCCTTTGCAGATGAGTCAACTTTAAAGCCAAACCTGATCTAATTGGTAAAGAATTAGATGTTGAGTTTTATATGGTTGGAAAGGTATTTAAATCTAGTTTTCGAATCTTCAAACGGATCACAAAAACAAGTTTTGTAGAGGGAGTTATGGCTGTTTTAGTAAAGAGGTGTCAGTCTGCGAAAAACTAGCAAAAACCAGTCGACTGATTTTTTTCATGACTAGTCGACCGGAGGTACTATTCCAGTCGACTGGATTGTAAACAAGTTGACTATTTTCAATTTTTGAAAGGTAGACACTGCTACAAATTTTTCAGTCGACTGGGGCATTTTTTCAGTCGACTGGATCGCGCTGAAACACCTAACGGCTAGTTTTCTAAACTTTTTAAAAATTGCTTTTACACCCCCCAAACACCCCCAACGGTCATATATGTTGAAAAGCTATATATAGGGGTGATTTCAAGGGTTAGAAAATGAAGGAAAATTATTCAAACAACTTGTTTAATCATCATTCACAATTGAGCCCTAGTTTGAGTAAAAAATCAATTTGTTCTTCATTTCAACTGTAATTCTTGAGAGAGCAACCAAGTCCCTTGTGGTCGAGTGGTAAGCTTCTTGGGTGTACTACCCAAGAGGTTTAGTGTTCAAGTCATGAGGGGCGTGGCCACTGGAGTATTCACCCAGCGCCTCCAGGCCTCGGGGGATTAGTCGAGGTGCGCGCAAGCTGGCCCGGACACCCCCGATTACCCAAAAAAAAAAAAAATTCTTGAGAGAGCACCCCTATAGAGTGAGCTTTCATTTGTATTATCTACTCACTAAGGAGTTGTTGTGTGAGCTATCATTGTATTATTTACTCTAGAGTGAGAGTTATCATTTGTACCCAATTTGTTTGTAAAGAGTGAGGGTTAGTAACCCTTGTGTGCAAAAAAGAGGTGTTCTTCTTTGGAAGAGATTGAAGGCTCTTGTAACGGTTTGATCTATACCTGTGAAGTAGATCGAGTAAAGGAATCCTCAAGAGGTGTTCATGAGGGGTGGACATAGGCCACGGTGTGCTGATTGCCGAACTACTTGAAAACTCGATTTACAAGTGTCTCTTCCCTTCTCTCTTTACATAATTGTTTGTGATTATGTTTAATTTGTAATTAAGTTTTTAAAAGGTTTATTTTTCGCTAAAACCTTATTCACCCCCCCCCCCCCTCTAAGGTTTCCATATTTGGGCCAACAATTGGTATCAGAGCTTCGGCTCTTCCATTTTCAAAGGTTTTAAAAAAATTGAGTTAAGATCCAAATGGAAACCAACACTTCTTGCATTCTTTATAGTGAGGGTCAATCGGCAAATAGACCACCTTGTTTTAGTGGATCAAATTATGCTTATTGAAAAAATAGAATGAAAATCTATATGATTTCTCAAGATTTTGAATTGTGGCAAATAGTGGTCAAAGGCCCTCATCTTCCTACAAAAATTTTAAACGATATTTCTATTTCAAAAACGGAAGATGAGTTTAATGATACCGATAAGAAACTCAATAAAATGAATGCAATGGCAATGAATTTATTATATTGCGGTTTAGACCCAAATGAATACAATAGAATTTCATCTTGCGAATCCGCAAAAGAAATTTGGGGTAAACTTGAAGTGACTCATGAGGGAACAAGCCAAGTCAAAAAGTCAAAAATGAATTTGCTTGTTCAATCTTATGAAATGTTCAAAATGTTGCCTTTTGAGTCTACTGGTGATATGTCTACCCGTTTTACAACTATCATCAATAGCTTGAAAATCTTGGTAAAGTTTCTGCTAATGAAGAAATTATTGAGAAAATTCTTAAGGCTTTACCAAAGCAATGGCAACCGAAGGTCACGGCTATCCAGGAAGCGAAAGATTTGACAAACTTGTCAATTGAACAACTCATGGGATCTCTCATTACCCATGAAATGGAGTAAGATGTGCTTGTCGAATAAGACAAGAAAAAGGAGATCAAAAGAGGATATATCGCCTTGAAGTCCTCAAGCTCAAAGAAAAAGGGAAAAGATCATGAGAGTAATGAGGATGAGGAAATGGCTTTGATCACCCAAAAATCTTCAAAGTTTCTATAGAAAGAAAAATTGGGAAAGAAACCTCCTAAAGATGAACCACGTAAGAAGAAGGCAATGAAGGCCACTTAGAGTTGCTCAAAGAGTGAATCGTCGGACGACAACTCAAATGAAGATGAGATTGTCAATCTTTGCCTCATGGTAATTGACAATGGGATAACCTCTACTTCTTGCTCTTTCAATGACTCTAATGATTTTATTGAATTTCAAAATGTTGAGTCAAGTTCTATCGAAACAAAAGTTCAAGAAGATTATTGCATTAGTACTCCTCCATTGTTGAAAGATCATAAGTATGATCATTGGAAGAGAAGAATAGAAATTTATTTTATATCACTTGACATAAATCTTTGGAACATTGTCAAAAATGGTTTTTCTCCCAAACCATAGATTGAATGGAATGAAAGTGATCAAAATAACTTTCTATTGATTCTTAAAGCCATGAAAATTCTGTATAATTCTTTAGATGATAGTTCATATAATAGAATTCGTTCATGCTCTAGTGCAAGTGAAATTTGGTTATGTTTAAAAAAATTTCATGTTACAACTAACCAAATTTGTGAAGAGGAAAGAGTGTGCCTTTTTGCAAATGAAAATGAAAAGAATGAGAAAATGGAAAAAGGGGCCACTTGGGATGATGACGACTCATTCGATGATGACTCATGTGACCAAGAAGGTGCACAAGAGAATTTGGTAAACTCTAACCCTACATCTATGCTTGAATCTCCTAACTATAATGAGCTTCTATGTGCTTTTGAGGAGTTACATGAGGAGTTAGAAAATTTGGGATCTAAATATATAACTCTTAAAAAGAAATCTTCCAAACTTTCAAATGAGTTAAATATTTTAAAATCCCAAAATGAATCTTTGAAAATTGAAAATGAAAAACATGTTTTAAGAACACAATCTTCAAATGAGATTGAAAAAGAAAATTTGGAGTTAAAAAAAAGCAATTGGATGATTTAAAATCTCAAAATTAAATTTTGAGAAAAGAAAAGCTTGTTTCCACCAATCAACCTTCAAGCGAATTTATTGAAAAAGAAAATGTTGAATTGAGAAATGAGGTGGATGATTTGACAAAAACGTTGGCAAAATTCACACAAGGTGAACAAAATTTGAATATGCTTTTGGAAAAGCAAAAATGTGTTTTTGACAAAGCCGATTTGGGATTTCATTCCACATACAAGGAAAAGAAGTACAAAAGCTTCATTGTAAACTTCTACTTCAAACTCTCAAAATTCTCACAAGAATTTCTTTGTTATAGCATCAATCTCAAATGAGACCCTTCCCTATGTAACTTGTTATTATTGCATGAAAAAGGGACATGTTAATTATAAATGTTCATTTCGAAAGAAAGTTAACATGGTTTGGGTTGTGAAGGGATCCTCTCCTACCTCCTTGGCAAATGTTGCATCCAAGATGTGCTTGGACATTTGATAAATCTCTCACCTTAAGCCTAGTAGGAGTAGGATAGATTAATTTGTGCTGATATTTCTCTTGATAGAATGCTAATCATGTTTTGGTTTATCATATTATCTTTTTTTGATGTTCATGAGTAAATCCATCATCCTAAGGAGATTATGCATAATTTTAATCTTATAATTGGTATTTATTCATATATATATATATATGCATATGTTGAGGGGGAACATATTACTATGTTCACTTTAATTGTTTTGGTATCTTATTGCCTCCATGATATGTTTGCTTAACTTAAGGGGGAACTTTTAGATCAAACCCCCATCTTTTTGTTGTTGTCTAAAAGGGGAGAATGATAGAGATAGAAAATGTTAGTGTTAGAGATGATATGATAGAGACCTTTAAATAAAGGGATAATAATAATAGAGATTTTTTTTTAAGTTATCATTCTTGGATTCATACTTTGTATTTCTTGCTACTTTGAATGATAACATGAAAATGACTCTTATTGTACTTTAATTGCATGTATCTCTATTGCATGTTTTGACATCATCAAAAAGGGAAAAATTGTTAACCTTAAATTTCTTTAAGGCGTTATTTATATTTGTTTTGATGATGACAAATCTATTGATAATAGCATATTTGTAATTATTCTATTCTAAGCTATTATCAAGTCATTTTCATTGTGCTAATCTCTTGATTTATGCATTTATATGTTCTAACTTTGTTTAAGATTATGAGATAGTATATGGTGAAGTTCAAGAGTGATGGAGCTCAACAAGGATCAAGCTTGAAGACTTGAAGATTTTTCTATCCTTGGTTGAATATTAGGATTTTCTTGTAAACTTTTTGATCAATCACTCATAGGGGCTCAAGTAACTTTACTTAGACTTTAGGATCCTTGCTCTCATGCTATAAAATTCTTTCAAGGACCTAAACATACTTAGACCACTCAATTAAATTCATTTCACAAAAGTTTTCAAGTGGCTAAGTCAAAATCAAGAACCCTTTGAAGATGGGTCAACTTTAAATCCAAACCTGATCTAATTGGTAAGGAATTAGATGTTGAGTTTCATATGTTTGGAAAGGTATTTGAATATAGTTTCTGATTCTTCAAACGGATTGCAAAAACGAGTTTTGTAGATGGAGTTATGGCCGTTTTAGTAAAGAGGTGTCAGTCTGCGAAAAACCAGCAAAAACCAGTCGACTGATTTTTTTCATGACCAGTCGACCGGAGGTACTGTTCCAGTCGACTAGATTGTAAAAAAATTGATTATTTTCAATTTTTGAAAGGTAGACACTGCTACAAATTTTCCAGTCGACTAGGGCATTTTTTCAGTCGACTGGATCGCGCTGAAACACCTAACGGCTAGTTTTCTAAACTTTCCAAAAATTGCTTTTACACCCCCCAAACACCCCCAACAGTCATATATGTTGAAAAGCTATATATATGAGTGATTTTAAGGGTTGAAAATTTTAGTAAAATCATTCAAACAACTTGTTTAATCTTCATTCACAATTGAGCCCAAGTTTGAGTGGAAAAATAAATTTGTTCTTCATTTCAATTGTAATTCTTGAGAGAGCAAATTGTAGTGAGCTTTCATTTGTATTATCTACTCACTAAGGAGTTGTTGTGTGAGCTATCATTGTATTATCCACTCTAGAGGGAGAGTTATCATTTGTACCCAATTTATTTGTAAAGAGTGAGGGTTAGTAATCCTTGTGTGCAAAGAAGAGGTGTTCTTCTTTGGAAGAGATTGAAGGCTCTTATAACGGTTTGGTCTACACCCGTGAAGTAGATCGAGTAAAGGAATCCTCAAGAGGCGTTCTTGAGGGGTGGACGTAGGTCGCGTTGTGCGGATTACCGAACCACTTGAAAACTCGGTTTGCATGTGTCTCTTCCCTTCTCTCTTTACATAATTGTTTGTGATTGTATTTAATTTGTAATTAAGTTTTTAAAAGGTTTATATTTCGCTAAAACCTTATTCACCCCCCCCCCCTCCCCTCTCTCTCTCTCTCTCTCTAAGATTACCATATTTTGGCCAATACATAGAATACTTATTAGTAACAATGAATAACTAAATAAAATGGACTAAAATAGCGTATCTTCAGAACTATAAACACGAACTATTCAGTCTCGATCAGCTATTACAATCAATGATCGCATGATTAGCTGCTAACCAATCCATTCCCAATAGAACATTAAAGTGTTGAATTACTAATGGTACTAAATCCACGGTTAATCCCTTACCATTTACATTAATCTCGCATTTCCTAAACACACCTGAACTAATCAATGGAGCTCCTAACGATATTGCAACCGATAAATCATAATCTAGAAGCTCTAATGGTTTATCTAGACGCTTAGCAAAGTTATGCAACACAAATGAATGCGTGGATCCCAAATCAATAAGTGAATTTGCTAGGTGTGAGAAATGGGAACCATACCTGAAATAACGGTATCAATGGAAGCAGTTTCCCCTGGCCTCAGTTAGAATAACCTCGCCTCCTGTTGTCCCTCCTCAATGGTCGCTGAGTAGATCGTGGTGAAAGAGCACTAGCCACAAAAGAACTAGAGCCTAAAGCTCCCTGAAGCTTGGTAGGACAATTCTTATCTTGATGTCCTAACTCTTTACAAAATAAAGCATCATCCTCTCATATCCATATTTTGATTTGTACAATTCCTTTCCATATGTCTTGGTTGTCAGCAGAGGTTGCAGGTATTCGGGTTTGAAGTTGGTTTCACCGTCCCCAATGGAATTTCTAATAAGTTAACATTTCGGATTGTTCCCATCGGAACCACTTCCACTGTTGGCCAATTAACCTCCTGGACTTTGCCTATTCGCATTTTCTGCCCACTAAACTGACTTGATCCCATTCTTTTGCTTTGTTGGCTTAGTAGTGGTTGCAAGCTTGGAGTATGCCCAATGTCTCTCTCAGCAATGGAAGCAATGTCCACTACACCGGTGAAAGTCTGAGGCCGAAATACAGTCACTCACCCTTGAATATCACTTCGAAGTCCAGCCACAAACTTTTATTCTTTTACTTTTTCAGTTGATACAATGTCCACGGCAAACCTTGCCAAACTTGTGTATTGTGCTGAATACTCTCGAACCGACACTTTTCCCTATACTAACTCCATAAACTCTTGAGCTTTCTGATCTTTGAATGACTCTGGGAAGTATTATTTATTGAATATCTCTGGAAATTGATCCCAAGTAGTCGATTGGCCTGGCCCCAGCTTGGTACACCACCAATATTATGCCTCATCCTTCAACGTATCAGTTGCAAATAAAACTTTCTGCTCCTCTGGACATGGTAGTACTCTAAATATATTCTCCATATCGGAAATCTAGAAATTAGCCCTCATCGGATCGACTTCTCCTCAGAAAATCGTTGGCTTTTTCTTGTAGAATTGGGAGATAGTAACAACTTCCTCCCTTGGATTCGGATTTAGATTCGGTTGCATTGGTCTTTCCTTACCACACGTGTCTCAGCTACTCGAACTAATCTTTCGATTGCCCTTTCAACTCTTTCCATTCGGTTTGAGTTTTCACCTCCAGACATTTTTCCTGGTACCCATAATATAATACACATACATGTTACTTAAATAACTACATGGCATGCTAATCAATGGCTTACGTGAATAAGAAGGATCGCCTAAGAGTGCTCCTAGCTCTTAAGGGTAGGTAGTTTCCCCTTTCATATAATCTATGACTACCCTCTCTTAGTAGGAGGTTAACTATGTCCACAACTAATTGTGTAAAGTAACAAAAGCGGCAAACAAAAATATAAAAAGAGCAAACAACTGAACGAAAAAGGCTCAGAAACATGGAAACTATTCCATAGCCTCGGCCCAAGAGAAGCAAGCAACAAACAAGAACCTTCTCCAAAGAAATCTTTGTATTCTATTCCTCAAGTGCCACATCGAACCAGCCTTTCTCGCTCGGGCAAACGAGTGGCGGTCACTTCCTATTATATGAATCCATCATCCATAGAATGATGGGAAAAGGGAGAGAGACTGGGAGTGTGATTCCGTCCTATTGAATCGGAATGGATAGCTGAACTCGCCAGGTGGGTTACGACTGAATCAACTTCTAGTTGTTCCCCAGAGGGTTGGTTTACTCACCTACCAATATGTGTATACATGTTTATATAACTATGTCGTTGTGTGTACACTACGTGTTGTATGTCACTCGTTCCAAAGGCATTAGCCTATTGCTCTGATACAAAAAATCATCACACCCCATCCCACGATGCGTGGATTAGGACCGTGTAACAAAGGATTAGCCACTCTAAACACCAATTATTAACATAGTTTTAAGAAATATCAATCAGATTCATGAAAAAACACTCACATTTAAAAACTGACAGATCCGGTCTATTGGTCGGGGATCCGGTCGATTGGAATTGCATTTACAAAGAGCTTAATATCTGAGAACACCTGATCCGGTCAACTCACCCTGGATCCGATCGACTGAGTTTATAAAGGGGGTTGCCAAATCTAGTCGACTGGATTCAGTCCAGTCGACTAGATCGGGATTTACAAAGAGCTTAGACATTTGAAAAGGATGTCCCAGTCGACTACATTGGATAATGCATTCGACTGGTTTTGAATTCGATAAAAACTATTATGAAACATTGGCAAATCCAGTCGACTGTACACCTGATCAGTCGACTGGTTTGTACCAGCAGAATATTCTAAAGCAAGTTCTGAATTTAAGTTCCAAACTCCATTCTAAGGCAGAAAACTCAAACTAAGACACTTTCAAAACTTAACATATCCGCAAACCAAGATCAACATTACCAAACTTACATCACGAGTCTTGGGTCGTGATTTACATAATTTATAACTAAAGTTTTACAAACATAGAATATTACAAATACGAGAGTTCCTATCCAATACAACAGTGATATAACTAATTACAAGGAACAACAACAACAACAACAACAACTCCCAGCCCTTCCCCGCGTACTCATTATCACCTCTCTGGAATTTGTTTCGAACTTGCGGTGGTTGTTATTTACCACAACAGAAAAGAAAAAAAATTCTTAAGCATTACTGTCACGACCCATCCCGCTACGGGCGGAAATAGGACACGTGGCACGCCACCGAGGCTCATCCAATTCATTCTATAACTCTAGCAGCGGAAAAGAAACTTAAAGAAACTCTTTAAAACATAGTTCATTTTTGGAAGAAAAACAAAACATTGAACTATGAGTCCGTAAAATCCGTATCAATTTGAAAAGTTAATTATATTTCAAATTAACCATAAAAGTGTTATTAAGGACCCCAAAGGTACCCTAGAAGCAAAATAGAATAGTTCAATATTTTCCGTAAAAGGTACTTCCTTTGTAAAAACACTATTCACGGCCAGCCCACTTTTGCCTATTTTTACTTTTTTGAAAACGTCGCAATTACGACAAAACTCAACATACAAATTCCCAACCGTTCTGAAACTTTACCAAAGGTATATAAACATATTAGACTGCATGTCTAAGCTTTGAAAACATTAACGGAACGAGTCAAAGACTTGTTTGGATCAAAATCTCATAAGTGCTACAACAATTCATAGAACATGAAATTCAACTTGTTATCCCCTAACACTTGAACTCAAGAGTTCCAATTCGCTTCCAACCAACTTAAAATGATTTTCAAAAGAATATTACATCAACTCAATAATAATAATCCAGAGCTTCTATGATTCAGTTACAAAAATCTATACCCCAATTCCTCCGAATGATCCCAACGGCCTCATCCCTCGCATTCCATCTTTCCTTTCTTCATACCTGCAATGGAGTAAATCTCCATTGCTCAGCTATATGCTGAGTGTACGATTCTAAACAAATGCATATGGGCAATTCATGCTTTAAATATCTAATTCACATAATTTAGTCTCCGGGGAGAGAGATACGCATTCACCCAGTATATCGGCAAGTCTTAAATCTTAAACCGCGATGCCAATGGTTAGCCAAGAATCACTCAACCACTGCATCCATCTGCTCTGGTTGGCCACTTCCCACACCAAGCAAGTAGTCGTCACTACTGTAAACTCTCAAACATCGAGAGGCGTGCACCGGCGTAAAATTATATCAAACTCCCCTTTGACCCACATAGACATTTAGCATACTCACATAATCATGTCACCGTGCTTTTCTATACATACTCGCTAAATTTAACGGGCCTAATTTAACACATAAGTTTGCCCGGATCACGATTCATACAAAACATCTAAAACATCCAAAATTGTCTATATTACATAGGTTCAGAATTCATACCTCGAGCAATCGTCCTATAACTTTGAGGAAAGCACTCGTAGCCCGATTAAACATCGGATCTCCGATTAGGAGTGATTCCTACAAGTATTTACATGTTTTTCCCAAATTTCCATAAATTAGATTTTCGGAAAAACTTAGCCAAACGAGGCCTAAGTGGTATCAAAATGTAGCTCTTACCTCGAGGAGCTCGAATATGAAATTTGGACAAAAACTGACGATCGAAAAGTCGTCGATTTGAGTTGGCAAGCTCTAAGCTTCAAAATCCCCAAATCTCCTCTCTTGATTTCAATTTTAGGTTGAAGACATTATGACAAAATATCTTAGCTTTCTATATATAGACAACACTTTCGGAAATTGTGTTTACCTCCCCACGAATTCTCAAAACATCTAATTATACCTTGAAACGTCGCACACGTCCATTTTATAACTTTACGAGTGAAAACTAAAATTTATAAAAGTTTTCGACTATGTTCCGTTTGGGTCCAAAAATCACGTTCTGAAACTAATTTCGTGAAATCTCTAGACCACCTACCTTTTATGCTATGCATCACTCACGTTCTCACCACAGTATTCACAATGATCTAAGATAGGATCAAACTACCAGAAATTATACAAAACAGGTATAATTACTATTCATGAAAATCAGGTAAAGTCAAATAACATTTAAAATCACATAAATGTCATTTACTCATGTCAATCCCTCATTGATTATCAAATCTCTGTGTCCTCGATTGACACTCACCGTTGACCCACGTCAACCACATCCACAATTATTAATCAACATTAATAATTCACAATAAATCAATTTTGTATTTTAAAATAAATAGATTTCCCGGGACGGGTGTGACAACTCTCCCCTCCAAAAAGGAAGTTTGTCCCCAAACTTAAACCATCTTCTCAAGTCACCAAGACTTCACACAAGTACTTCAAACATTTGCCTCATACACAAGCCAACCACTTTACTGAGAAGTCACAGTCTCACGAGGAAAGTAAATCCTCAGGCTCTTGAGGCAAATAAATCCTCAGAGCCCTCGTCTCAATCCGATAGAAGATTCAACAGAATCCTAGCAATGCCTCGAAGCATCCCAATAAATAAGAATGTCAATACCTGAGTAGAACACACTCAACAGTCAATCCCGACATTAAATCATATCACAACGTAACAACGTCAACTCAAATATCATTTCATCGTACTTGTCACACATATATTTCCGAACTCAATAGTTTCATCATAATACCCAAAACAAGGGAGATAACTCAGCTTCCATTCACCTATCTTTCTTTTCGACTGAAAGTCGTTGACATTACGTCTCAACTGGTTAATATCTATACACGATTCTTCGTCCCGAAGTGAACCACAACTTAGTACTATCACACATATATACCCCGTCGATAAGTCAATGCTTCAATCAATTATTTCACGTACTATAGATTCAATCTCTTACTCTGTTAATCACCAAACCACTTGTAGTACTATAACGCATTTTAAACGACTCCCAAGTTCTTATCAATTTCTAATCCTTCTTTCCTAATAAATCCATATCATGGCAACTGCAGTTGAAATGACTATCACATAATCGGTAGTGCGTCACATTAGTACTCTCCCTCTGTCTACTAATTCTTATCATTCCATTCAGGTTTTACCAACCTCGTACTATACTCCCATCATTCGTGCCTCGTAACGTATCAAAGATTCTTTATTGAAAATTTCACACCATTTTACTCATTCGAGTCTACACATGTCCCAAATCACCTACAGTGAGGTCAAACACATTCGTCATTCATCGCTCCCCAGTTTGTACTCGAACTGCCGTCAATTAACATAGAAGGTTACCCCTAACATTTTCACTTTAAAATGTTTAACAAAGTCCAATACATTTCTCATTCAGGTTTTAAAACAACTATTTTGAAATCTCACATAATACCTCATCTCTTTCTCAACACCACTACCCCAATATCCATCGTAACGAATAGCATTGTTAATCAAAATTTGACTTAGAATCATGCACGTACTACAGAGTTTATCATAACATATCCTCTTGTTCAGAACATACCCTGTTCCTGTCCCAAACCGTTGATCATTCACAATCCATCATGTTTACCTAATGTACTCACACTCTGAGCCAATCACTTTTCTTTCGAAGATCACAACTGCAATGTAGTCCATTCTCATATCAATCCAGGTAAATCCACTACCATTTATGTAGTTTACAACTCTATACATCTCTGGTGTTTCACTTTCACCTTTGCAGAAGTCCATATCGATCACACTTCTGTATATCAACTCTCACCGAGTTCCTGACAACCGTTCACACTAAGCGTATAATCTTTGTATAACATCTCAAGGCACCATACCTTATTCCGACATTCATTGTTTCATAACCGTAGTCGAATCTGACTCAATTTCCAATTGAAACTCTCTAGTCCTTTATTTATGCTATCCGAGTCTCCAATCCATTATTCCTGAATAACCTATTGCTCACAGCATTAACACCATCCCCACATACAATCTGAGGATAAGTCGGTAATTAAATCTTCCCACAAAGTACTATAGCATCACTGTGTTCAATAAATTCTATATCGATTTCCAATCCACATACCTTTCACGACAATACCCCAAGGTAAATTCTCACTCTGGTCACCAATGCCAAACGATTCCTAACTGTCATCTTTCAAGCGCTTCACACTTTGCGAATCTCATCAAGTTCTTGATTGATCAATGCCTCAAATCATTCATTACCTCAGGTTACTCCAATACTTAAATCGAAGTCGAGCTCCCTTTGGAACAATACTCACGACCTCTCTTTTAAGGTCATAACTTCTATTTTGTCACTAAAAAGAAAATAAAAGATGATGGATTTTTGTGGGGTTTTACTAAACTACTAATTTTTATATTTTTGCAATAAAAGTAATTAAAGCTATTTTTTTCTTAACAGTTTATGATAAAGATTTTAACAGTGCAAAATAAATTAACTAACACACTAATAAGAAAAGGAAGAAAAATAAATAAAAGCTAAATTTTTGTGAGATAAACTTTTTAGATTTAATAATAGCAAAAGATGGAAATAATACAGATATTTAAGCAAAACTATTATAAAACAGGAAATATTAATTAACTAGGGGGAAATGATTTAAAGGAATTGGGAATATGCAAACCAACACTAGATCCCACAACTTTTGTGCATTTGAAAAACTTTTGGCAGATAAGACTGCAGAGTCATTCTTTATTTAAAAATAAACTTTCACTAGTATGGGTCATATCAAGTGTGTCAGGTTTGATATGAAACGACGTCGTTTGGTTTAAAGAAAAATAAAAAGGCAATTGGGCAGTAGTCAGGTTCGAACCGTGCCCCGCCGCGGACGTGGGTTATTCGGCGTCCAGTCCCCACCACTCTGCCACTACACAATTGCCTATCCATTATTGGATAGAAATATATATAAACACATATTTGAAATATTAACTTTGTCATATGAGTTGTTTGAGTATGCTAGGTGTTTTTTATGACAAAAGGCATAGTTTGACAATCCACATAATTAGGCTTTTTATTTCAACTATGTACTCTTTTGAGCCCAATATAGCCATAGTATATAAACATGTTAAATGGTCATAAACTATAGATACATAGATATTTTTGGCCATAAATGGAAAAACAACCCATCCAGATAAATTTGCCCATTTAAGATTAGTGCACAGAAGCTGTGGTTTCTAAGTTTTTATTACATATCCCTAATTAAAGTTTTAGCCTACCATTTTGGAATTGAAACTGTCTTCCAAATAAAATTTAAAGATGAATTAAATAGGTGTAAACAATGACTGCTCAATTAAAACTAAAGCTATAAAACCAAGGTAAAGGTGAAAACTATTATTATTATATTATTTTCTTTACTTAACATGAGCTGGGATTGAATTTGTGGAATCTGCAAAATAGCAAAGTTTAGTACAACTAGGCTAATAAAATATACATAAATGGAAATACTGAACCAAAAATAAAATACTAAACCTTTGACTTTGGATTCTTGTGGGGTTACAGTGGTTGAACTCCAAGAACACAAATAAGACCAAACCAAATCCAAATATACTTTTGGAGTGAGATATGGGTATGATGTACTTTTGGACTTTAGTAGGTGATTATAACAACTACGTGGCTAAGAAATCTGGCATTTAATCGCAAAACCTGTCTTTTAGTGAATGAAAACATTGCTATAAAAACTGAAAATTTGGAGTTTCTAACTATTTTAGGGGACAACTATAAGTACTACTAGACTAGAAATATTAGATCTAATTTTAAATAGGAATATTTTACTACTACAAATTGACAAGGGTCATACAAGAAAACAAATATTTTAAATTTAAGAAATACAGTACACAAAGTTTTGCTACATATTTTTGAACATGAAATCATCAATTACATAAAAGTACAATTTTACAACTACTAGAACTAGAAAAGGCAAAGAAAAACTAAAGTTTCCTATTTCTAGGGACAATATAAAGTGCTCACATGATAACCTCCCCTAAAATATTCTCTCCCTAACAGTGATTGTTGTGAAGCTTGTGTTCTCCCTGTTGCTTGTGATCTTCCCCCATTTTATAGACGAAGGAATGATGAAAATCATCATCCCATTCGTCACTGAACCTTGCCATTTTTTCTTCTCGCGTGCGTCCCAATTTCTTCGACGCTCTGATAGGTTTGAAATTTTAAACCTGCACAATTGAAAGAGTGAGAGAGAGAAATGGGAAAGAAAACAAAAAAATACATATCTTTTATCAAACTTTCAAAGGTGTCAGACGTTTTTTTTTTTTTTTTTTTTTTATTCATTTGTTTATTATTTTTTTTCTTTTGTTTTTGAAAGTTTGTTCACGAGTTGTGAACTTTGACTAAAATATGAGAAATTTTTCGGTATGGTTGCTACTTCTTTCCTTCCCTTTATTTCACTTCATTTTTACCTAAACATATAAAATATGTAAAAACAAATAATTACATGCATTTGAGTGACATCACTGTTAATTTATATTAATTCAAATATGCATGTAAAACTAGGGATTTAGGGATTAAATGAGCACTATGTCTATTATATTGGCACATGAATGTGCAATATTCAGTGTTTGTCATAAGGCCTATTTGAAATAATTAGAGTCGTCACCTAACATTTGTGGTGTTAGGACCCCAACAAAGACAATTAAAGTAATTCATCTTTGGCTTTTGAAAAATAGTTTTCAGAAAAGTGAGCCCTTTAAAAGTGCACCCTCGAACATCTGTGCAAATACGGTTACCAATTTTAGTGATTTTTATTAAAATGGGGCATTTCAAATGAAAAAAAAAAGTTTTTTTTTCTTTTAGAAAGTGAATAGGACGAATTATGGTGATGGGTATGGCCGTACTCTTTGAGAGTTACTTACGTATCCCAAGGGGAGAATCAGGCCAAATGTAGTTCTGACTTGTGTGTGAGTGTATGCATGATTTTTTTTAGAGAAAGAAAAAGTAGTCCCATTTGACCGTACACGTGTGATATAGTGATTTGAAAAAGGGTCGGTGTAACTAGGAACTTTAACACACGTGGTATAGTCCTAGATTTTAACCTTTGGGAAGTTATTGAGATTGAAATAAGACTATGCAAGTGATTAGAGAATGATGTATTTTTTTGAACTTTTCTATTTATTTTTTATTTTATATATATTTTTTAGTCCTTTTAGTCCAATACTGGAAGTAAGGATCTGTACCCAAGTGACTAAAAAGTGTACTGGAAGTAAGGGTCAGTGCCCAATAAAAGTATGAAGACTTACCTGTCTTACATGTGCTGTTTGCAGATTTCAAGCAGAGGTGGCATTGGAGTTTTATTTTGAGAAAGTCCATTTTTTTTTTGTATTTTTCTTATTTTCATCTTCTTCTTTTTTTGTTTGTTTGTATTTTTTATTTTATACCGGAAGTAAGGGACAGTGCCGAAATGATTGAAAAGTGATTTTTTGTATTTTTATTTTATGCCGGAAGTAAGGGTAGGTGCCCAAAAGAAATTAAAAAAAAAATGTGAAGTGTGTTTAGGATAAGAAGACTTACCTGTGAAGATCTCCAAATGCAAAGGCGGCTGCTGAGTCCGATTAATCCTCTCTTTCTTTTTATTATTTTACTTATGTGAATTAAGCGATCTTTCTTATTTAGACATGGATTTCCATATTAGAAAACCGCGTAGTTCCCAGTAGAACATAGGTCTCCATATTAGCAATCTCGTCATCCTTAGTAGAACATGGCTCTCCGTATTAGAAACCACATCGCATTTCTGTATTGGGAACCATGTAATCTCTAGTCGGACGTGATTTTTGTATTAGAAACCAAGTAATCCCGAGTATGACATGGACATTATTATTTTTTTATTTTAATTTTATTTTTTATCAAGCAAGAATAAAGATGATATGTACAAGAGAAAAAATAATAATAATAAAAAAGCATGAGTTATTAGAGAAATTCGAGAAATTGGCTAGAATATTGATGGTAAGTGGCTGGGATGTTAGGTGATGATTTGAGGGGGCATGACGACGGTTGGGCAGCAACAGATGATGGCGGTAGTACAGTGGCCTTGAGGTATGTTGATGAGAATCCTGATGATATGATAGCTAGGTGAAGGGTGGTGATTGTGGTGGTGATTGTAGTGGTGACCTTGATGGCGGGTGATTAGAAGAGGTGGTATGGTGGTAGAGAAAATATAAACACTCTTTTTATTTTGGAGGGAGGGGGGGGGGGGGGGGGGGGGGGGGGGGGATTTTGTATTTAATGATGAAGTGAGAGAGATAGAGAGGATGGTGAGTGAGATATAGAGTGTGAGGGAGATACAGAGAGAGGCCTTTTTCTTTCTTCGCTCCTCCCCCCTCTATCGAATGGTTTAGCCTTGACTTTTTATAGGCCAAAACCTTCTTTTTTTAATTATTTTTTTGTTTGTTTTTGGAATCAAAGGCACTCCACTAACTAAAGGAGAGTCCCACAGGCTGTTGTTTTCTTGCCCCCCCCCCCCCCCCCCCCCCCCCCCCCCCCCCCCCCCCCCCCCCTTTTTTTTCTTTGCTTTGCTTTATGAATCCACCGAGAGCTATTTCCCCAATAATTTTGTGGAGGATCATGTGTGGTAGGATGCATGCGAAATTGTTGACCTTTTGACCTTATAGCTTTGACTTGCGATCCTTTCCATTCGATGTCAGATTGGGATGATTCAAAGAGCGATAGGCTCGTGTCAAAGAGCATTTATTTTGAAATGATTGGATTGGACAAAAATAGGGTGTCTACAACTGCCCCTCTTTGTCATGTTTTGCGAAGCAAATCGTGATAAAGACAAGGAGACACCCATTTTCGCCTCATCTCTTTCTTGTATTTTTGTTTTTGTTTTTTTATAATGAGAAACATGTACAAGAATACGAATGATCTCAAAATCTGTTCGAGATGCCCACGTATCTTATGTGGAGAAGGATCATATCGAGCGTAGTTCAAGTGAGTAACACCATGATTGGCGAAGGATGAAGTGATGTGCCAGAGTAGGCAAGTGAGTGGTGTGCCACGGTAGGTAGCAGGGAATTGGGAGTATTGTCAGTTTAGGCAAATAGCTCTGCTGGGGATTGAGAAAGTTACCAGAATGGGCGAACGACTCCACTGGGGATTCATGTGAGAATCAAACAGAAGAGGGATGGTGTAGTTGAGAAGTGCGTAATCTCGTAATCTCAAACTCTAACCAAAAATGTAGTAAAGTAAGGGTATGGTCGAGCTCTTAAAGCTACCTACGTTTCTCTCGTCGGGAAAATCAGACCGTGCATAGTTCGTATGAACCTGGGTAGCTGAGAGATGGTGAGAGACGGTGTAGTCAAGATGTGCGAAGCTGCGTAATCTCAAACTTTAATCGAGAACATAAAAGTAAAGGTATGGTCGACCTCTTAGTGCTGCCTACGTATCTTCTATCGGAGAATCACACCGTGCGTAGTTCGTGTTGTTGGGGAAAGAGGGATGTAGCCAGGAATTGCGAAGTCGCGTAATCCTAAACTGAGGTTGACGTTGATGATAACGGGGTGCCACTTGACGTAATTACTTCCGACGGTGATATTGTGAACATGATGCCTCTTGATAGACTCACTCTTGAACTTAAAGATGTGAACGGGGTGCCACTTGACAGTATCATTTTCAATAGTGAGATTGTGAATAGGATACCTCTTGACGGACTCATTCATGAGCTTAAAGATGTGAACAGAATGCCACTTGACGGACTCATTCCCGATAGTGAGATTGTGAATAGGATGCCTCTTGACGGACTCACTCTTGAGTTGAAGATGTGAACGGGATGCCACTTGACGGACTCGTTCCCGATAGTGAGATTGTGAATAGGATGCCCCATGACGGACTCACTCCTAAGCTGAAGATGTGAACGGGATGCCACTTGATAGACTCATTCCCATAGTGAGATTGTAAACAGGATGCCCCTTGAGAACTCATTCCCGATAGTGAGATTGTGAACATGATGCCTCTTGACAGACTTACTCCTGAGCTGAAGATGTGAATGGGATGCCACTTGATGGACTCATTGCCAATAGTGAGATTGTGAACAGGATGCCCCTTGACGGACTCACTCTTGAGCTGAAGATGTGAACGAGATGCCACTTGACTGACTCATTCCTGATACCCGATAGTGAGATTGTGAACAGAATGCCCCTTGACGAACTCACTCCTAAGCTAAAGATGTGAAGGGGATGCCACTTGATGGACTCATTCCCAATAGTGAGATTGTGAACAGGATGCCTCTTGACGGGCTGAAGATGTGAACGAGATGCCACTTGACGGACTCATTTTCGATAGTGAGATTGTGAACAAGATGCCTCTTGACAGACTCACTCTTGAGCTGAAGATGTGAACGAGATGCCACTTGACGGACTCATTCCCAATAGTGAAATTATGAACAGAATGCCTCTTGACAGACTCACTCCTGAGTTGAAGATATGAACGGGATGTCACTTGTCGGACTCATTCCCAATAGTGAGATTGTAAACAGGATGCCCCTTAACAAACTCACTCCTGAGCTGAAGATGTGAATGGGATGCCACTTGATGGACTCATTCTCGATAGTGAGATTGTGAATAGGATGCCCCTTGACGGACTCATTTCCGATAGTGAGATTGTGAATAGGATGCCTGTTAACGGACTCACTCCTGAGCTGAAGATGTGAATGGGATGCCACTTGATGGATTCATTCCCGATAGTGAGATTGTGAATAAGATGCCCCTTGACGAACTTACTCCTGAGCTGAAGATGTGAACGAGATGCCACTTGACTGACTCATTCCCGATAGTGAGATTGTGAACAGGATGCCCCTTGACGGACTCACTCCTGAGCTGAAGATGTGAACGGGATGCCACTTGATGGACTCATTCCCAATAGTGAGATTGTGAACGGGATGCCTCTTAACGGACTCACTCCTGAGCTGAAGATATGAACAAAATGCTACTTGATGGACTCATTCCCGATAGTGAGATTGTGAACATGATGCCTCTTGACGGACTCACTCTTGAGCTAAAGATGTTAATGAGATGCTACTTGATGGACTCATTCCCAATAGTGAAATTGTGAACAGAATGCCTCTTGAGAGACTCACCCCTGAGCTGAAGATGTGAACGGGATGCCACTTGACGGACTCATTCCCAATAGTGAGATTGTGAACAAGCTGCCTCTTGACGGACTCACTCTTGAGCTGAAGATGTAAATGGGATGTCACTTGATGGACTCATTCCCGATATTGCAATTGTGAATAGGATGCCTCTTGATGGACTCATACCTGATGCTGGATGATATGAACTTGGTGATCCTGAGTACGGGACATACTTCTTGATGATTTATAGAGGGGAGGTTGATTTGACATGTAGATCTGAGCTGAGGGATTACTGTAGAGTTGGAGTTTGAGCAAAGGCTGTATGAAGTGGGTTGGAAGTAGGTTAGGCCAGTAGTGAGGCTTTTGGAGCTATGTTAGGCCAGTGGTTAGGCTTTTGGAAGTATGTTGGGCCAGCGGTGAGGCTTTTGGAAGTATGTTGGGCCAGCGGTGAGGCTTTTGGAAGTATGTTGGGCCAGAGGTGAGTGCTCTCCTTAAAAGGATGATGGAAGGATCAGGACCAATTGCCACTATTACAAAAGATATGCATTTTCTGCTATATTATAAAGTATGAATGATTTTTTTTTTGAATGCGATGTTCTACTATGTATATATTTACAAAAGTGTTTGATGGATGAGTTTATCATCTGCAAAAGAATGTTCATAAGTTAATGGATATTGTATGTCTTGTTATTTGTTGGAATACTAGAAGACAACGTATCTTGACTTTATGGGTTCAGTGCCCCAGTATTCGGTGAATGTCCAGTCCTTATCTGTATTTGTACATGGCGTCGACAGTTTTTCCATAGTCTTCGATTTTTACTCGTAGCACTCTTTTGAGGTTTTCGTTACGCCCATCAGACTATCTTGAATTTGACCATATGTGATGGCCCATGTCTTTGAAATGATGAAAAGTATGACTTAATAAATCCAACAAGACTTGTGTCAATCAGAGTGGACTTTCAGTGGGTTGTATTGTAGGTTAGGGTCATGGGTTAAAAAATGAAGGATCGTATGAAGGCTCAAAGTTGTTTTTTTTTTTTGAAAGGTCGATGCCTGAGATCATCTAATGCTCTATTTTTTTTTCTTTTTGCCTGCCCCAGTCTAGCATGGGGTGAGTATTGCTGAGTGAAATGTGACTTGGGGAAGAATTTCCCCAATTCGAAGTGAGTATCCAAGTCGGATAGTGTTTTGTAGATTTGTTTCCAGCTTCTGTATTGAGCTCTCTTTTCCCATTTTTTTTACCGAGCTTCTTTTCTTTTTCTTTTTTTCCTTTTTTTTGTATTGCCCCAGTGTGGGGGGTGATCCTCAGGGGGTTTGAATTTGAAGAAATTTTTTTATTGTATGGCTCAAGTGGGCTAGCAAGTGGATAACAATGTTTGGATAGTTGAAATTATTACCTCTCATCATTTTGACACGAGTATAGTTGGATTTTAGAAATCATAAATGTGCAACTTTGAAATGAGGAGCAATTGGCTACCCCAATTGATACTTGATCGATGTGTGACACGCCTTGAGTTTGGATCTGAGGTATCCTTACCCTTAAGAGTGTGTTGTCCATATGTTACAGCAGTTATAGAGCAGCATGCATTTGCGATGATGGGCAACGTCAGGTACTGTAATGATCAATTATAGACTTGAAGCCTTTTTGGCATGTTCTGACATGGACTGTGATTTCATGGTAATCGGACATGTGTTGCGTCCAAAAGTCCAAGGCGCGCGATGTCCAAATTGACTTCAACAAGTTATAAGACAGTCATATCCAATGAATCATGAGATATTAGAGCAAGATGATAATTATTGATTGATGAAGAAAGTTTTTTTTTTTTTGAATTTTGTTTCTTTTTTTTTTTTTGAATTCATTTTTTTAAGAAAAAGAAATGTATGTATTTATACAAAGCAGACAATGCATATATTCAGTAATGTAGAAACTGTGTGGCATTTTGATGCCTCGTAAGGAGTGACATTTTGGACAGTGGGTGGAGATTTGTTTTTTTGCGAGAGTGACCCAAAGATTTGTGGGTGTGTCGATGGAGAACCAGAATGTTGGTAAAGGGTATAGAAATAGTGCATGGACTGGATGGTTGGGAACAACACATATGATTGGTTGCCTGTATATTTACATAATCCTTGACATTATTTTTTATTGATGGTTTTTTGCGATACATATAAGAGCAAAAAGAGAACAACAAGAAAACCCTTACATTTTCATCAATCCATTGTTCATTGGTAAAGCCCCCATCCAACAAATGAGTTGAATCACAGGGACGGGCCGAGTTTCCAAGAACATTATTCCTAGTCTTCATGGACTTCTTCATTATCAAGCCATTTGAACAAGAAGTAATCTCGCCCAAATCCATGTTGTTCTCCAAACTTTTTTTTATAAAGAGCGCCCGCACACCTAAAACGAGATCAAACTTCTGCTCTCGGTCGTAATCGCAAGGCACAATGGCGAAAGACAATGACTATGAGTATGGTAAGGGGAGAGAAGTAAGAGAAAGATGTGGGAGCGAGGATAGAGAGGGGAAGAGATGCAGAAATGAGAGGGGGAATTGTAGTTGAGAAAAAGGAAAAGAAAGAGAAATGAGGGAGAGAAGTGGGGGAGAGGTAGGTTTTATGCTTTCTTTTCTCTCCCTCTCTACCGACACTTTCTCTCTCTCCCTGTCTCTTCTCCTTTTTCTTTTTCTTTTTCTTTTCTCCTTCTCTTTTTTTTCGCCGACAGCCTCTCTCTCTCTCCTCTTTTCCTTTTTTTTTGACTTTTTTTATTTTGTATTTTGTATTTTTGTTTTTATTTTTATTTATTTAAGTAAGATTGTATTTGAGAAAATAGAGCAGCCTATTGATTTGGCAGCGAGATGATTTGGACAGTTGCGAATATGCTAACATTGCTTGGATTTGATAATATCAGTGTTCGCAGTTTTGACTTGCACGTGGTGTCATTGCATCGTATTAGGCCTGAATGAAGGATTAGAAATGATCAAGCATGCCCTTTTTTAGAATTGGGACACATATCAGCCTTTGAGCTGGTTCAAATTGATGATAGCAAACACAAGTGGATTATGAAAGTGATGGGGGATTAGATTCCTTATTTTATAAAGTGCACTTATGCTACTAACAAGTGATAGTATATCCACAGTTGATTCTTGAACTGATAGTCCAATATGAGAGTACATTGCATAAGAAGCAAAAATAGTGCTAATGAGGATTTTTTTTTCGAAATATGAAAAGTTACAATGATACAAATGTACATTTGGATGAGAGGGAGGTTTTAACTGAGTTTTACCAACGTGAGGCTTCCTTCTAGAGGTCGAATGCTAACGACATCCTATACACTTTTCAGCAACCATATAGATCCTATAGTCTGTTCCACAGAACCCTGGGTTAATGTTCTTCAGGACTTACTTCTGAGGATAATACCGTCCTGGGATGCTTACCCTCCCAGTTGCCCTATAAAATAGTACCCAAAGGTCTAAACTACATTAAGCTGGTAGAGGGACACGCGTAGTAAGACATGTAAGCTTAATCCCATGCACACTCGACGTACAGGGACTACCTCAAATACAGACTGTGATGTTCATTTCATTTTTTTTAAAACAAACAGAGCCTTAGTTCTATGGCTCTTACCACCTTGTGATTTGTTGAGTCTCCATCTCGCCCATTAAGTCCAAGAAGGAGCTTTGAGTTAAGTTATTGGCAGTGAAGAAAGAGTAAGGATCAGTGGATGAAGTAGGTGTTTTTGATTTGGGGGGAGATTTGGATATTTTGGGACCCCTGGTTTTTCTGTTTGATATAGGGGAATTTGGGACTTACTAGATTGCGAGTGTTGGACTAGATCAGACCAATGTGAGCAAGTTGGAGTAACAGAGGGGGTGTGGGTAAGAATAGAGACTGAAGAGCTTGTGAGATCCAACGGACTTGGAGAAGTTTGGTGGTTGTCACTAGATTGTAAGTACTGGACCATATCAGACCAATGAGAATGAGAAGAGCTTGTACAAATTTGAGTAACATAAGGAATATGCGGAGGGCTTGAGATTTCAGAAGAGATTGGAGTAGTTGTGGTGGGAAAAATGATTGGAACACTCTTGAAGAATTTCTATGTCGCAACCTAGATCATCCATGGTGTAGTCGATCCAAGGATCTAGATCAGGCTCTTTGGATTATTTGAGTGATTCCTTTTTTTGACTGGGCTTGGAGTTGTGAAACCTGTTTCTTCAGTTCTAGAACTCGTTGTTCGAGAAAAAAGACGCAAGAAACACAACCCAAAACGGGATCCTGAAGTCTAGATGTGGCTTCATACACAAGGGAGCATATAGTTTGTCGACGGTCTACCTTGGATACCTTTTCAATAAGGCATAGAAAGCTCCTGCTTTTGAAAAACTTGTTAATGGCCTCATAATTCCTCATACTTCCTGCATATTGAAAGTAGGGAGCCATGGGATAATCACTTCTGCATCGTCTTCTATTATACTCACATGCACCACAACGACTTGGGTCAATAATCCTTTTAAAAACCATTTTGGTATGATTCGCTGTTCCTTTTCTTGATCTCTATGGGAAGCTCTTGTACAGGGCTTGTTTTAGTTTCCTCTTATTCAGATCTGGGTTGGGTGAGGTTTTTTTTCGAGAGGAGAGACGAGTTTTTGCCAAGAGGTGGAAGGAAGAGGAGCAGAAGAAGAAAGAGAGGAGGATAATGAGACAGAGATAGAATGGGTGAGAAGGACAGAGAGAGAAGGGGAGTAGATCCATGAGGGGGGACAAGAAAAGGAGGGCGGGTGAGAAATAAAAGAGAAAGAGGGAGAGGGTTCAGTGAGAGTGACAGAAAGGGAGGCGGTAGGTGAGAAAGGAAGAAAAGAGAGATAGAGAGAGAGAGAGAGTCCGTGATAGTGACAGAAAGATAGGGGTAGGTGAGAAAGAAAGAAAAGAAAAGGAGAGAAAAAATGAGAGCACGTGGAGAGAGTGAGGGCATGTGGAGAGGCTGATGTCTAATGTAAACTTAAATTAGGCCTGGCCCCCAAACCTTTAAACCTGCAGCGTCGAAGCACTTTCTCAGGTTGGTGGTTCGAGTGGAGAAAGTTTCGGTGCTGGTACCGGCGGTACTACTGCAACGGCCATGCCACTTACTAATCCTCCTATCTATTCTTAAAGGTTTCCTCTTAAGAAAGTGTTGTGTTATGCTTGCATGCCAGTGTGTAGTGTGCGTGATAGTTAAAGATCGTGGCATTGGCCTTTGCAATTTTGGCATTGGCCTTGCATTTTTATTTTAGCCTGAGTCGCGAACACCTATGCAAAAGAATATGAATTTACAAAGAAAAAGTGAAATAAAAAAATTGTTAACACAAAAGAAATGCTCCATTGTAACGAAAATCACTAAAGTGATGGCCCGAGTCTTCTAAAGAGTAAGATTCCCCAGCAGAGTCGCCAACTATCGTGCCCGTGCCCTCGGAACGTCAGGCTGTTGGTGTGGGCCCGACTTTCTGAGAGTGGGTGAAATATGACATATTTTTATTGGGAAGGGTGAAAAGAGTAAGGTAGGGCCTATTTGAAATGTTCAGAGTTGTCACCTAACATTTGGGGTGTTAGGACCCCTGCAAAGACAATTAAAGTAATTCATCTTTGACTTTTAAAAGACAGTTTTGAGAAAAGTGGGCCTTTTGAAAGTGTGACTCTGAATAGCAATGCGAAAACTAGAGATTTTGAGATGGGCTCGGGGACTCGATTATGTCGAGGGAAGGTATTAGGCACCCTCAAACATCCGTGCAAACACGGTTACCAATTTTAGTGACTTTTTTAAATTAAAATGGGGCATTTCAATTGAAAAAGAAAAAAAAAATTCTTTTAGAAAGTGAATGGGACGGAAAATGGTGATGGGTATGGCCACACTCTTTAAGAGTTTCTTAAGTATCCCGAGGGGGGAATCAGGTCAAACGTAGTTCTAACTTGTGTGTGAGTATATGCATGATTTTTTTTAGAGAAAGAAAAAGTGGTCCCATTTGACCGTACACGTGTAATATAGTGATTTAAGAAAGAGTCGGTGTAACTAAGAACTTTGACACACATGGTATAGTCCTAGATTTTAACCTTTGGGAAGTGATTGAGATTGAAATAAGACTATGCAAGTGATTGGAGAATGATGTATTTTTTTTTTTATACTTTTCTATTTTTTTCTATTTTTTATTTTTATTTTTTCAGTCCTTTTAGTCCAATAATGAAAATAAGGATATGTGCCCAAGTGACTGAAAAGTGTACCAGAAGTAAGGGTCAGTGCCCATTAAAAGTATGAAGACTTACCTGCCTTATCTGTGTTGTTTGTAGATTCCAAGCAAATGTGACATTGGAGTTTTATTTTGAGAAAGTCCATTTGTTTGGATATTTCTTTCTGTCTTTTTTTTTTACTTTTGATTTTATACCGGAAGTAAGGGACAGTGCCCAAATGACTGAAAATTAATTTTTTGTATTTTTATTTTATGTCGGAAGTAAGGGTAGGTGCCCAAAAGAAAGAAAAAAATGTGAAGTGTGTGTAGAATAAGAAGACTTACCTGTGAAGATCTCCAAATGCAAAGGTGGCTGTTGAGTCCAATTAATCCTTTATTTCTTTTTATTATTTTATTTATGTAAATTAAGCGATCTTTTTTTATATTTAGATATGGATTTTCATATTAGAAAACCGCGTAGTCCCCAGTAGAACATAGGTCTCCGTATTAGCAATCGTGTCATCCCCAGTAGAACATGACTCTCCCTATTAGAAACCACGTGGGATTTCTTGTAACACCCACTCCCGCGATTAATTGTTAATCATGATTTAGGCATGCATTAGCATAATTAATTGGTGTTTATTAACACATGTTTATGTGGGTTTTAGCTCACTTGTTTATTATGGGTGTCCAGTTGGGAACCCAGTATTGGCCAATGTGGCAGTCCTAAATTGGGACATGAGTTGAGGAAGTTCCATTGTGATGGGGCAATATTGTGGAATCACCCTTATGTGCTTAAATATTTATTAAGGCATATGTGAAATATTTATATGTTGTTTAAAATATATTATTTATTGTTAGAGACATTTGTGAGAACGAAATGAACACATTATATAATTAATAGGCTAATTAGTAACTTCATAAAGTTATGTGGGACCACTTATAGGACCCACGCGAGACATAGACAAATACCCACTTAAGTTTGGAGGACTAAATAGTTTGTTATAAAACTAGTGGGGGTGAAATAGCAAATAACCAAAAGTTGGGTGGGATTCATAATAGAAATGTTAAGTTTTATATATAAGCTATAAATCCAAGAGGAGATACATCTCCTGCTTCATCTTCTTAATCGGTTAGAGAGAGAAAAGAGATGAGGGTTCGCCGGAGCTCCACGACGCTGATTGACGCGTCGTTCGACTTCCAATTTCAATTTCGAGACCGGATTTGGACTCACAGAGGTGAGTTATACGTTTTTTCTTATTGAGTTTAATTGTCGTAATTCTCGCGACCCAATTTTGAGCGGTAATCCATAGTTTGCCTAATTAATGTAGGATTTGAATCCGGAGTAGGTTTGGGCTCTAATTTCACAATTAGGAACGAATTATGAAGAGGTGATTGGTTTCAATCTTGTTTTTAGATGAGATTCTTGTTTGTGATCATTTGAATGTTATACACATGCCTATTTAGCTTAATTACCCATGTTTAACTATAATTATGTGAAAAGCATGGTGATATGTTTATGTGAGTATGTTTAGTTGCCTATTTGGGTCAAAGGAAAGTTTGTATGAATCCGCCCTGAGATTGTTCCGTGGTAATGACCACTTGTTGCCGACAACGGCATTAGACCACACGTGTGAGGTGTGGTTCATTAGCTTGTGTCGTGGACTATTGGGGGAGTTACGGACTTGCGAGTACTGGCAGAGGAAATACTTGCTTGTCCGGAGATCATTTTTATTTGTTGAGTTGAATATAAGCATTGGTATGTCATCCGTGTGCTTGATTGATATCTCTTACTAAGCATATAACTTATATATTGTAGTGATTATTGAATAACCATTGTAGGTGAGCACAACGGCGAGAATCCGGGGAGATGAACTTTGGCTTGTGCATATAGTAGCTTCATGTATATAGTTGTTTTGAGCAAAACCTATAGTGTGGGTAAAATCTAAGTTTGTAATAGTTAACTTGAGTTTTTACTAAACTTGCTTAAGCACTCCAAGACTCGTGTAAATATTGTAACTGGAGCTTAGACTGTTGTTGGTACCTTTCATGCTTTGTTAATATAGTTTGGAGCATGTTTGAATGGAAATTTGGTTTAAGAAACATGCTTTGGTTAATCTTGAGAGAATTGGGAATAATTGGGAGAGATGGCATTGCACCTCTTGTTTATTGTTTGCAATCATGTTAGAGTTTCTTGGGAATGTTATGAAATGGTTTAGAAATGATTTTGAAATATTTTTGGAAGTTCCCATGAAGTTTGGTTTGGTTTGATATTGTTTTGAACTTGTTTGAGCAGAGTTTTAAGATTTTAGTAGCAAAAATGCATTCTGCAGAACTCGGATCGATCCGAGTTAATGGACGGATCGATCCAGGCTTTTTTGGGGACTTTCTGCGAGAAAATCAACAAGATGGATCGATCAGGGTTATAAGGGCGGATTGATTCGCCTATGTAAAATCTGAACGTTGACTTTTACAGAAACGGACATAACTCTTTTTAGAAAATTTGGTTTCGTGCACCATTTTTTTGCATTGGAACCGAGACTTAAAGAGCTATCTTTTGGTATAAAATTTAACTACATTTTTTCATAAGACCATTTTGCCCTTGGGCTTGTTTTTTATAATTCAAAGTTTTATTTGGGCTTGTTTCCCTTCCTTTTCATTCCTAACTTGGTGTTTGGAGGCCTTGGTGGCCTGCCACGTATCCTAGGTTCACATGTGTGGATTCGGGGCGTGACATTTCTATATTAGGAACCATGTAATCCCGAGTCGGACGTGATTTTTATACTAGAAACCAAGCAATCCCAAGTATGACGTGAATATTTTTTATTTTTTTTTTAAATTTTTTTTATCAAGCAAGAATAAAGATGATATGTACAAGAGAAAAAAAAATTAATAATAAAATCTGAGTTATTAGAGAAACTCGAGAAATCGGCTAGAATATTGATAATTAGTGACTGGGATATTGGGCGATGATTTGAGGCGGTATAATGACGGTTGGGCGATGACATATGATGGTTGTAGTACAGTGGCCGTGAGGTATGTTGATGAGAATCCTGATAGAATGATAGTTAGGTGGAGGGTGGTGATTATAGTGGTGACCTTGATGGCAGTGATTAGAAGAGGTGGTATGGTGGTGGAGAAAATGTAAACTCTCTGCTGAATGGTTTAGCCTTGGCTATTTATAGGCCAAACCCTTCTTTTTTTTATTATTTTTTTATTTTGTTTTTGGAATCAAAAGGCACTCCACTAACTAAAAGAGAGTCCTACAGTTGTTGTTTTCTTGCCCCCCCCCCCCCCCCCCCCCCCCCCCCCCCTTTTTTTTCTTTGCTTTGCTTTATGAATCCACTGAGAGCTATTTCCCCAATAATTTGGTGGAGGAATAATCATGTGTGATAGGGTGCATGCAAAATTGTTGACTTTTTGACCCCGTAGCTTTGACTTGGGATATTCTTTCCATTCGAGGTCATATTGGGATGATTCAAAAAATGATAGGTTCATGTCAATGAGCACTTTATTTTAAAATGATTAGGTTGGGCAAAAATAGGGTGTCTACACTTAGTGAATAAACTAACGTGTTTGAAATACCGTGAACATGTATAATGCAACAATTAAGCACATATCACATTCGTAATCGCAGAATAATTGGATTAATGATTTATTCCGACTTGAAGACCTTTTCCTTGGTCCCGTGGTCACTTATATTCCTTGGACATCTACTCTTAAAGTGGATTTCTTCCCCTTCTCCTCCCTTATTTCACCATAATGAAACATTACTCCCAGTAATTCATTGACTACTTAGCACATAAACACATAGCCACATAAACATGATAATTTTTCATACAATTAGCATGCAATTCCATTCCTAGCATAATCATACTTGCTAGAACATGAATTTAACAATTCTAATCAATCATTGCAACATCAAAAATGTAACCACTTCCAAGCTTTTAATTAGAAAACTTACCTTATCCAAATTCTACCCCAATCAAGTTAGAAAATGTTGAATTATACCAAATCCTAACTCAATTCTCACTCTAGAGTAATTCCTACATATTTTTGGTAAACTGCGTGTTATCGATTAGAACAATCCACCAAATCATGATGATTGAAACAAAAATGAAAGGTATAGAAATGATTGTCTCACCTCCTCAAGTTCGAATATGGCTTCAGTTTGCAAATTGGATGACGAACGACGACGGAACGGTGAATTAACGGCAAACGGAGGTTATATTCACACACACTCTCTCTCTCTCTCTCTCTCTTCTCTAACTCTCCTAGTCCATGCATGAATGACTCATGCCTCAAATTCAATTTACCTCCCATCAATTTTCCAAACTATATTATGAAATTCCCAAACGTTTTAGTAACCATCCAATTATCTAAATGGGTTTTGTCTAAGTCTTGTAGGGATCCCAACCGTGGTCCCAAATATTTTATGAAGTTGCTATCATACATACTAACTGTGAATCTTCCTCATTTATGCCCTTATATGGGTTCCCAAACTGGTACCAAAAGTTAACACATATAGCAATATGATATAAAAGTAACTTTGAACATGTACTCATTTATTCATATATGAATAAATGCATCTAACATGTAAATGCAGATTTTATTATCCGGGACCTTCACTGGGTCCCACTTCAATACCTATCCCACCTCACTGGGGACTCCAAACTGTGTTCTTCACTGAACATTTTTTCACGGGTGAGTCCATAGCCTCACCTTAATCCATCATATACACTAATTATGACAATTCATGCAATTAATGCATATTAAAATGAATGTTTAACCTTTTTTCAGGGTACGAGTGGTATAGAGAGGAGAGATGTAGTGTAATACACTGTATTTTTTAATGTACATTTATAAATAAAATTCAACTGTTTCATCTTAAACCTTATATAAGTTGTCCTTTTAATAATCCATTGACCTATTTGAGGTACCTATCGATAGGCACTTTTACCAATCGATCGCCTTCATAAATATTTGAACCCAATTGATTGCCATTGGAACCAATCGATTGGTCGGGAGTTGAACGTGGTCACCAAGTTTGCTTGGGGTATTGACATGTGGCATTCATATTTTCTATATATAGGGGTCATTCATGCATATTGTCTGTTTGATAGATTTTAGAGAGAGAGAAGAGATATCATATATATACACTCACATACACACACACACATATATATATACCCACATATATATACATACATCTACACATACATTGCCAAGGTAGAAGGAGACGAAGAAGAGAAGCAGAGGAAGAAGAAGAGAAGAAACAAAAGAGAAGAAAGAAAGAGAAGACAGAAAATGAAAGAGAAAAGAGAAGAGAGGAAGCTTGAGTCCATAGCCTCACACACACATACACCCATACTAGGTGAGTCCCAAACTTATTCAGTCTCTCTAATATGAAGTTTACATGTTTTAAAGAAGGGAAGACACAACAAAACACGTCGCCCGAACGGTTATGTTCTAGACTATATGTCTCTGTAAAGAAGACGTAGTCCCAATCGATAAAACTTTTCCCAATCGATTGCAACAGATGAGAACCCAATCGATTGCCAAAGTTTGCAATCGATTGGCATTTATTAGGACCCAATCAATTGGACTTCTTCCTAATCGATTGTTATTGCTTTTACCCAATCGATTGGACCTTTGTCTCAATCGATTGGAAGCTACAAAATGTTAACATTCCCTATTTACTGTTTAATTACTATTCCATAACCCCCTCCTGTAATACGTTAATGAATAAGAGATAATGTGACGCCGTAACATAGCAATTTTTAGAATAACGGATTTTATGTTCTAAGATGTTAGTTAATATGTCAGTCATGAATCAGTTTGTTGTCCATTCATTTTAATTAGAGTAGTTAGGCCATATAGGAATGTTATGTATCAATATTAGTGAAACGTTAAGTAGGTCTGCTAGTGTAGACATCCCATTTTGTCGGCTATCAGATTTAGGAGACGCATAGCTTAGTGGTTCACAATGATTGAAAAAGACTCAAAAAGGACTCCTGGAAGTTAGTTCTATCTCTCAAAATGCTCAAGATGACCAAAATACCCTGGAAAGTTCGGAAACTCCCAGATTTGGGACCAAAATCTCTGGAAACATACTGTGTCATAAGAAAAGCGGTAAAATGAGTTTTAAAGCAAAACCAGATGAAATCGTCGGCTCCCAGAGACCCTCGGAAGTCTCGGAAGTTCCCAGAAAGTCCATGTTGACCGGTTTGACCAAGGTTTGACCATGTTTGACCGAAATCGTCCAAATTCGCCGAAAAGTTTCAAGATCATGCTAAGGTACTGTGGATATCGTAATTTTTCTCTTATCCACAGCTTTTCATTTAAAACCTTTTTCAAATTCAAATTCAAAAACGTGGGTCGCCACTTAATTTTTAAAAGGAAAATTAAGAAACCGTTTTAAAGCAACTGATCTTTTGCGAAACCAAAAATTAAACTAGGTCCGGGGATTATGGAATGAGAAGGGAAGGAGCCCATCGGACTAAAACACCCCTTCTCATCCTATCTCGCGATAGGCATCTACTCAACATCCTTTTAATCGAATTAATTATCTAAGCATGTCCTCAACTAATACATATATATAGATATACGTCACAAAAGCATGTCTAAAACGGTGCAATATTGTTAACGATAAAATATCATTCAAAATCAAGTAGTTCAATTAGCAAGTAAAATGGTATGCAAAATAGAGAACTAGGGAACTTACCCGGGGTCCGACCGCGAATATTAAACGTGCAATGCATGCGAATAAAAGAAAATCATAAAAGAGTCTCTAATTCATATATACAAATAACAAGACCTATTTCTAAGGTGTCGTACGTGGAGTCAGAAAATCAATAAAATCAAGAAATTGAAATAAGCTGAAGAGGAGTTTAAGAAATCATACCTTAAAAGCGCTACAATACAAAGGGGTTAGTCCACATATTTTAAACCATATAATATTACACCCTAAACAACATGCTTAATCTTCTAGCTAAAGAAAAAAGTGTTCTAATTACAAGTATCAACATATGTGAATGAATGCATGAACATGAGCAAGAATGAACTATGAATTTAATCATTGATTTGGATCATCTAGCCTTTGGATTTAAGTCTAATTAATCATTATTAGAACATGGTTTAAGCCCTAAGTCATGGAAAAGTCATTGGGATCATTATTTACAAAGTTGGTCAAATCTGTCATAAAATTCTGAAATTACAGAGAGTAGACCAGAACTTCAAAGAAATAAAAAGCATGCTTCCCATGGTTTGATATCGGTGAATTTTGGACACAAGATGCCTCTGTGAGTCTAGTTTTTAACCCAAAAAGAAAATCAAAGTTCCAACGGTTAGATCTCTGGGAACCAAACAAAAACTAGACGTCACTCAGAGATTTGCAAATCTCTATCCAGAGATTTTGTACGATTTTTTAAAAATAGTAAAAAAATCAGAATCACTTTGATCTTTATAGGAGATCTTATTAACACATTAAACTTGATATAAAAAATTATTGGAAGCCAAGAATGCTTGATTAAAGCTTTGATTTACTCATTTCAAGAAGGTGTTACTGTTCTGAAATTCTGGACAGATTTTGGTTATCTCACAAAACTCATGACCAAACCATTTTAAACATTAAATCTCACTAAAACAAAAATCACAGTGGTAGAACTTTGAGTTATAGACACTTTCCCGTTGGTTTCATTCAGTTCTAACGGTTCGATGTTTAACTTAAAAATCCTTGATCAAAACTGGTTGATGAATTCACTACTCTATTATTGGGTTTATCACCCTTCTTGTTTTATCAACCAAGCCATGGATATTGGCTTATCTCAAACCTAACTCTCCTTTCCTTTGAGGGTCATTGGAGATCAAGACATGACTAGTACTCATGACTTTTCAAGGAATATAAAGGAGATTCTATGAAAACTCCAAGTTAGAGAACCCAAACCATGGTAGGGGTTTGGATTCATCTACTTGTTATTAATAAAATAATGATCAACTTTAAATCTCATGTGAATCATAAGCTTATATGAGACTAAAAGATCAAACTCATGAGATTCAAGTGAGATATGGAAGATCTCCAAGAGTCTCAAGAGAAGAGCATAAACAAGGGAAAAAAAAAAAAGAAAAGAAGAATCAAAGAACTAGCTCATGAACTTCAAGAGGATATAGAGAAGATCCCATGAAATTCCAAGTTAGAGAATCCAAGTCATGAGTATGGACTTGGATCCATCTATTTGTTTATAAATGATGATCAAACTTTGGCTTCCATATGAAGCATAAGCTTACATGGAATCAAAAGATCAAACTCTAGAGCTTTCAAGAGAAATATTGAATATCTCCAAGAACCTCAAGAGAAAAGCAAAAACAACAAGAAGGAATGAAATAAAGAAAACTAAGAGAGCAAGAGAAAAGCAAAAACAACAAGAAGGAATGAAATAAAGAAAACTAAGAGAGCAAGTGCTCTAAATCCATAAAATAAAACTAACAAGAGTAGAGTATCACCTCCAACTATCCTCGAACTTCTATAGTTTTAAGATCTCACTGAGTGCCGGAACGGCACCCACTGAGTGCCGGCGCGGCATTCACTGAATGCCGGTGCGGTACTCAATGAATGTCGCGGACAACTCCATGGACTGCCGTCTTTTTTTAAACTCTGATTTTCGCGGCACTTGATGTGTTTTTGTGGCAGTTACAAACTGCTGGTCCGGCAAGCACAGAGTGTCGCTTCGGCACTGCGTGACTGCCGCAGCCTACACCATGTGTCATTCTATTCCTTTTTCTTTTCTTTTTCTTTTCTTTCTTTTTTGTTTGAATTGAAGAGTCTTTTGAAGAGCATGAATCGCCTTGGAAGCCTTAGTTTTGTTCAGACATTGTCATCATCGAACTTGGAGGTAACACTCCCCTTAATTCAACGTTTGGTCAAAATTGGGGTGTCTACAGGTACTAAAACGAGTTTAAAAAAAAACATACAAAAACGTCAGCTCCTGGGAGCTTCTAGAGGTTCCTAGAACTTTCTGGAGGTCCCCCTGATTTGACCAGTTTGATCAAAAGTTGACTTTGAAGCCGGAGCACCGTATCATTTTTCAAATATTTTTCATGGATACTAGAGGTCAATAGCTTTCCAACGGTATATCGCACATAATTTTTGGATTTAAAATGAATTCATTATGAATTTTCGAAGGTGAAAAAGACGATCAAATCGACTTTTATCGCGAATACCGCAAAACTTTTCAAAGTGACCTATATCTGAACTATTTTTTTTTACGGAAAATAGACTCCATTACCTTTCCAATGGTATATCACAAGCTCAGTTTGGAGTTCGTATGCATTTTCTGTGAATTTTGGACAAAATAGGGCCTTTTCACAAATACCGGGTCCTCTGGGGGCCTAAAAAGAATTATTTGGACGAATGAGGAGCAGTGCCGCCACGGCACTGGCCCATTGCCGCCGCGGCACAGGCCCAGTGCCACCGCGACACTCTCCTCCAGAACAGTCCATTTTTGTAATTTCTTTTGGAGGTCCATTTTGATTAATTAGAAACCAAAACAACGTAGCTCTATATTTTCAATTGTTTGGGACCAATGTGAGTACTTCTAAAACCCCAAAACCATCCCAAATTGGCCTATATAAACCCCCCTTGACTTCTCATTTTGGGAGTGTCAAATGCAAGCTTTAAAAAGTTTTAGAGAGAAAGTTGTAGAGATAAGGTTAGAGTAGAGAGAAAAGAAGCTTCCTTCTTTGATTTTCAAACAAGAAAGTGAGTTCTAAACTTTGTTTTTACTTCATTATTTATATTTATTTCACTTTCAATACACCCAAATACCATTTTAGGGGGTATTTATGAGAGAAAAAGCTACTTCCATGTCCAAAGTCACCATATATGAGTGAGACATCAAGCTACAAGTCCAAAATCATCATGAATATCATCTATTGATTGCTATATACTTGTTTGTTTACTTTGATGTTCATCTCCTCTTATCTCATTTCTTTTTCTTTTTCTTGTTTACTTACTAGTTCATCATCATCTAGATGACGACATGAAGTTTGAGGTGAGTGAATCCTTATGGATAGTAGCTCTTGACCTCAAAAACATGTTTGATAGATGATAATTACAACCTCAATACATCCCCATGTATTCTTGAGGTTATTTCCAAAATAAAATAAGTCTTTCCAAAAATCTTGAATGTTCTCCAAATGAGTTTGATGTTGATGTTCTAAGGAGTTTTAATTCTCGTTGAGTGCTGAAAATATACTTTCAAAACTCCTATTTCAAAACCCCTCTAAAACCCCAATCCAAGAAATAAACCTTATTTCTCTCAAAAAAATCTTCAAAACAGTGAGTTGTTTAATTTCAAAGAATTATTCTGAGTTCAATACTCAAGGTATGGATGCAAGACCACTTGAAAAGTCTTCCTAACTCATTATAGAGCACCCATGATTTTTGGCTTGACTTGAAAGCACTTGAAAGGGGTCCATTTTTGTCCAAACATTCCTTCCAAACATTTTGTCTTTACTGTCACAGCAGCTTGGTTGAATTTCAACTTGTTTTTCAGAAAAGTTTTCCAAAACGAGTGGTCCCAACTTATTTTTTACTTAAACTTCAATGTCTTAGGAAACTTTCGGTATAATATGGGCCTCTAGATGTTTTGTTTTCATTTTCTAATATGTTTCAATATTTCAGTCGATAGTATGAACTCTATTTCTGAGTGACCTCCATTATTTATATGATTTCTCTCAATCTGTAATAGTTATTGAGGATTGGATTTTTGATATGTGTTCTAGACATAATAAGGATGATCTACATAAAAAAATCATGCATTTAAAACATTCCTAACCCTACTTTTCATTTTCCACAAGATCAAGTCACTGTTCTGTCCACTATTCACAGCAAACGTTCTTTTACTTTCATTCTTTGATTTGATGCTTACATGCACTCCAAATTTGTTCATATCTTAGGAAGTAGTCCATACTACATTTGTACATATCCCATGATGATTTTCTATATGCATTCATTCATCTTTTTAGACTTATAAGTCACTTTAGAAAGTCCACGTACACAAACACACAACAACCTTTGCACATCCTAGGATCATGCATTGCATTCATGCAAGATTTGGGGTTTTTTTGGCCCCTAATCTAAGAAGATTATAAGGAATGAACTAGGTCATATGTTCATGCTCCCCCTCGATTAATTCTTCCTTTCTCATCCGTCCCGGGGATTGAGAGGTCTTCTTTTCTCAAAGATTAACATGCATCATATTAGCTAGCTAAGCATTTTTTTTTTATTTCTTTAATTAATTTGTTTCAAGAACAATTCATGTCCCCTTAGATTAGGAAAACTTTATTACTTGATATGTGATTAGACGATTTTTTCCTAGGTTTGTTCGTGTGATCTTTCACTTTGCATTGTGTGATACTTGGCTTAGATCTTATGAATGATATCTTATCTTTAGATCTTCCATTTGAAGTTTCTTATGTGATGTAATATATCTATCATAAATATTAACTGTCGAACCAAACATAGTATAAGATGATTATTTGGATGCTAAATGAGGCCCGTCGAGAGATGGGGCGGGTTGAGGGTGTTTTAGTCGTGACGAAGGCTCCTTCCTCTCTTGTACCAAAACCCCGAGCCAAGTTCTTTGGTTATGAAGGACCGGTGCCCTTTATCCGTTTGGATGAGTCAAATTGGGTTTCTTGGTTCCCTAAAGACCAAGTGGTGACTCTGTATCTGTTTTCAACAGACCTTTATTCTTTCCTTTCAAACCAGTTTCAAAACAAAAGGAAAGCGGAATTTCGCGTGTCCACAGCTAGGTTCTAGGATACTTGAGGGGACGGGCATTGGTCAATCATATGTACTTAAAAGTAGAGGACTGTGCATATGTCTTAAAAGCGGTGGCCTGGACCAATTAGCCCTAAGATAGGCCACTAATCCAATCATATATTCTTAAAAGCGGTGGATTGTTCATATGTCCTTAAAAGCGATGGACCAGGATTACTAGTAGACGTCGATAAGTTGTGGCAATAGAAATGATGTGTCTTTGCTCAAGTGTTATGTCCCTCACATGTGAAGGACTGTGTATATGTCCTTAAAAGCGAGGGTTAGACTGGCATAGTATCCATGGCATGCGGTGAACTATGAATATGTTCTTAAGAGCAGTGAACAGAGCATTGGTGTATCCAGGAGTACTACTATCGAGTTTGTTCATCAATCAGTCAGATACTGTAAGACGTTAGTAGTCGGCTAACGAAGAGATTTAATTAGTAATCAATAACTAGTAGAACTATAACTGATGTCCTCTCATAACTTGTAATCACTTCATGTCTATGATACTGCGTTAGTTTATACTCACTCAGCTTTCAATAACTGATGGCATTTTATGGTTGGACCTTCCTCGTCTAGCCTACCTTTTTTCGAACCATGCAGGTAATGAACCATATGACGAAGGATTCTGCCCAGAGGGCGATTATGCAGAGGGTGCTCCACAGAGGATGGGTATATTGGGGAGGACTACTTTGCTGATGACTATGTTTATGCCAGCTAAAGATTAGAGCATATTATAGTTTCTATTCCTGCTTATCAACTTTATTTACTACGCTTTGTAATCAGGCATGAATTGCCTTAAGACATTAGTTATTTTTATTTCAGTCTTGATGTAATAAACTTAGTGATTTTATTATTATGTTATAACATATTCAGTTTAAATTACTAATGTCTCTTTACTTTATGCTATATTAGAACTGTGTGGTTTGGACAATTAAGTGACTTCACCAGTCATGGCCTACGAACCCCAAAAGGAATTTTATTCTCTAATTTTGTTTTTCTGAGGCGTGACACATAGAGAGAGAATTAGCGAGCAACTAATGAAATAAAATCCTAACATGTTCTATTTATAGTAAGTGACTAGGTACACACACATAAACTACTATATTTAACTAACCATACCAGTTATGACAAAAGTTAAAACATAGGAAGTAAATCATTCAAGCATACACTCCTTTCAATCCAAAAATCTCATTTTGATTTTTCTGGTCAAGTCTGACATCACATGTACAAATGGCCAAAATACCCCTATGACTAATTTTTCGAAAAATTTCAAATTAGCCTCAATTTTTCATACTAAGCGTTTACAATGCACAATTAGAGATATTTAAACATGGGTTATTGCAATCTACCCCCTTAAAAGAATTCCGTTTGCGAAATTTAACAAGACTAATCAGGAAAGAGGTAACCACTAACCTCGTCTATGAATGTAATAACATTCCAACGCACGAACGTGCAAAAACCAAAACTAGAGATGGAATCCTTAATTGAAATATTACCATTTCAAACGGCTATACTATCTCTTAACACGGATTAAAATCCTTGAGTAAATAACGTCCTTGAAATGATAACTTCTCAAATGACTAAAACTTATAAACAAGTCTCAAAACACGTGAAGTCCAGGAGGACACTTCCTCAACTATCTATTCTTAAGTACTCCAAAAGTACTATGCTAGAAACAAGAATAGAATACGAAGCTGGGGAATCTTCCTTCCACTTCCTATAAACACTATACCCGAAGGAAAGATTAAAGTAGCTAGCTAACCTTAAAACCTGACAAGTACTATCGTACATAAGTGATAAACCCAGGTACTAGAATCCATCCAACAAAATGGTGAACACCTTTACCTTCTCAATCACTTCTCTGAATCTAGGAGTCTTTCCAATTCCCTCAAGCATAAGGTTCAATGTGTGAGTGGCACATGATGTCCAAAACATGTTTGGCCTCTTCACCTTTAACAAATTTGCCGCAACATATTATTAGAACTACTTTTTTCCGCCCGATTGCTTTAATACACTTGTCAAAATATTCAAAAATATATTCCCTGATGTATGCATCATTAGAAACTTCTTTTGAAGAAAGAAAAGTGGTGCCCTCCTTGCAATTCACGCATAAATTCATATCACCTCTTCTCTTTCAGTTGGTCTAAGCATCGGTCATGATAGAGTAACCATTCAAAGCACATTCTTCCTCTTGTTCTTGAGTGAATTTTTTGTCCTCTCAACCTCTTTCTTCAACAAGGGCTTCCTTAATTCATATTGACTTGGAGGTTGGTAACCCGACCAAATTTACCAACCCCTTCCACAAATCTTTGGAAGCTATCATTTTCATTAGCATGAAAAGGGATGCCCACTTCATACACCTATCTAGCCGAATATCGATGACATTTTGTGCTCTTTCCTTCCAAATTGCATTGTGGATATTTTGCTGTCTCATCCTCTTTGCAATATCCATTGAAGAATCGTAATCGATAATGGATGTGAATCTATTCATAGGCCCAATAAAGTGCAGCTTCTTTCTCTTTGACGCAACCTCCGCAACTTCTTCATCAACAACTTGAACTTCTTCCCTTACTTCCTGTTGGTGTTTTATCTCATCTTTCTTCTTCTTCTTTTTTTTTTTGCTTCATCAAATGCTCCTTTGCACTTATTTTTATCTTCATTGCTAGACTTTGGGCACGGGGTTATCGACCCTTTAACCTGGGCTATGTGGCACTTAGCTCTATACACACCTCCACTCATCTTGTTGCTACACAACTTGCATTATACCTAAAATTTCAGGATCCAAGGTTACCACATAATCCCATCCAACATTATCTGAATTTTGCTTTAGAATTTGGTTGGACCCAAATGCGGCATTAAATGCCACAGAAGAAACATTATAAGCTTTATACATAATTGTCGAGTGTTAATAAATGCCTAAATAATATTAATTATAACCAATTTGTCAAATAAACAATACAATTTTTTTAGACAATTAGTCCTAAATCCCTGGTGAGGGTACTTATGTGGTAAAAGGACAACTTATATTCTTTTGTTTTAAAAGGTCCCTTGTTTAGGAATATTATTAGCATTACATCCGTTAACTACCAAAATGGGACATTTTTAGAACAATTTTACCCATAAATTTAAACAGTACAATAAAACATAACCACCATATTCATGAAAGCCCAAACCTTAGCCACACACCATCTCGCCACCATCGCCGCCCTCCTCTATCTTTGGTCACCATCTCCGACCTCCATCTATCTTGAATTACTGTCCTTACCATCTCTGGTGTCATCCATTCAAAATCGAACCAGCAACCTTTCTCAGTGTAACAATAATGGCGGCTTCATCAACCCTAACCTAGTCTCCCGACCAACCCACCCCAATTGCCGCCATCTCCAGCCTCCTTCCATCTCTAGTCACTATCCTCGTCATCTCCGACCTCCCACCATATTTGATTACCATTCTCACCATCTCCGGCATCACCATCCATTCAAAATCGAACCAACAAGCTTCCTCTAAGCAACAATAATGGTGACTTCATCAAGACCTAACCCTAGTCGCCAACTAGCCCGCCACCATATCTTCTATCTCTACTCACCATTTTCGACCATATCTTTGTATCTCGAACAATCACCGATGACTTGTCGAAGACCCCAGTCCATTTTGTGAAATTCACAAATCAACTTGCAAAATTCACAAAATCATCTGGTAAATTGTAAATTTCAAAAACTCTATGCTGTGAAACTTGTGAAATTAACAAATTGATTTTGTGAAATTTATCAGATGGAGATAGTGGTCACCATCTGCACAAAATCATCTTGTGAAAGTTGCAAAATTCAAAATACCTATATTGTATGCAAATTGAGAAATTCACAAACTGTTTTGTGAAATAGAGATGAAGATGGTGGTCACGATCTATTTTTCTCATTGGTGGTTTGGTGGAACAGATTGGAGAAAATGGAGATGGATATTGTAGGAGGATGACTTGCGATGAAGGGGGGTCATTGTGATCTGATGAAGATGATGATCACGGTGGATGCAAAGTTGGCAGATTGGTCAACGACAACGGTGGTGACCTAATCAATGGCGATAGTGGCGGGCTGGTTGACGACTAGGGTTAGGTGGCAGGTGGTCGGAGGCTAGGGTTAGGGCTTGAAGAATATGCTGGGTGGGGTTTGAAGGAGAAGATGATGAGTAAGATTTTATAACAAGGGTATTTTGGACTTGAAAAGTGTTGAGAGGATTTTTAACAAAGTTATTCTTCATTCGACCTTAGCTTAGATAAGTTGCATGTTGGTCCAAGAAATTTATTAGAAGCAAACCAAACAGTACAACCTAGCCCACACCAACCGGGAGAATCATAGATCAAAATATCAATAAGAGCATGGGGGTTATTAACAACTCAATCACTGGGGAAAAAATCTCTCCTAACAGCACTAGCCACCCAACCGACCATGAAGTTTCGGTTCGATTTCGGTCGGCTGTCGATTTGCAACAGTCAAAGAGAGAGGAATGCTTGGGTACAAAGAGAGGATGATAATCAGATGTCAGAGATGACCTTAAATTCAGGTTAATCAAGAGAGAAATAGATGATCATATTACCATATTTATATGTAATATACACATTAAAAACTAAAAAAAAAGATACTGAAGAGTGAGGAATGTGGATTACCTTCGAGAGAGATTTAGAGGCCTACATTCCTATGGCTCTTCTAGAGCTTATGGTTCTTCACTCCTGGATACAAAGGCTTCGATAGAAAGAATGAGAGAGATCTAATGGCAAGGGCCAATGGGGCCAGGCTGAGAGAGAGAGAGAGAGAGAGAGAGAGATGAGAGAGAGCTACTAGAGAGGGGTTAGGGCACTGGCAGAGATCGAAATGAGATGGAATTACTAGAGAAGGGTGGCGTAGGGTTTCAAAATGGAGATGATCTGTAGATGAGAGAGGGTTTTGTCTTGGGTTGTGCCCTTTGTGGGTGTATTGATTATACTGAATACTGACAAGCATATGACAGTTAGAGAGAGGGAGGGTTTTTACTTGGGTTTGGGGTCCCCTTTGAGAGAATTAATTGGTTGTATCTATAGAGAAATGGTGTATGACAGTAAGAGAGAGATTGTCTTAGGTTTGGGATAATTATTAGTACATTGTATTCATAGTGTCTAGATAGATATGTAGCCTTTATATGTAATAATAGTAGTGTCTAGATAGATGTGTAGCTTTTATATATTATATAATAGTAAATATCTTGTCTGCATAAGTAGTTGTGAATCAACAAGTAGAAGAAGTCTGCATATAGCATATATATGCATATATAATTTGGTTCGGTTCAGTCGGTTATGGTGTGAGAATGAGTGAAACCGTGACCAAACCGAAAACTGTTGTTCTAACTAAATAGGAATCGAAACCGATCGACACTTTAGCACACTAAATGAAACCGACCGAAACCACTTGATTTCGATTTTTTTGATTTGGTTTACACCCCTACTCTCTAGTCCCAGCCCCTCCCCCCCCCCCATTAAAAAAAAAATCAAAATAAAACAAAACAAATACAAAAGCAAATAGAGTAAAGATTTGGGCACAAACACTCCATAAACAAATTACACTAACACTAGTGGAAGACTGCCATGTGACAGAGTTGATACAATTTTGGGAAAAAAATATTATATATTTCACCGAACATTATGAAGTCTATAGAAATTTGTTCAAATACGATTTAATATCTACTTTTTCCTTTTCTTAAAAAAAAAGCACTTTTTCCCCCTTCGCACGTGACATGCGTCACCTAGTAATTAGCATATATATATATATCCTCTCTTTTCCTCAATCTGGATCGTCTGAAGCCCTAAGATTTCTGCCTCTGTCTCTCTCAGAGAAAAAAAATTAATAAGAAGACAGACTCAACAATGAGTGGTGGACGGACAAACGAGATTGGAAGTCGCTGAAGAGTTGAAGAAGAAGACGAAGAGGAAGAAGATGCACAACGGACCAAGGTAAAGCCATAAATAAGCCAAGTTTAACTATTGTTATTATATCTGTTTTGTCTATTTATTTATGCATCCTAGAATGATTTCATTTGATGATGACATCATGTTGAGTTTACTTACAGCTTAAAAGGACAAACACACTTCTCAAATTTTATCTCAAGTTTCCTCTAATGGTCAACTTAACTCTCTCATTCTTATTCAAGGTTAGTTGCAGTTGTTGTGAGTACTTCAAGAAAAAAGAAAAGAAAAGAAAAGATAGTGAGCTATGAGTGATGTCAGCATGGTAGTTCTCTTTCATTTCACAGGTCTTCTTTCCTCTTTCTTTTTTATAAATAAAGGGCAATGCTATAGTGAGCAGCTTCTCATATGAGAAGACAGGTTTTAACCGTTGAATGAGCATCTAGCCATACGATTTCCAGGAATCTGGAGATGCATTTATTGGTAGATGCTCATCCTACGGTTAAAATATGTCTTCTCATATGAGAAAACTTCTCACAATAGAATTACCCATAAATAAATGTGAAAAAATTGATGGAAATAAAAGGATAAATTACACTGCCAGCTCTGTTACAGTCCGTTTGGTATGCTAAAAACTAGAATAGAATTCATTTGGAATTCTTGTGTTTGGTTTGTCCAAAACAAGAAATGAATTCATTTGTAAATCCACCCAATTCTTGTTTTGGGTGCTTTACAAATCCTACCCATTTTGATCGGATTGTTCAAGAAATGATTTGTGATTCTTTGCATACATTTCATTTTCCCAAAATATCCCTGTCTTTTCTACTAAATCCCCACAATACCCTTGGCTATAGGTTAAACCCTCACCATTACACCATTCTGAGCGTCTTCTCCTCTGCCGAGCAGCTCTCGTCTCCTCCTTTGCCGCCCAAGAACAGGTACTGCTCTCTCTCTCCTCTCGTCTCTCGTCTTTCTCTCGCTCTCTCGTCTCTCTCTTTCGTCTATACTAATATATATATATATGTATATATATACATAGATTCATATATATACACAGTCAAACATATATATATACATAGATTCTTCTATATACACAGATTCATCTATTTGTTACTAATCTCTTCCTAGGTTTCATCTATATACATAGATTCATCTATTTGTTACTAATCTCTTCCTAGGTTTCATATTAATTGAATTGTTTGAGCCTGTAGCCACTGTTTTTCTCAGCCTTTGTTAAATTAATTCTCATTTTTTGTCGCCTTCTGTAATTGATTTCATTAAGTCAGCCATTAATGTAATTCTGTGTATATTACTTCTTCTTCTTCTTTTTTTTTTTTTTTAAACAATGCTGTGTATATTCCTGAGTATAATACATTTGTAAATCGATTATTGGGGGAGAGTTAGAATCTGCTAGATGATAAAGACTGCACCGTCTTTATCACCAATTGTGGTCCAAAAACTAACACTTCGTTTGGATTAAGAGAAATGGAGAGAAGAGAAGAGAAACTTATCAGGAGAATAGAAGAGAAGAGAAGAGAAAAGAAAGTTGAGTTTTCTCCATCATGTTTGGATAGGCAATAGAGGAGAGAAGAGAAAAGAAGAGAAACATAACTTTTGCTCGTTTGGTTAACTTTCATAAGAGAAAAGAAAAGAAAGTACTTATAACCAATTTACCTTTTTATCCTCTATTAGGGATATATATTAGATGAAAATATAACATATTGGGGCATATTGGTCTTTTACACATTATTTAATTAAGTTTCTCCTCTTTTCTCTCCGGAATCTCTCCGATTTGGAGAGAAACAAAAGTGAGCTCTTTTCTCTCCACTTTCTCTTCATTTCTATTCTCTTCTCTCCCCACTTAAATTACCAAACGAGATAACTGGAGAGAAAGTGGTACTCTTTCTCTTCTCTTCTCTCCATTTCTATCAATTCAAACGAAGTGTAAAGAAAATAAATATAAAACCATCCAAGCTAGCTGACACTGTTTAGTAATGGAGCTCCAAATCAGCACCTATGTCAAATGGTTGTCGGATAAGAGTTTGAAAAAACAAATTAAGGCTTGATCATGAGGTCATGGTTTAAATTCTTGCTAATTAAGCTAGCTGAAATCAATACCTAATTCTAAGATTAAAATATTAAACAGTTGTTTATTACATTTTTGTTTTTCAAAACTATATTGAATACATGATCTACTTGTCACATATCATCATGCATTGAGTTAATTCCCACAATGACACTAATTGGGTTCAATTTTTTTAATTTCAGTTACTGCAAATTCTTACTTGGTCCAGATTCTCTTAATATTAGGCTGACTTTTAAATCTTTCTTCTTAAAGATTCTTATGTTGGGCAGTGAAATATAATTTGGAGTTTTAATTCATTTTTCTTTTTCTCCTTTTGTTATGTTATGTTTTTTTTTTTTTTTTTTGTTTTTTTTAAGAGAAGTGTTGAATTTTGGTGCAAAAGCCTTGATATGTAAAATATGGTTGGAAAAGAGGGGCTTATTTTGAAAAGGTAATACATTTTATGATAAATAGAAGGAATACTAGAAAGTTACGGATTTAAAATAATCTACAAACCATTTTTTTTTATTATGTGATTTACTACCGAAATCTACAAACCATTTTTTTTTCCCACTTTGTTTATGCCTTTTTGCTCTAGAGTCTAGTTAATGTTTATGCCATTGGGTATACCCAATTTCTCTTTCACACATGATTTCTTTTGGATTGTAGTTGGTTCTAGTGCTTGTGTCCAAAATGGAAAATGTTGAAGACCTAAAACGAAAGGCGGTTGTGGTTATCCCAAACTCTCTTTTGGTATTTGCTAAATATTTTGGATGTATGGGTTTTGAACATTGTTATTTAGTAATTGGATGGGACAATGGTGGGTTTTTTTTTTTTTTTTTTTGTGGATGAACACTGTTATTTTGGTATTCACACAAGGACAATGGTTTTTTTTTTGGGTGGATGAACACTACTCAGGTTCATTTTCATCCTAAGGATTATTGTTTTTTTAGTAAGAATATATTTTGTGATTGAATGTTTGATATCTTGTGTGATTGAAAGTTTTATATATTTGCATTGTGATTGAATGTTTGCTCTTATAACATAACAGGGTCAATTTGGGAAATAACATTGATTCAACTCAATTCCAGCTTCAAAGCAAACAACAGAATTGAATAGAATTGAAAAGAATTCAATTTAATTCTATTTCAAACCAAACACAAAACTAGAATTCCAATTCTATTCTATTCTTTTCTTTTCTTTTCTATTCTATTCTATTTTACAATCATACCAAACGGAGTGTAAGGGTTTCAAACTTTGCCACTCACACTTTCTGTCACTTTCTTTCAGAAATGTCAAGCTAAAGCCGTGACATTAAAAAAGACAATTATACCCCTCCCAAAACCACAAAACACCCCCTCTCTCTCTCTCTCCATTCTCCATCGCCGACACCAAGCAAAAGGCGACCGATCACCGACTCCAAGAATCGTGACCAGATCGCGTTTCCAGTGCCTCCCTCCGGCTAAAGGTACAGTCTTTGTTTTGGTTTGATTTGCATCGGTTTGAACTTTTATGCATATGTGTTTAGAGAGTTACGCTTCAATTTTTGATTGAAATGTCAGATCTTTTGCTCAAAATTAAGTTTTCAGAATGTTTTTGCAACCCTATAATTTGCTGAATTTGTTGTATCTAAGCGCTTGAACCCTCGACCGAGAAGACGGGGAGTCCATCATTGCCATGGGAAAGAATTCCTCTTAAACAGGTCCCTCGCTCGATGTTTGTTCAGAACACTCAGATTGACCGAGAAAGCAGAAACCCAAAAAACACCCATGAGAGAGAGAGAGAGACTGAGAGAGAGAGAGAGAGAGAGAGAGAGAGAGAGAGAGAGAGATTAGGAATCCCAACTGGGTCTAAATGCGGAAAAGGGGGCGTCAGTATAATTTGGTGAAGGAGCTAAAGATGGAGGAGGGACTATGGAAATTGGAATGGCTATTCCATTGATTGAGCATATAGACAGAGTATAATATGATAGATTCCGAGAAATGTTTGGAGGAAATTCAAGAATTTGAGAATGAATTCAAGGAACAAATGGCAAAATGTGGGTTCTTTAAGTTCCCTCCCTACATAGAGAATTCCAAACCCTAATAGTTAATTCTGGTCTAGTGCAGAAAGAAAGAAAGATTGCTCTTGAATTTGCTAATGTTGGGTTTTTGATTTGTGGAAAGCTTGTTGTAGATGGCATGAACTATTTTAACCAAATGCAAAATTTTCATGGAACATATATATATATATATTTACATGTATGCGTATGTGAAACCCAATTGATTCTGGTGGGGTGGTGGTGAAGATGAGAGAGAGAGGCATGGAAAGAAGTAGAAGAAAAAGAAGAAGAGAAGTTAAGGGTATTTTGGGCATTTTGAAGAATTGACTTGCTAATGTCATTCAAAAAGGCTTTTGTTTCTAAAGCTAGTTAACGGCAGGGGGAAACTGTTGTCAACGTACAAAACTGAAGGGAGGTCATTGTAACCTCAAAAACCTCAGGGGGTGTAAGTGTAATTTACCCAAAATGAAATTATACTTTTTAGAGGGTTCTTGTGGTATCAGTTTCTTTTTCTTTGCTTAATTAATAAATTTGAAAAAAAAATGATGAAAATGAAATTATACTTTTTAGAGGGTTCTTGTGGTATCAGTTTCTTTTTCTTTGCTTAATAAAGGAGTCATATTTTTCGTGGAGAAGCAGATCCTTTTAATTGACTATGCTAGGTTATATTCATTCATCTCAATTTATTCCACATGGATAAATAATATATGCATAGAAATATTTGTCTCTATGGTATTATCTTCTAGCTGTAATTAATTACTGGAGCCTTTTCTACAGATTAATAATAATTTGCTAACTGCCTTTTCAGTAGATTTCTGAATATTCTCCAATCAGATAATGGATACTCCAACTCCACCATCTTTGGAAATTTTAGGTACAATAATTCTTTTAGAAATTATCACTAGCCTATTTTTCACTTAAAAAGCCTCTGTCTTTTTCATTTTTTTTGTCCTTAATTATTTTCTTCCTCCCATGTCTACCACAGTTAGAGAACCAGATGGTTTTGCTCTTTGGACTGGACCGCCTTTCACCAATGGTCAGCCTAATGTCAAGCTTGAAAAAGTTTCGTGCACCAGTACAAAGTTTAGTGAAGATGGATCGGCACTCTTGGTGATGAAATCTGAAACTGTGATTAGTATTTTTGATTGTAAATGCTCCAAAGAGATTCGATCCTTTGAAGTTCCAAATGTCCTTGCTGCCACCTTGTCTCCTCGTGGGACCTACCTACAAACCTTTCAGAAATCCTTGTCTCCTCAAGAAAAGAACGTGATTATATGGAAGACAGAGACGGGCGATTCAGTTTATCATCTATATCAGAAGAGCATAACGAAAACCACATGGTATGTTCGTTAATTCACAAAATTGGAAATTTTAGCTTAATATTCCTTGCAATTTATCTATTTTTTGAGGTTTAGATTACAATGACCCATCTACAAGAAGTTGGCTCTTCAAATCGTTATGCATCTATTTGTATATAGGGACTTGCTATCTTATTATACAATACGAAAGCAGAAGGATAGCATTGTGTTCAAATTTAAATGGACAAGAAAAGTCCTTGCCAACCCGTTAAAATGAAGGTATTGTAGTATTTTGCGATGAGACACTAAAGAAATTATTTTAGTTCCTTTGCAAGTTCCACTTTAGTACCGTCACTTTAATGAGGTGGCATGGATATTTTTGTCCATTTAAAATTGCATACTTTTGAAGATGGAGTAGGTTAGCATTTCCCATATATATGTATGTATGCTTTGTAAATATATCACACCTGTTAGTAACAGTAGTTTGACAAAAGAGGCAGAGGAGCTCGCTTGAATATTTTATGTATTTCCAATTGTTTTGGTTTGTGCTTGCCTCAGGCCCTCAATACAATTTAGTTCTGATGAAACCATTGGTTGTCATCTGGCTACAAATGAGATTCAACTTTTTGATGGTGGAGATTTCTCTAAAGGAATAACAAATCGTCTCCGAATTCCTGGAGTTGCTGCGGTAGAGCTTTCAAGGATACCCGGGTCTCACCTTGCAGCTTTTGTTCCAGAATCTAAGGTTTGTAGTCCAAACTCCGAAGTTCTAGACTGAGTCTAGAAAGTTTTGAGGAAAAGAAAAAGAGATGTGGGGATAAATGTGATCAGGGTTCATCCATGTTCTGAATATCAAATTGTATGTATACACCTATATTATAGAACTGCAAGCCCGTTCATCCAAAATTAGGCTACTTTTTGGATGAGATCCATGCAAAGCTTTGGATCTATTAGCATTGGTCACTAATGTACTTTTAAGCTTTGAACTTGAATACAATAAGTCCTATTAGGTTGTCTTTTTTACATGCACTCTTCTTTTAAAATGTTGAAGTACCCGTATCGGACACTTGACACTCGACCATGGGTATGCATTGTGTTAGCTACTTGTATAATTGTATATTGAAATTCCTTGCGCTACAAAGTACTTTCAAATTGGACAAAATGATCATGGTAAAGTTTTTCTATTACATTATAACACTATTTATGTTCATAATATAAGATTATTTAAAATCTCAAAGGTGTAGGTGAAATTTTGAACAGTCAATCATTTTTTCCCTCCAATTCAGGCTTGAGCTTTGTCGGATGGGAGGAATTGATTAAGCGGCTTTTCTTTCCTTCCCCTAAATCGATCCACTAGTGGGTAGGGATGGGGGTTATTTATTGTCACCTGTGTCCTTGGATGCATGAATTTGGGAAAGTGTAACACTTAGACGCATACTCGCACCCGACACACACATACCTGAGTCCACGTGACATAGCTATTAGGAATCAAGACCAGTTCATAAACTTCTAGAAAAGTTTGGATGCACTGGAAACATTGTCGAGTAACAGATCAAAGTTGAATGTAATTTGAATTGTAGAAAACTTTGAAAACAATCGATAGATGCAAACTATTTCTTATCAAAATCTATTCAAGTTAAAATTTATAATTATTTTCTTAGAACTAGAAAATATAGTATATAGTTAAATAAAGCCAATATTACACTTCCCACCATTTTGGGATTTGGCTTACTTGATCAATGGCTAATCACCCATGTAGTATATGAAGATCTAATTTTGTTTTGTATGCATCCTGGTATATATGTATGTGTGTGTGTGTGTGTGTGTGTTGATATTCCCCTAAATATCCCGGGTGTCATTTGCTATACTCCCTTTTAAGAAATAATATTTTCCTGTAAGAAACTTCAATTCATTGAAAATAACACACATTAAACTAAAAGATTAAAAACTTGAATAAAGACCCTCCTTCAAGCCACCTCAAGGGTCAAGCTGAGGAGTTTAATGCATTTCATTTAGTCTCTTTTTGTTGTGCGGATTTAGAGAAGGAAAACAGCAAAATAGGGAAGGAAAGCAAGAAGGAAAACTAATTCCATGGTGTTTTCCTCCATTCTAAATAGCATTAAAAAAATTTCAAAATATGGTTTTAACTTGAGTAAAGAGGGAGGGAAGTGACTCACAAAATTCACAAATTTTAATTCATTTCTAAGCATATTTTCCTCACTATATATTTTTTTTGCTAAGAATTTTCCTCACTATTTTCCTTGCCTTTCCCTCACTAAATCCATGAATCAAACAGAGCCTTTGCATTTTTTCTTTCTTTTTGTAGGGGATTCCTGCCAGTGTTCAGATTTTTGCTTGTGGAAAGGACTCACAAAGTCAATCCCTAGCTCGTCGGAGTTTCTTCCGATGTTCGACTGTGCAACTGAGCTGGAACCATGGTTCTACAGGGGTTCTTGTTTTGGTGCAGTCAGATGTTGATAAAACCAACCAGAGTTACTACGGTGAATCAAAGCTAAACTACTTGACAACTGATGGAACTCACGAAGGGCTTGTGCCTCTTAGTATGTTTCCTCTTCTTTTTTCTTTTTTTGAACACACACACACACACATATATCTATATTTATATATTCTTCTCCTTGCAAAAAAACGAATTATTGGAGACTTTGGCAGGTAAAGAAGGGCCTGTGCACGATGTCCAATGGTCATATTCAGGTTCAGAGTTTGCAGTTGTTTATGGATGTATCCTTCTCTTTGGTGTGGTATTTACATTGGAGCATATTTCATATAGAAAATTAGCGAATGATTTAAAAGGCCATAGTCAGACTGTTACTTATGTCAGGACAAGCAATTAGTTAAAGGCCACCAACTTGGCATTGTTGTCCAAACGAATCACGATTCATAAGGCTCTATTTTTTGTGCCTCTGTGAAGTGTGACCCTAAGTCAGATGCATGCTCCTTTTTGCTTAGACTCTGAACTATATGCTGGGGGCTTCTCTTACTGGTATTTTTACACGATCCATATCTTCCCTCCGATTCTGTTCTTTTGATAAATTTCTAGCCTGTTTTTATGGATTCCTTGACATACTTCAGTTATGCCTGCAAAGGCGACAGTGTTTGACAAGAAGTGCAATCCTCTACTTGAGCTTGGAACAGGCCCTTACAATACTATTAGGTGGAACCCGAAAGGGAAGTGTATCCTTTAGCCATTTTTTACTCTATAATGTCGGGGCTTGTATACTTGTTCGAGAAGGGTAGAATATCTTCAGATTGCTTATCATCTTCTTAGTTATTTTTTGTGGCCTTAATTCTGTTTGGCAGTTATAATTTTGGCAGGCTTTGGGAACTTACCTGGTGATATGGTACATAGATTTAACAGTTTTTCTTTTCCTGATTTCTTCTCTGATTTTCAAACAAATTTTCACCATTGTCTGTTGCACTATGGTTTTGTTTGCTCTGGTGTACTCCAATTTTGAACCTTGATTGGGTGACGTGGTTATTCAATTGGATAACTTATTGACGTAATGGATTCATATATATATATATACACATATATTTCCTGGATATCCTTTTTTGGGACAAACAGAGTTTTGTAGCATTATTTTGGGAGTGTAGTCAGAATCTTTCTTTAGTGGTTTTATATATACGCAGATGCACTACGAGTGCAGTGTGGTGCTGTCTGGTTTTAGTGGTTTTAAATATATGCAGATGCACTAAGAGTGCAGTGTGGTGCTGTCTGGTTGCTCATCTGTAGAACAGATACCTCACTGCAACAGCAACTCTCTCTTTGTGTGTCGGTCTGTGTAGCACGGACACCGGACCATTGATACTACATGATGTGGGCACAATAACATGAGAAATCTATAAAGTGTAGGATACTGACACGGCTAGGACACCCTAGATAAAATTTTTATTAATTTTTAATTAATGATACAACCGTATGTGTCGTGTGGACCCCCTCCCCAAATTTTAACACAAGCCCATTTCTTGTCTTCTATGTTATTTCTTTTGACTTTTACCTCTCTAATTTAAAAAAAAAAAAAAAAAAAAAAAAAAAAAAAAAAATTATAGGAGTCAGCGACTCCACTCTGTGTAAAAATAAAAAATAAAAACAAATAAGACATTTTTTACTTATCCGACTCTTGTCAGCGCCTATAGTTGTCCAACCGACACATGTCGTTGATGTCAGTGCCTATAGTTGTCCGATAGTGACATGACACCCATTTTGAAGTGCCTGAACTACATAGGTGTGAGTGTGAAATTTCTTCTTTCGGTTGTGGGGGTGCAGGTGGGGTGGATGGGGGGTTGTGGTAAGTATTGTAATGTCCCTAATTTAGACTACTTGTATTTTTCCCATCAAACATCTTGTTCCGCTTGCATCTTCAAGTTAAAATAGTTGTGCCTTACCTAATTTAGTTATGAACTGTGAACAAAAAAGTCTATAGCTCATGATTAAAGACATAATAATATACATTCATTCTTCAGGCATTCTGGGACTATGTTGAGAAAAAACAGCTTCGGACCGCAAAAGCCGAATGGTCCGTAACAAGTGAATGGTCTCCAGATGGATGCTATTTTTTGACTGCTTCAATGGCTCCAAGACGACAAGTTGACAATGGGTATGTTGATCTTTAGCTCTATGATGAGAAGGGGAGAGAGGGTCTGTGGTTCACATGCTTACTGAATTTGAAAGGTGCAATTACCTGTCTAGCTTTGAGTGATTAAACTGAGTTTAGGTTAAAATCAAACAATTTCTGTGATGTGTAAGAGCAAATTATGTTGTTCAAGGTGTGAAAAACCTTATAGATGGCCAACTATTAAGTGTAATGTGGTTTGTGCAGTTGGTGTGAGCCTTTTTAGTGTGCTGTGCATTAGAATGAACCTGTGATATACAGCTAGCTGAATAAATTTCATGTTTTCAACTTCCTAATTTTAAATTCTCATTGATATTGTGTGTACGACCCCTTCCGTTGTAACTGTGAATTAATGACTTTTACTACATAAGGCACATGATAGATGACCCACATGGCTACAAATTTGATATTTAGGGGCTGTTTGTGGAGGCAAAGAACCGACTCTATAAATTCTTGTGTATGGTGAATGTCTGTTTTCTGCAGAGGGATCTGTGGCCAGTGTAATGTCCCTCTTAAAATGGATCTTTGTTAAACCAATATAACCTCGATTTCATAAATAACACATTGTGTTTTATAAAGTGAGACCAGGATTAAACTGGACCCTTTGTAGTATCTCCGGTAAATGCGATGATGTTTATGATAGTCATTGTACTGAAACTTAGTAACCCGTGCCTAAAGGCATTAACGAACGCTTGTAACCATGCATGCCTTCGAACAATAACTAATTCCATGTGCCATTCGTACTTGATAACTTTGCGTGGCTTCGACACTGCACGATAAATTACAACAAAATGTTTTCGTAATACAATTCTTAAGCGAAAAGCCCTTAAGTCAAAAGTCAAACAGCCCTTGCGCCAAAAGCCCTTTAGCCAAACAGATGTTAAGTCAATAGCCAAACAACCCTTAAGTCAAACAACTCTTAAGCCAAAAGCCATTAAACCAAACAACCCTTAAGCCAAAAGCCAGACAGCCTTAAGCCATTAAGCCAAACAACCCTTCAGCCAAACGCCAAACAGCCCGTAAGCAAAAAGTACTTGAGCCAAAAGCCTCACAACCCTATTTTTTTTATTTAGATACAGATAGAAGGCCTTGTACTTGACAAACCATCAGGCCTGTCAAAGCTTCTTATTTATTTATTTATTTTTAAATTTTATTTTATTATTATTATTTAAATTTCTCACTATTTTGACACTTGTAAGCGAAATTGTTGCTAGTTTTCTTTCCATTTTTTATCTTCTCTTGGATAGCATAGTTGCTCATGATTTGTTAATGATTCCATGTGAAGGATAAAGATTTTTCACTACAATGGATCATTCTGCTTCAAGAAGATGTTTGACAAGTTGTATCAGGTCAGTATTTTTAGCTCCTTTTTCTAACTTGGTTCTGAATTAGCGTTCTGCCGTTCTCTTTTCAGCTCCCTGATTTTTCGGCAAACTATTCTCATAGGTTGAATGGAAGCCAGATTCGCCAGATAGGTTTGGTGAAATTGCAGAACTTGTGAAGTCTATTGACTCCTTAAAAGTTGATAAGACTAAACCCCAAGGTTATCTCTCTTGTTTATAGTTCCTTGTATATATATTTTGTGTATATATATGTAGACATGTATGTATGTATTTGGATAATTGAACTTAGAAACTTTCAGGACAAGGGTCAAAGTCTTCCCAGGCCTCTACAAAAGCAACCTCTGCCAATCCTCCAGCTAATAAACCTGCTGCATATCGCCCACCGCATGCTAAGGCTGCAGCTGCCATCCAGGCAGAGGTATGCATAAAGCTACATTTAATTCATTTTTTAGGACCTCTTTGGGAGTGCATAAAATAGGATCTGTTGAGTCCTAGTCCCTGTTTCTATCTGGTTCTTATGAGAACCAAGGTTTATTTGGTTTGACAAACAACTAGTTTTAAGAGAGATTAGACTGGTTACGGACCCCGGAGGAAGAAATGGACAAACACTTGAATTTGTATAACCGTTTCACTTATGAACGATAGAACCGGTTCCGTGCCTTTCCTAACAGCCCCTTAACCTAGGCATGGACTCCTGTACGAAATGATCATTCTCCAAACACTTGAATCTATAGAACTGGTTTATGCAAGAACCACGGAATTGATTTTTTGCCTTTCGAAATTGCACCTTAATGTGGAAGATATAGAGGGTGTTTGGAAACCTTTGGGAATGGACTTCTGGAAGAAGAAGTCCATTTACAGAAGTGAAATCCATTTGGTGAGGTTTGGGAATAGACTTCTTGACAAGAAGTGCATCTCAAGAATGCCCATTTGGAGAAGCCAAAATCCTGATTTCTCAAAACTGTGATTTTTGCACTTCCCTAGAAGTTAGGAGCTTTGTACATACAATTACACTTTTATCCCTTGTTGTATAACTAATGCCATCTTTATCCAAATCCCATACCTGAATTACTTAGCCTAGCCGAATCCCTATTGTTTTACACAGCCTAGCTTAAATTTTTTTTTTTTTTTTTTTTTTGTACTGACATTGTGCAATTAGAAGTGGTTTTTTTTTATTTTTTATTTTTAAATTTTTTTTTATATAGTTTTTAGTACATTTGACATGATAGTTATGGATGAATATTTTTAATTTATTTCAGTTAACTATTTAGCACTCTAAAATTATATACTATAATATGTTATATCCATTTAGTTTTAAGGGTAATATTGGTAAGTAGGTATAAGTTTGTACTTTGAGATGTTGCCACCAACCGTATTTGCACATTTACATGCACTTTTTATTTAAAAAAAAACACCCATCCCCAAACAAACACTTCTTTGGGAAAAGTCTATTTTGAAAGGTTCATTCTAGGAATGGACTTCTGTATGAGAAGTTATGCCGAACACCACCATAGTACCCCCCGTTGGATGATTTGGACGTTGAATGTAAATCAATTCCACTTTTATCAATCTAGTGGCCAAACACCACCATAGTACCTCCCGTTGGATGATTCGGACGTTGAATGTAAATCAATTCCAATTTTATCAATCTAGTGGGCAATGAATGTGCAAAGAAATACTCTATTATGCATTGTGTGATATGATATATATATATATATTTTAACGTTTCAGTGAGTCCCTTTTTGGTACTTCTATGTATTTCGTTTTGTCAATGGTACCAATTGAATTCCTAACGCTCTCTCTCTTTGGAAGTGAGGTTTGCACTATTGTGCTATAACAGCTTTGGCAGTTTGTTTGTATTTCATCAGTACTTTTTTGAGATAATGTTGCAAATTATAGAAGTGAAGAGAATATTTTCTATTGACTAGTGTCACGACCCATCCCGCTACGGGCGGAAATAGGACACGTGGCACGCCACCGAGGCTCATCCAATTCATTCTATAACTCTAGCAGCGGAAAAGAAACTTAAAGAAACTCTTTAAAACAAAGTTCATTTTGGAAGAAAAACAAAACATTGAACTATGAGTCCGTAAAATCCGTATCAATTTGAAAAGTTAATTATATTTCAAATTAACTATAAAAGTGTTATTAGGGACCCCAAATGTACCCTAAAAGCAAAATAGAACAGTTCAATATTTTCCGAAAAAGGTACTTCCTTTGTAAAAACACTATTCACGGGCAGCCCACTTTTGCCTATTTTTACTTTTTTTGAAACGTCGCAATTACGACAAAACTCAACATACAAATTCCCAATCGTTCTGAAACTTTACCAAAGGTATATAAACATATCAGACTGCATGTCTAAGCTTTGAAAACATTAAAGGAACGAGTCAAAGACTCGTTTGGATCAAAATCTCATAAGTGCTACAACAATTCATAAAACATAAAATTCAACTTGTTATACCCTAAGACTTGAACTCAAGAGTTCCGATTCGCTTCCAACCAACTTAAAAAAGTTTTCAAAAGAATATTACATCAACCCAATAACGATCCAGAGCTTCTATGATTCGGTTACAAGAATCTATACCCCAATTCCTCCGAATGATCCCAACGGCCTCATTCCTCGCATCCATCTTTCTTTTCTTCATACCTGCAATGTAGTAAATCTCCATTGCTCAGCTATATGCTGAGTGTACAATTCTAAACAAATGCATGTATGACAATTCATGCCTTAATATCATCACAACAACAAATAGTCGCTAGGGAGAGAAATACGCGTTCACCCGGTAATGGAATTGATGCCGTAGCTGGGCCTTCTCCCAAACTACTCATCCAGTGCCCTGGCTGGGCCTTCTCCCAAACCATGCACAGTAGCCGTCGCTACTAAATTCTCAAACATCGAGAAGCTTACTCCCGGCATGAATTTGTATAACCTCCCCTTTGACCCACATAGACATTTAGCATACACACATAACCATACAAACATGCTTTCATACGTATTCGCGAGTAAATTAACGAGCCTAACTACCACATGAATTTTGCCCAGATCACAAATCATGTTCGATATTTAAAGCATCCAAAATTGACTATATAACATAAGCCAAGAATTCATACCTCGTGCTATATCTCTAATACTTCAGGGAAAGTACTAGGACACCAATTAAACGTCAAATATCCGATTACAAGCGATTCCTACAAGTATACACATGTTTTTCCCAAATTCTTAAAATTAGCTTTTCGGAAATAATTTGCCAAACGTGGCCTAATAGACATCAAAACGTAGCTAATACCTCGAGGAGTCCGAATATAAAATTTGGAGAAAAGTTTACGATCGAAAGTTCGTCGATTTGTGTCTTGAAGCTTGAAGCAATAAATCCACCTTTTGGCCTCCTTTTGATTTAGGTTAGAGAATTATAACTAATGAAAATATCTCATGGTTTTCTATATATAGGCACAACTTTTGGAAATCGTGTTTAACTCCCCGCGAGTTCTCTAAACTTCTAATCAAGTTCTGAAACGTCGCACACGTCCATTTTATAACTTTACGAGTGAAAACTAAAATTTATAAAAGTTTTCGACTATGTTCCGTTTGGGTCCAAAAATCACGTTCTGAAACTAATTTCATGATATCTCTAAACCACCTACCTTTTATGCCACGCATCGCTCATGTTCTCACCACAATATTCACAATGATCTAAGATAGAATCAAACTACCAGAAATTATACAAAACAGGTATAATTACTATTCATGAAAATCAGGTAAAGTCAAACAACATTTAAAATCACATAAATGTCATTTACTCATGTCAATCCCTCATTGATTATCAAATCTCTGTGTCTCGATTGACACTCACCGTTGACCTACGTCAATCACATCCACAATTATTAATCAACATTAATAATTCACAATAAATCAATTTTGTATTTTAAAATAAATAGATTTCCCGGAACGGGTGTGACAACTAGTCATTATTTTTGTGAGCTTAGTATTGAGAAATGGCTGTATTTTACCTTTCTCTAGAGAGTTAATCATAGTTTATAATGAGCTGTGTTACCTAGACTCGGGTACATGTGTCGGGTCGGACACTTATGCAAGTGTCTTGATTCGTCCAGTTTGTAAAGATTTTACACTAATTTGAAGGGTCGGAGAGAGTACCCTTAACCGGGTGTCGGATCGGACTCGGGTACTCCATGCATTATGAAGGGTCCGGGTAACATAGATAAGAGGGGAAAAAATCTACTCACTAAATGTTTTCAAATGCTATGTGGATGGGCATTAACCATTTTATATTCATGTTTTTTTTTCCATGAAATTCTTTTTAATGGTGGCAAAACTCAACTATGATGTAAATGTTCTTGGGCTCCGAACCTTTGCTTCTCAGCCCATTTGAATCGTGTCATAAAGGGGTTTCTAGATCACGTAAGCTAAAATATTCTGCCCGAACTTGCTTAAAACTGGGCGGCTCCCTGTTGGATACTTGAGTTTGCGCTGTAAACTTGTTGGAAGCGGTAGGAGGCCTCGTACTTTTTCGAGACTGGACCGCTGTTTAGTATCTGGTGATTGGGAGGAAATTTTTTCCATTACTTCTCTACAAACTCTACTTAGGGTGCTTTCTGATCACGTCCCGATTATGCTAGATCGTGGGGTTATGACAATGGAGAAAAGTCCGTTCATATCTAAAAATATGTGGTTAAAACGAGGCAGGTTTCGCCAGAACAGTGAAGGATGTTTGGGGAGTCGTGTGTGCTTGAAGGTAACCCAACATTTATTCTAGCTAGGAAACTGGCCTTGCTCAAAAGGGATCTGAGGAACTGGTACAAGGTAAACTTTGGCAATATGGTGTGGAGGAAAAGAATGTTGATGGAGGATATAAAGTATTTTAAGGCTAGGGAACATGTAGGAGTCTTATGAGAGAGAGAGAGAGAGAGAGAGAGAGAGAGAGCGAGAGAGAGAGCTAAAACATAATTGAAGCACATTGTGGACATGGGGGAAATTATTTGGAGACAAAATTCCTTAATTCTGAGGCTAAAAGAAGGTGATAAGAACACAAAACTCTTCCGTAGATCGGCAAATTCTCAGAGACGTAACAACTTCATTGATAGGATTGAGGAGGGAGGGTTTAACTTAAAGAACAGCCGGCAGATGAAAGAAGTCGTGGCTAATTATTAGTGGAACTGCGAAGAAAGTTTGGTGGCCTACTCTAGATGGACTGAATTTTAGAAGCGTTGGGGATGCGGATGAAATTTGGCTAGAGAGATTTTCACTGAGCCCTGAGGAAGAGTTATCGGAGGCTCTGAAGATTTGCAATAGCAAAAAAGCTTCGAGACCCGTATTTCAAAGCAGCTGGTCTTTATTCAGAAGAGAAGTGGCGGACATTCATGCGTTGGCCTACATTCTGGGATGCAAAGTTGGGAAATTTCCTGCTTCGTACCTCGGTCTTCCGCGAGGAGCATATTCGAGGAGTATCCATATCTGTGATCCGGTGGTGGAAAGAGTGGAGAGAAGCCTTGCTCGGTGGAAGAAGCAATATCTTTCCAATGTGGTCGTTTAACTTTAATCCAGAGCGCCCTGTCGAAGCTTCCTACCTATTTTCATTCTATGTTTCCTATGCCGAGGAAAGTGGAAAAAAGGCTCGTGAAGTTGGAAACAGATTTTCTTGTTAGGAGTAGTTCGGGGGTTTAGGGAAAAAAAAAACTTAGAGTTTTCAATTATGATCCTGTGGGGAAATGGCTATGGAGGTAGAACATTTTTGGAGGAAGATTATCCAAGCTAAATATGATAGTCGGACCGGGGAAATGGTGCACATGTCAGTAGACTTACGCACGGGGTGTTTAAAACATTGGGAAGGATTGTGGTAGTTTCAAGACTAATATCCAGTTGACGGTGGGATCTGGTAGGTGTATTCAGTTTTCATTGGTCTTTGCTGGCGACCTCTTTCCCTGCCCTGTTCGGAATCGCAGGTAACTGTAAGGCCTTGGTATATGAGTTACTGCTGGATTAATCATTGCAGCATTTCGTGGGATGTGCAGTTTTCAAGACATTTTCATATTGGGAACTAAATTTGGTTTTCTCTTTGTTTGCTCAGATTTATGATAATTTACCTAGAACGGACAAGGACTCGATCACATGGAAAACGGAGAAAAGCGGGCGGTTCAGTGTTCAAATCTTTCTTCAAAAAGCTCAAAGTGAAAGGTCATGGTCCTTCCCGTGGAATGCTATTTACGAGGGCGGCTATGGGTAGAATCCTAACTTTGCAAAGTAAGCAACTGGCCTTAAATTGTATCGAGCTACATGCCCTTCTCATTAGATGTTGTAAGTTTGTGGTCTGGAGAAAGCTAGATGAAGTTCAAATTCTATTCTGAGATCATGCTTGCTTAGTATTTAGCCCTCGATTGGTGGAGTGAGCGGAGACTTTGATTTCTTCATAAGCGTCTTAGACGGATCCTGACTAGCCAGGGTGAAATAACCTTAAGAAGAAAGGTAATTTTGTGGTGAATAGGTGTGTTACTGTTAATCACTTGTTACCCTCATTGCCATCTAGTGAGGGGACTGCTGCAGTATGATTTTGAGTCTGTTTGGCATTGATTGGGTGGTGTCGGAAGACGTTTTAAGCAAATATTTGGGCTCAAGGAGGAGTGATCTGCTGGAAAAGAGGTGAAGGAGATTTGGAACATGGTCTCCTTGAGTTTGTGGTGGAGCATATTGAAGGAAAGAAATAGTAGAACGTTTGAAGTCACTGAAACTCAAATCCCGGGCGTGAAATCTCATTTCCTCAATTCTTTCCTCTCCTGGTACAGCTGTACTAACCATCCACCCACATCCTTAGCTCTTGTAGATTTCTTAAATCTTTTGTATCTTAAGCTGTCTTTGTTTTTTTACGTTGAGCTTTTGTGCTTGCCTTTTTCCCTAGGAGATTGGGTTGTTAGGTCAACTGGGCCAGTTCCTTTGATCTTTTGGGAGTGTTTTCTTCCTTGTCGTTTTCAGTTAGCGGAAGATGAGCGTGGTACAGTAGGTGAGATGGAAAATTCCGAGTCTTTTTGTGTTGGCAGAGTTTCCTTTAGTAACAGTTTCATTTTCATAGGTATTATACAGCTTTATTGGTATACAGCATCTATATTGCATATGCAATATTGGTCTGTTGGATGAGGGTTTTTGTGTTCTGCTGCTTTTTTGGGCTGGTCTCTGGTTTCTAGATGTGCTGAAGGCTGGTTTTTGTCTGGCGTGGGAGATCTTGAAGCTGCTGTCTTGTTTTTGCCGAGGTTCTTGTTCATTCCAGCTTCGGGCCAATCAGTTCCTGCTAGAAGCTCTGTATTTTTTTCCTCTTGCCTATCTGTTTTTGCATTTTTTTTTTGAGCCAGTGGTTTGTGGCTTTTCTACGTTTTTGCTTAGTTTTTTTGTTTGTCCTTGAGTTGTGTACTTCCTGTGTACGTGCGTGCTCCCCTTGGTGCCTATTCGATGCAATTTAAGTTACCTAATCCATGACAAAGAGAAAGAAAAGAAAAGAAATCCTTGCTTGGTAAAACTGATCCTGCTCTAAACTGGGTGGGTGGGACCAAGTAGAGTTCTGAACTTCATTCGGTAAGATTAACTGGCATTCTACAAAGTTGGTTATAGCTGTATATCACTGCAATAATAATATGCACGAATTACTATGTATTAGTACAAACTGTACAATGTACTTGAGGTTGCATTTGGACTCGCCAAATTGAGCATCTTTGGAGTGTATACATATTATGTTGATTTGTTGGCAATCCAATTTTGAAAAAACTTGACCTCTCTGTTATGTTTATTGTTTATTGTTAGTATTACTGTTATGTTCTGTTGTCATCCCACATCGCTTAGATGTTGTTGCTTGTGCAGTTTATAAGGTCTTAGTTCCCCTCTCCTTTGCACCTGAGTTTTAAGTAGTTGAATGGGTTGGGTCTTACAAGTGGTATCAGAGCCTTGCTTGTCCCCTATCTCCGTAATCCACGTGTGCCGTTGCCACACGTGCGGGGGCGTATTGTCGTCTCACATCGCTTAGATGTGTTGTTGTCTGTGCAGTTTATAAGGTCTTAGTTCTCCTCTCGTTAACACCTGGGTTTTAAGGAGTTGTATGGGCTGGGCCCAACAATGTATATCAAGCTTCAACACCCTCCCTTACGTGCAACCCCGACTTGCACGTAGAGAGCAAACAAACCAAACTCCATCATAGTGGAGACAAATAACTAAATGCAAATATGCACAACAAAGCGGGGATGGAAAGTCGAACCCAGGACCTCGCACAAACAAGGCTCTGATACTATGTTAAGTTACCAATTACTCCATGAGTTTAAGCTATTAGAGAATGGGCCCAACAATGTATATTAAGCTCAAACCAATTGGCAATGGGTGAAGTTATAAGTTCCCGATGTGGGACAGACAATCTTAACACGCCCCTGCACGTGTGGCATGACTGAGAGCCAAACACGTGGATTATTGAGATAGGGTGACGTGGAGCACACGTGGATAAATTAGCCCTAAAATAACCTGCTTTGATACCATTTTAAATTGGAGCATCCAAAATGAAGTTCTGATGTTCACTTTTTGTAATTTCAGCTATTTGGAGGTGACCCTTCCGAGTAAGTACACTTGTATATACATGTGTTTTTTTTTTGCTTATAATTTGATATTCGTTGACCTGATTCTGTAAAATCCTTTTCCCTTTGTTATGCTAATTTAGAGGAATGAGCAAGAATGCATTAAGAAACAAGAAGAAAAGGGAAAAACAAAAGGAGAAAAAGGCCATGGAGGACGGTTCTGGTGCGTGACACATGATCCAATAATCCATTACTTGCTCCTTCATGCATCATTGACAATCAACCACAACACTAGCTTTTTTTTTTTTTTTACTTCACTGTATTTTTTTCTTCTATGGATTGGTTTTGGGGTATAATATGACTGGCCATTTTGATCAGAGGCCGCCTTGTAATATTATTTATCATAAAAAAGTTTTCCACAAAATTTAGAGCTGATGGAAATAAAAGCATGCTGAGATATGAATATTTTTTCTGTGTTCTCCACTTCTCCTAATCTGTGATTGTTTGAATTAATATTTAGGGTTAGTTTGGCCCCCACATGGCTATTTAAAAGTAGCTTATGAAATTTAGTACTAAGTTTGATAATTTTGTACAGGTGGCACATTGCTCTCAAAAATACATTATGAAACCTAAAAGCAATCTTGAGCTGTAAAAAGCTCCATTCTAGAGCTTTTAAAAGTTCCCGCCCCCCCCAAAAGACCTAAGTTCAATTTTTACAAAGCTCATAAACTAATTACCAAATGAGTTAACATAAAATTGTACTTTAAAAAAAGGAGAAGCACCAAAATGGGGGCCAAACTAAGCCTTTGTCATGGAACTTGGAAGTGCTTTTGGCCCCAGGTCAAGCATGGCCTCTTTCGCAGGTATTAGCCTATTAGGTATAATATGTATTATGGTATACTACAGGAGAAATGCCTTTGATGACTAGGTTACTTTGGACACTGATGTATGTCAACATCTAAGGGTCCAAAATTGTTCACACCTTCAACTCTTTTTTATATTTAAATTTTAAAACATTTGAAATTCTCCTCACTTTTTACACATTTTTGCATTTCCCTCCAGCTCTCTATACGTCATTCCCCCTCTCTAGTAAATATTATAATTATGATATAAAATATGATTAACTTAGGTTTAACCAATTTTTTTATTTTTATTTTTGTTTAGTGCCCACGAGCATGGGTAATTTCTAGTGTATACATATAGAAATCATGTAATGGGAAAAAGAAAGAAGGTCAATCTGTTTTACATATTCATTATAGTAAGTCCAAATTAAATCTGTTGGTGCTGTCAAATAAATTTTTTTTATGAAAATTTACAACACCGTTGCTAATGGTGAACAAATCATCACTAAATGTGTAGTTCACCTTTAGCGACAAAATTTTCATTGCTAAAAGAGAGGTCCGTAAACGGACGTCCACTCCTAAGCCTACAGTTTTATAAATTGTGTTGGTACTTGCCAAATAATAATAATAATAATAATAATAATAATAATAATAATAAAAATAAATTTTTTTTTTATTTGGGGTGCAAATTTGTAGAAACTCCCATCTTTGAAGTGTTGTATGGTATCATATTGAAGTAGAGATTTACTTGGAGACTAGATTGCGGTTTACTAGGATTGGATGAACCCACTACCCTGAAAAGAAAATGCTTTTGATTTACTGGATTTTGTTATATTTCTATCAAGCACCAAGTTTTTTTTAGAATCTTATTAACAATCGAATCTATACTCATTGATTTGCGTCAATTGATCCCCATTTCTGGAGTTAAAGTCTTAGATATATGTGTCATATACAGTTTTAACAAATTCTCACAGTAAACACTTGAGCTTTGTTTATTTTTGTGATCCATGGAAGGAAAAGAAAAACAAGAATGAGAACTAGTTTTCTTGTGTTAAATGACTTAGAAAAATGGATTTTAGGAGGGAAAGTTCAAATTTAGGGCACTTTAGGAGGAAAAGATTTTGAGTGTCCTTGTGTGGTTTTTTATTTATGGCTTGTCTTTTAGTCCAAATTGACTAAATCCTTGGAGACTTTGGATCAAGCCTCCCTTAAAATCTTAATATAGGACCTCTACCAAACACTAAAGGGCTTTGAATCAGATAACATTATTCAAAATACAAGATAGAAGAAACACTTCTCCTTCTTGCCCTTCCTAACAATAGCAAGACCAATTGCAAAAGTGAGCATAAGCACTTCATGTTTTATAAATGTGAGATGAAGGGTCCTCAGTTTATTGTGGAAGTTCCTATTGTGCATTTCAGCAACTTGTTACTTGTAGTGTGTGTGCATGTGTGTATATATACAACATGAACATCACTGTCATGACCAAAGTTCGAAGGACCATCAGGCTGAACTGTTTCTAAAAATGTGTACTTTAGCCCCGTTTGTGAACCACAGGGTAAATTTACATATAATCACGGATTTCTCGTGATCACAATTGTGGTTCACAAATGGCCCATACTGAGTTAAGCTAATGAATCATTCTGCTATTATGTTCGGAAAATTAAACCCTAAAGTAGAATAAGAGAATGTAGCCTATGCAAAATCATGCTTGTGTTTAAATTGTCAAAATGTGACACACAGACCCCCAGGTTTAGTCCCACTCTTACCAGGTTCTTAAGAAAGCCAATCTCATGCTGGTTCTATAAAGAACCAGGTTCAAGAGTAACTTTAGATTAGAGCACAACCACCCACGCAATTAATAGGACCTCTACCAAAAACTTTATAGAAGCAGTTCAATTGTGAACCATAGAACAGTTTTTGCGACTTCCCAAACAACCCCTTAGGTTTTGCCAATAGCTCCCCTGTTTGTACGGAACATAAAATATCCTCGGAGAATCAGTCCATTCCAATGTACATGAATATAAACACGTAAGTCAAAAGAAAGGTGTGGGAAACAAAAGATAAATGCGCTGAGTGTTTGGATAATTTTGATTCATATCCAGTATATGGAAAATAAAAACATAGGTTGATCAAATCAGCTTATGAAATGCTCATTCTGCAGTGACAACCACATAAAGATCCTAGTGATGTAATTCTTGCACCTCAAAATTTTACGTCCGTTGTCCATGTACCTTGGACACTAGGGTGTTTCGTGACATGTCTCGTCTTCAGCTTCACCACCTTTCTTCCCAAAGCATTCCTTAGTCGGTTGCATGTTGTAGTACATCTTCTGGAGACAAATTCTTCACACATACCACCCTCTGGTTCTTGTTTTCTGTGAGTCGAACAAAACAAAATAGTTAAAACAAAGGGATAGTTGGGGCCAGTTTGGATTGGCTGTGGATTTTATATGTTGGAAGAAGGAAGCCCTGATGACAATGACAAGGGCACCATGGGAATTAAGAAAAATTCATTGACTCCAAATCTACTTCCTACATCACGTTTGGGGTGAATCACCTCTAAACATGCTGCAACCAAAACGTGTTTTTGGGGCTTCAAAGTGCTTAAAAATAATTCAAACAAGCTAATGTACGTGTTTTGGGTCAAAAGTGCATTAGAAAAGTGATACCAAACATGACCTAGTCAGGCTAGTCATCTATGCGTGCAAAAAGATAAAAACACTATGCCCATTTTTATCTTGCAATGCTTTTCTAGCAAGTGATGATTCAAATTTAAAGGTTCAAGAATTCACCAGAGAGGAAAATAGCCACAAGTATCAAAGCAAGAAGTGTTAAAGAAACACACTATTTTATAGACAAAGCATGAAACATTTCAGGAAGGACGAGAAATAAGTATCAACATATTAAGAAGGCCATATGTCTAGTAGGAGAGATGGAAAAGTGGAAGAAAGGGAAGGGAGGAGGAAGGAAAAGATATCCATAGGGAAAGGAAGGGGGTCGTCTCACATTTTGTTTGGTTAAATTAGAAGGAAATGATGAAGGAAAGTATGAAACACTATGTATTTTACTAATTTTCCTTACCATTTTATCAGTGATATTTTGTGTTTAGGACAAAAAAATCATAAAAAGAGCGAAGCTTGGTCTCTCTCCCAATCCGTCCACTTTTGGACAGATGAGAAATGGTGGGCTAGGAGGGAAGGCAAAGAGGGATGCCTCTTCCCTTCTATGTTCCCTTCCCTTCCCTCTTCCAGTCTACCAAACACGAAATTTTCTCCTCTTCATTTCTTCCTTCCCTCATACCAAACATATCACTAGATAGACAAACCACAATAAAGTAAACTTTGAAGTGTTTCCATGCATTTATATGCATTAACGCCGTCTTGTCTTGTGCTTAAGAAGACTTCAACGTTAAAATCTTATACTCCTAATATAATAAAATGAGAGATAAGTAATGGGGTTATTTGAAAATATAGCAAATGGGTAGGGACACGACACATGATCTTGAATAATTTATTTTTTTTATTTTATTTTTATTTTTATTTTTATTTTTTATACTTACCTAGATTTTGACTGGACACACACACACATACCACACACAGACACACACACACACACACACACACACACACACACACACACACCTACACCTATCCCAACACAATCTAACCCAACTCCAAAGCCTCATAATGACCCACAACATAGTCCAACAAGGGCCACTTATTCCGATTGAAGAACAAATAAGGGGGGCAAGCAAATGAATCATTCTAAGGGGATTCGAATCCTCCCTCTCCACAGAGGAGAGGAGGACATACCAATTGGGCTAGACTCGCTTCAGTTGGTATTTGCTTAGCTAGTAGACAAAAGAATGAAAATTTACCAATTATATTGAAGGAATATTAACATTTTTTACAAATCAAAATTGCAATGAACTTCAACTCATTGCACTCTCACAGTTGGGGACGCTTGATGCACATCTCCTCAATTTATGCAATGTGAGTGTAGGAGAAAAGTTTTGGGTGCATTTCAAAATTTTGTGGTTAGTTATTGAGGAAAAAGAAAAGAAAATGTAGTGGAAAAATTCTTTTCTTGTTCAGTTAATACACCAACGATTGGTCTTACTCTTATCCAACAAAAAATAAAATAAAATAAAAAATTACAACAATGATGAGGAAAATAAAAAGGAAAAGAAAATAAGCTGATACATAAATTACATTTTAAATTGAGTAAAATACGGTTTACCCCCTTGTGATTTGGACCGTTTGCACATAACCCCCTATGATTCATTTCGTAACACTTAACCCACATGTACTTCATACCAAAGTGAAACCGTTAGTTTTATCATCCAAATTAACAGACCAACGACGGAAAAACATGGTGGGAGGCTTTTGACGTCATCCACTCCCAAAATATGACCAAATTACCCCCCACCCTTATAACCCACATATACACACATATAGATACAGTCAAAGATATATATATATATATATATAGAGAGAGAGAGAGAGAGAGAGAGAGAGAGAGAGAGAGAGAGAGAGAGAGACGCCCCAGTCCAACCTGAAGCCTCACCATTATCATTCGAAGAACATCATGAGCCCTTCTCAGAATCTCACTCTCATCACTATCCTTGCTTAAAACCGAACTTTCAAGGCTTACAGTTAGCTTTCGGGCTTCTTCCATGGCCTTCACATACTCGTAAGCTTGCTTGGGGTCAGAGTCCCATATCAAAGACCGATCAAACTCTGAATTCATAATCTTATTTTGAATATAATTTAGCTTGTTTTCAATCTCATTTGGCCCCTCATCATTTTTCCTTCATCTATCAAATTTTGTTTAGTCTCCAATGCCTTTGCAATGTGTTGTGCCATAGCAATCAAATTTGATTCTTCTTTTTCTTCTTCCAATATTGGAGTTACAGATTTACAATCACCCATTGCACACAACAATCTGACAAACCACACAAAGAATCACCAAATAACTCCAAAAAGCAGAAGAAAAAAAAAATACCCACCTAAATTGAAGCTAAAATAATTATAATCAATGGCAAGATTAGAAAATCCCCAATATTAAAGACCTAATTAGTTACCAATTTGGAGTGAATTCTCTTAACAGGGGACAACAGTTCTGTTAGGGTCAAATTGTTTTGATAAGATGTAAGAATAATCACAGAATTATAAAATACAGATCTGCCTCATCTTTTCCCAATTTCCCAATCTTTTGGAGGGTTTACTAAAGAAATTAAGGACAACAAACCCAAAGGTCATGGCGTTTCAAAGGTAGCTGGTAAGGGCAGTGTCGTTTTTTAGTTAGGGCACCTTATTTTAAGTAAATTTTTTTTTTTTACTGTTTAATTAATTAATTTGTAAGGGCACCATTATTTCTAGGATTTGTTTCTCTCCTCCATTTTTCATCTTATTTGTTTCTCTCATCCAATTATCCATCTTATTTATTTCTCTCCACATTAAGATGCACCGTAAACGACGACATATGGCTTCCCATTCTGCATTAGTTACAGGTGAATGGTACATCCCTGGCCATAAACTTATCAGTTTTCGGATCGAAGACCTCGCATCGATTGGTGCCTGTTGAGACCTATTACTACTCTCTTGTAGGTCTAGGGGTGAGCTTACTGTGGAAGCAATTGGTAGTACTTCTACCTTAGATTCAGTGGAGTTTAATGACTTATTAGATGGGTCTGATTTTGTATCTGAAAGTGGCCTGGTCTGAGTCAATTTGGGTACTAGCAGTAGTATATGATCATAACATGTGGCTTTGAATTTGATGATGTGTTTTGATCTCTTAATAAATGAATTAAGTAGGTGGGTATACATTCCGGAGAAGAGGAGTTAGAATCAAAGTTGGTGTTTTAACGGTGGTTTGATGAATTAGGCAAGTGAGTATTTACTATTTCCAAATGTTTGCATTAGATCAGAATCACAAAATGAGGTTGAGTTATTTTTTGTGAAATTGACAACTGGGAATTGATGGATTCGTTGTTGATGGGAAATAGACATCAGAGGACATGCGAGATGTTGGGTAGGGGATGTGTTTACTTGTTGGGGCTGAGAATCCAGAGTAAGAAATAAAAAAGTTTGATTTGGATTATTTGTGTTTACATCTTAATGTAGAGAGAAATAAATCAGATGGAGAATGGAGGAAGAAATAAATAATATGGAGAATGGGGGACAAAAACAAATCCTAGAAATAATAAAAACATGGGTGCCCTTACTAATTAATTAATTAAACAGTAAATTTTTTTTTTTTTTTTTTTACTTAAAATAGGGTGCCCTAACTAAAAAATGACACTGCCCTTACCAGCTACCCGTTTCAAATGGTCAAAATCACAAGGAATAAAAGAAGCTGAAAGATGAAAAATTTTCAAAAGGAAAGATTGATGTAGTAAAAGAATGCACAGAGATACACCAAATATAACCATCTGTATAATCATACAATACATTGACTTGGAGTGTAGAAGTTGTGTGACAAAGTACAGGGCCGAAACCCAAATTGCCAAGCTCTGTATGTGTTAGGGCACAATATGCTGATGAGAGAAGTGAAAGTTCTTAAGGATACAAAAGATGGAGTGAGGGCACAATAGTCTTTTCGCAGTCTCCATTAATAGAGCTAACGGTTTCACTTTGGTATAAAGTACAGGGGTTAAGTGTTATGAAATGAACCATAGGGGTTATGTGCAAACGGTCTAAACCACAGGGGGTAAACTGTATTTTACCCTTTTAAATTTTGTAAGTCGTTTGCTTTGTTCTTTTTTTTCGTAAGTTAAATTGAGTTTGTCATTTACTTTTTATTTTATTTTATTATAATATATAAACATTAAGGAAAACACGAGAACTAGTTTTTCAATTTTTTTGTCTTCCCATCTCCAAATTTGCAATGGAAATAAAACCTAAAATTTTGATTAATTATATGCTTTCTAAATTTCTATCCCAAAAGTGCTTCTAAAATAATGTGACAGTGATGCCATGTAAATAACTTCGAATCAAAATTCAACTAATTCTACTATATTAGACCTAGCTCACTATCACATCATATAAGAAGCAAAACTCTTTTAGAATTTAAAGTTGGAAAGCATAGAAATAGGCATTGCTCAAAATTTTTTGGTGAGATAATGGAAAGTCCATTCGAGAGTTGAGGTGGGTCCAATTAAATGGGCCATTTAGGTAAATAAGGAAATAACAGCCCACAACCAGTCCAAAGTGGGGGGTCGAAATTGAACTTGAAGATAAACAAAGGACATTTTGGTCATTTCTGGGTCAGAAATTAGGGTTTAGCGTTCCCCAGTGTAGTGTTGGCTCTATATATAGAACGAAATCGCACGCCTGTTTGTTTCGTAGTAGCAGTTTTTCGATTCGAAATACATTACAGAAGAAAGCTCTGTAATAGTCATTTCACCATCGCCCTCCTCTCTTCACCCTCTTTCTCTCTCTCTCTCTCTCTCTCGCGCTCTCCACACCCACACCGACCGCCACCACTGACCACCGTCGCCCTCCCCCTCTCTTCACCGTCTTTCTCTCTCTACCCCTCTCTCTCTCTCTCCACACTCACACAGACCGCCACCCATGACCACCATCGCCGGCGCCGCAACCCACCGATCACCTGAGGCCGGACAGTGCGCGTGCTCTCCTGGATCTGGATTTTTTGGAAGCTTCAAGAGTGAGAAGTTGGAGTGGTCGTTGCTGCCGATTCCAATCTACCAATCGCAAGGTTCATTGGTTCTCTAAAACCCTAAAGTCTCTCTCTGTCTCTCTCTCTCTCTCTCTGTTTTTGTTCAGCCCTAAACCCTAAAATCGCTTTCTCTCTCTCTCACAACCAGTTCCACTTCCATCTTACTCTCCTCTCTCTTTGTATTTCTAAAGTTCCCTACTTTTTTGTGCGTTAGGATCGCCGGTGGCACCGGTAGCGTTTACAGGAGCTGTACCTGTTCCTGTATGCTTCTGCTCTTCATTTAATTGTTTTAATTTTGAATTTAGTTCCATAAAAAGTTACAACTATGTTGGTGGCACCGGTAGCGTTTACGGGACCATTATTGTTAGAATGAGAAAAAAAAAGCCAATTTGCAGAGCAAAGGCGTCTGATTAAAATGACGTAAACACTTTTGCATTGAAGGTTGGCAATACCAAATAGCGATTCTCCGTGCCTTTCAAACCTATATATTTTGATTACGGCCTCGAACAAATCGCTACATTTCTTACTTATTTATTTATCTATTTTTAACTTTCTTTCATTTAATTGATATTTTTTTTTATGTTTATTTTAATTTTGTTGGGTAAGTCCAGAAATTCCTTTTGAAGAAGAAAGAGACATTTTTATCAAAATTCAGTTTTTTTTCCCCTCTCTCTCTCTCTTGGACATTCATTGGTTTGTTTTAAAATCCGGACTAATTAGTGAAGAAAAAGAAAAGAAGCAAAATTATTGTCTTAGTGTGTTTTTTTTTTTTTTTTTCATTCAGTGTTTTATGTTTTTCTTGCTCAGATTTTAAGTTTCAGTGTATTTTTTTTTCTTTTTAATTTGCAGAACATATTTCTATATATAATTTAACTTCCTAGAAAGTATATTTAAAGTTGAAAGAATATTTGTATATAATTTAACTTATAATTTAACTTACAAAGTATTTGTATATAATTCCAATTATATATAATTTAACTTCCTAGAAAGTATTTTTGACGCTTACGGTTTCGTAATTTTAGCGGGTAAACCGTGGGTATTTTGGTGATTTTAAACTACTCTCTTTTGCATGAAAGATCAAGAAATGAAAGATCATGATATGTATAGAAGCTGAGCCTTTTTATTTTTTATTTTTGGGTTAACTATAATGGGATGAATTTGTATTGCTTGTGAATCTTTAAAAATTCATCTACATTTTTTGTTGAAGAAGCATATTTGAAGAAGAGAGTGGTAAAAATGTAATTACACTTCAGAGATTCACTGATACCGATTTGTTTTTTCACTTTTTCCTTTCACCAATAGAACACAATCTTTTACTTGTTTGTATCGGACTCTCAGTGTCTTTGAAGATTGAAATCTTGTTAGGTTTGGGTTAATTTTATTTCTGCTTTTATTGATCGCTTAGTCACCAATTTGCATTTCTGGTATTATTTTCATGTGTGTGTCTTTTTGAAGTTCAAATTCTATTCTGAGATCATGCTTGCTTAGTATTTAGCCCTCGATTGGTGGAGTGAGCGGAGACTTTGATTTCTTCATAAGCGTCTTAGACGGATCCTGACTAGCCAGGGTGAAATAACCTTAAGAAGAAAGGTAATTTTGTGGTGAATAGGTGTGTTACTGTTAATCACTTGTTACCCTCATTGCCATCTAGTGAGGGGACTGCTGCAGTATGATTTTGAGTCTGTTTGGCATTGATTGGGTGGTGTGGGAAGACGTTTTAAGCAAATATTTGGGCTCAAGTAGGAGTGATCTGCTGGAAAAGAGGTGAAGGAGATTTGGAACATGGTCTCCTTGAGTTTGTGGTGGAGCATATTGAAGGAAAGAAATAGTAGAACGTTTGAAGACACTGAAACTCAAATCCCGGGCGTGAAATCTCATTTCCTCAATTCTTTCCTCTCCTGGTACAGCTGTACTAACCATCCACCCACATCCTTAGCTCTTGTAGATTTCTTAAATCTTTTGTACCTTAAGCTGTCTTTGTTTTTTTACGTTGAGCTTTTGTGCTTGCCTTTTTCCCTAGGAGATTGGGTTGTTAGGTCAACTGGGCCAGTTCCTTTGATCTTTTGGGATTGTTTTCTTCCTTGTCGTTTTCAGTTAGCGGAAGATGAGCGTGGTACAGTAGGTGAGATGGAAAATTCCGAGTCTTTTTGTGTTGGCAGAGTTTCCTTTAGTAACAGTTTCATTTTCATAGGTATTATACAGCTTTATTGGTATACAGCATCTATATTGCATATGCAATATTGGTCTGTTGGATGAGGGTTTTTGTGTTCTGCTGCTTTTTTGGGCTGGTCTCTGGTTTCTAGATGTGCTGAAGGCTGGTTTTTGTCTGGCGTGGGAGATCTTGAAGCTGCTGTCTTGTTTTTGCCGAGGTTCTTGTTCATTCCAGCTTCGGGCCAATCAGTTCCTGCTAGAAGCTCTGTATTTTTTTCCTCTTGCCTATCTGTTTTTGCATTTTTTTTTTGAGCCAGTGGTTAGTGGCTTTTCTACGTTTTTGCTTAGTTTTTTTGTTTGTCCTTGAGTTGTGTACTTCCTGTGTACGTGCGTGCTCCCCTTGGTGCCTATTCGATGCAATTTAAGTTACCTAATCCAAGACAAAGAGAAAGAAAAGAAAAGAAATCCTTGCTTGGTAAAACTGATCCTGCTCTAAACTGGGTGGGTGGGACCAAGTAGAGTTCTGAACTTCATTCGGTAAGATTAACTGGCATTCTACAAAGTTGGTTATAGCTGTATATCACTGCAATAATAATATGCACGAATTACTATGTATTAGTACAAACTGTACAATGTACTTGAGGTTGCATTTGGACTCGCTAAATTGAGCATCTTTGGAGTGTATACATATTATGTTGATTTGTTGGCAATCCAATTTTGAAAAAACTTGACCTCTCTGTTATGTTTATTGTTAGTATTACTGTTATGTTCTGTTGTAATCCCACATCGCTTAGATGTTGTTGCTTGTGCAGTTTATAAGGTCTTAGTTCCCCCCTCCTTTACACCTGAGTTTTAAGGAGTTGAATTGGTTGGGTCTTACAAATGGTATCAGAGCCTTGCTTGTCCCCCATCTCCGTAATCCACGTGTGCCGTTGCCACACGTGCGGGGGCGTATTGTCGTCTCACATCGCTTAGATGTGTTGTTGCCTGTGCAGTTTATAAGGTCTTAGTTCTCCTCTCGTTAACACTTGGGTTTTAAGGAGTTGTATGGGCTGGGCCCAACAATGTATATCAAACTTCAACACCCTCCCTTACGTGCAATCCCGACTTGCACGTAGAGAGCAAACAAACCAAACTCCATCATAGTGGAGACAAATAACTAAGTGCAAATATGCACAACAAAGCGGGGATGGAAAGTCGAACCCAGGACCTCGCACAAACAAGGCTCTGATACTATGTTAAGTTACCAATTACTCCATGAGTTTAAGCTATTAGAGAATGGGCCGAACAATGTATATCAAGCTCAAACCAATTGGCAATGGGTGAAGTTATAAGTTCCCGATGTGGGACAGACAATCTTAACACGCCCCTGCACGTGTGGCATGACTGAGAGCCAAACACGTGGATTATTGAGATAGGGTGACGTCGAGCACACGTGGATAAATTAGCCCTACAATAACCTGCTTTGATACCATTTTAAATTGGAGCATCCAAAATGAAGTTCTGATGTTCACTTTTTGTAATTTTAGCTATTTGGAGGTGACCCTTCCGAGTAAGTACACTTGTATATACATGTGTTTTTTTTTGCTTATAATTTGATATTCGTTGACCTGATTCTGTAAAATCCTTTTCCCTTTGTTATGCTAATTTAGAGGAATGAGCAAGAATGCATTAAGAAACAAGAAGAAAAGGGAAAAACAAAAGGAGAAAAAGGCCATGGAGGTCGGTTCTGGTGCGTGACACATGATCCAATAATCCATTACTTGCTCCTTCATGCATCATTGACAATCAACCACAACACAAGCTTTTTTTTTTTTTTTTTTTTACTTCACTGTATTTTTTTTTTCTATGGATTGGTTTTGCGGTATAATATGACTGGCCATTTTGATCAGAGGCCGCCTTGTAATATTATTTATCATAAAAAAGTTTTCCACAAAATTTAGAGCTGATGGAAATAAAAGCATGCTGAGATATGAATATTTTTTCTGTGTTCTCCACTTCTCCTAATCTGTGATTGTTTGAATTAATATTTAGGGTTAGTTTGGCCCCCACATGACTATTTAAAAGTAGCTTATGAAATTTAGTACTAAGTTTGATAATTTTGTACAGGTGGCACATTGCTCTCAAAAATACATTATGAAACCTAAAAGCAATCTTGAGCTGAAAAAAACTCCATTCTAGAGCTTTTAAAAGTTTCCGCCCTCCAAAAGACCGAAGATCAATTTTTACAAAGCTCATAAACTAGTTACCAAATGAGTTAACATAAAATTGTACTTTAAAAAAAGGAGAAGCACCAAAATGGGGGCCAAACTAAGCCTTTGTCATGGAACTTGGAAGTGCTTTTGGCCCCAGGTCAAGCATGGCCTCTTTCGCAGGTATTAGCCTATTAGGTATAATATGTATTATGGTATACTACAGGAGAAATGCTTTTGATGACTAGGTTACTTTGGACACTGATGTATGTCAACATCTAAGGGTCCAAAATTGTTCACACCTTCAACTCTTTTTTATATTTAAATTTTAAAACATTTGAAATTCTCCTCACTTTTTACACATTTTTGCATTTCCCTCCAGCTCTCTATACGTCATTCCCCCTCTCTAGTAAATATTATAATTATGATATAAAATATGATTAACTTAGGTTTAACCAATTTTTTTATTTTTATTTTTGGTTAGTGCCCACGAGCATGGGTAATTTCTAGTGTATACATATAGAAATCATGTAATGGGAAAAAGAAGGAAGGTCAATCTGTTTTACATATTCATTATAGTAAGTCCAAATTAAATCTGTTGGTGCTGTCAAATAAATTTTTTTTATGAAAATTTACAACACCGTTGCTAATGGTGAACAAATCATCACTAAATGTGTAGTTCACCTTTAGCGACAAAATTTTCATTGCTAAAAGAGAGATCCGTAAACGGACGTCCACTCCTAAGCCTACAGTTTTATAAATTGTGTTGGTACTTGCCAAATAATAATAATAATAATAATAATAATAATTTTTTTTTTATTTGGGGTGCAAATTTGTAGAAACTCCCATCTTTGAAGTGTTGTATGGTATCATATTGAAGTAGAGATTTACTTGGAGACTAGATTGCGGTTTACTAGGATTGGATGAACCTACTACCCTGAAAAGAAAATGCTTTTGATTTACTGGATTTTGTTATATTTCTATCAAGCACCAAGTTTTTTTAGAATCTTATTAACAATCGAATCTATACTCATTGATTTGCGTCAATTGATCCACATTTCTGGAGTTAAAGTCTTAGATATATGTGTCATATACAGTTTTAACAAATTCTCACAGTAACCACTTGAGCTTTGTTTATTTTTGTGATCCATGGAAGGAAAAGAAAAACAAGAATGAGAACTAGTTTTCTTGTATTAAATGACTTAGAAAAATGGATTTTAGGAGGGAAGGTTCAAATTTACGGCACTTTAGGAGGAAAAGATTTTGAGTGTCCTTGTGTGGTTTTTTATTTATGGCTTGTCTTTTAGTTCAAATTGACTAAATCCTTGGGGACTTTGGATCAAGCCTCCCTTAAAATCTTAATATAGGACCTCTACCAAACACTAAAGGGCTTTGAATCAGATAACATTATTCAAAATACAAGATAGAAGAAACCCTTCTCCTTCTTGCTCTTCCTAACAATAGCAAGACCAATTGCAAAAGTGAGCATAAGCACTTCATGTTTTATAAATGTGAGATGAAGGGTCCTCAGTTGATTGTGGAAGTTCCTATTGTGCATTTCAGCAACTTGTTACTTGTAGTGTGTGTGCATGTGTGTATATATACAACATGAACATCACTGTCATGACCAAAGTTTGAAGGACCATCAGGCTGAACTGTTTCTAAAAATGTGTACTTTAGCCCCGTTTGTGAACCACAGGGTAAATTTACATATAATCACGGATTTCTCGTGATCACAATTGTGGTTCACAAATGGCCCATACTGAGTTAAGCTAATGAATCATTCTGCTATTATGTTCGGAAAATTAAACCCTAAAGTAGGATAAGAGAATGTAGCCTATGCAAAATCATGCTTGTGTTTAAATTGTCAAAATGTGACACACAGACCCCCAGGTTTAGTCCCACTCTTACCAGGTTCTTAAGAAAGCCAATCTCATGCTGGTTCTATAAAGAACCAGGTTCAAGAGTAACTTTAGATTAGAGCACAACCACCCACGCAATTAATAGGACCTCTACCAAAAACTTTATAGAAGCAGTTCAATTGTGAACCATAGAACAGTTTTTGCGACTTCCCAAACAACCCCTTAGGTTTTGCCAATAGCTCCCCTGTTTGTACGGAACATAAAATATCCTCGGAGAATCAGTCCATTCCAATGTACATGAATATAAACACGTAAGTCAAAAGAAAGGTGTGGGAAACAAAAGATAAATGCGCTGAGTGTTTGGATAATTTTGATTCATATCCAGTATATGGAAAATAAAAACATAGGTTGATCAAATCAGCTTATGAAATGCTCATTCTGCAGTGACAACCACATAAAGATCCCAGTGATGTAATTCTTGCACCTCAAAATTTTACGTCCGTTGTCCATGTACCTTGGACACTAGGGTGTTTCGTGACATGTCTCGTCTTCAGCTTCACCACCTTTCTTCCCAAAGCATTCCTTAGTCGGTTGCATGTTGGAGTTCATCTTCTAGAGACAAATTCTTCACACATACCACCCTCTGGTTCTTGTTTTCTGTGAGTCGAGCAAAACAAAATAGTTAAAACAAAGGGATAGTTGGGGCCAGTTTGGATTGGCTGTGGATTTTATATGTTGGAAGAAGGAAGCCCTGATGACAATGACAAGGGCACCATGGGAATTAAGAAAAATTCATTGACTCCAAATCTACTTCCTACATCACGTTTGGGGTGAATCACCTCTAAACATGCTGCAACCAAAACGTGTTTTTGGGGCTTCAAAGTGCTTAAAAATAATTCAAACAAGCTAATGTACGTGTTTTGGGTCAAAAGTGCATTAGAAAAGTGATACCAAACATGACCTAGTCAGGCTAGTCATCTATGCGTGCAAAAAGATAAAAACACTATGCCCAGTTTTATCTTGCAATGCTTTTCTAGCAAGTGATGATTCAAATTTAAAGGTTCAAGAATTCACCAGAGAGGAAAATAGCCACAAGTAGCAAAGCAAGAAGTGTTAAAGAAACACACTATTTTATAGACAAAGCATGAAACATTTCAGGAAGGACGAGAAATAAGTATCAACATATTAAGAAGGTCATATGTCTAGTAGGAGAGATGGAAAAGTGGAAGAAAGGGAAGGGAGGAGGAAGGAAAAGGTATCCATAGGGAAAGGAAGGGGGTCGTCTCACATTTTGTTTGGTTAAATTAGAAGGAAATGATGAAGGAAAGTATGAAACACTATGTATTTTACTAATTTTCCTTTCCATTTTATCAATGATATTTTGTGTTTAGGACAAAAAAATCAAAAAAAGAGCGAAGCTTGGTCTCTCTCCCAATCCGTCCACTTTTGGACAGATGAGAAATGGTGGGCTAGGAGGGAAGGCAAAGAGGGATGCCTCTTCCCTTCTATGTTCCCTTCCCTTCCCTCTTCCAGTCTACCAAACACGAAATTTTCTCCTCTTCATTTCTTCCTTCCCTCATACCAAACATATCACTAGATAGACAAACCACAATAAAGTAAACTTTGAAGTGTTTCCATGCATTTATATGCATTAACACCGTCTTGTCTTGTGCTTAAGAAGACTTCAACGTTAAAATCTTATACTCCTAATATAATAAAATGAGAGATAAGTAATGAGGTTATTTGAAAATATAGCAAATGGGTAGGGACACGACACATGATCTTGAATAATTTATTTTTTTTATTTTATTTTTATTTTTATTTTTATTTTTTATACTTACCTAGATTTTGACTGGACACACACACACATACCACACACAGACACACACACACACACACACACACACACACACACACACCTACACCTATCCCAACACAATCTAACCCAACTCCAAAGCCTCATAATGACCCACAACATAGTCCAACAAGGGCCACTTATTCCGATTGAAGAACAAATAAGGGGGGCAAGCAAATGAATCATTCTAAGGGGATTCGAATCCTCCCTCTCCACAGAGGAGAGGAGGACATACCAATTGGGCTAGACTCGCTTCAGTTGGTATTTGCTTAGCTAGTAGACAAAAGAATGAAAATTTACCAATTATATTGAAGGAATATTAACATTTTTTACAAATCAAAATTGCAATGAACTTCAACTCATTGCACTCTCACAGTTGGGGACGCTTGATGCACATCTCCTCAATTTATGCAATGTGAGTGTAGGAGAAAAGTTTTGGGTGCATTTCAAAATTTTGTGGTTAGTTATTGAGGAAAAAGAAAAGAAAATGTAGTGGAAAAATTCTTTTCTTGTTCAGTTAATACACCAACGATTGGTCTTACTCTTATCCAACAAAAAATAAAATAAAATAAAAAATTACAACAATGATGAGGAAAATAAAAAGGAAAAGAAAATAAGCTGATACATAAATTACATTTTAAATTGAGTAAAATACAGTTTACCCCCTTGTGATTTGGACCGTTTGCACATAACCCCCTATGATTCATTTCGTAACACTTAACCCACATGTACTTCATACCAAAGTGAAACCGTTAGTTTTATCATCCAAATTAACAAACCAACGACGGAAAAACATGGTGGGAGGCTTTTGGCGTCATCCACTCCCAAAATATGACCAAATTACCCCCCACCCTTATAACCCATCATCCCTCTCATATACACACATATAGATACAGTCAAAGATATATATATATATATATATATAGAGAGAGAGAGAGAGAGAGAGAGAGAGAGAGAGAGAGAGAGAGAGAGAGAGAGAGAGAGAGAGAGAGAGAGAGACGCCCCAGTCCAACCTAGAGAATTGAAACGAAGATTTATTTTAATTTGTTAAAATAAGTGTTTCTGTTTACAGTGATTGTATCATGTTTTTATTAAAGGGTATTGAAGTTTATATCTCTACAACAGATAATCAAATCAATACTCTTTCTACATACATACATACATATATATATATATATATATACAGAGAGAGAGAGAGAGAGAGAGAGAGAGAGAGAGAGAGAGAGAGAGAGAGAGAGAGAGAGAGAGAGAATTATATCCCTGCGTGCTAAGGAATGGTTTGAAGAATTGCAGCATCCGAACGCCGATAGAGAATTGAAATGAGGTTTGATTCAATTATATATATACACGGAGCTAGTACTATAAAACAAGTAGACTAAAAGGTTCTGCCAAAGGTGCAACCGATCTGGTTTGAACTCCGATGTAAAATTTATGGGCTAAATCAAGAAGCATAAGCTGCATAACCATTAGAAATTTTACAGAATCTTCATAGACCCAATAACCTAGCATTCATCCTAACCAACATTGCAACAACCAAATTCTCACAATACAAAAATCAAATATATAAATTCATAATATTTCTTTTAACAATGCTAGGGGCATAAACACTTGCAAGCACACTCGTTTTTTCTGGTGGGTTGCTGTTGGGATTTATTGAAATTATATGGATCTCACGGTGCCACCCAAAGGAGAGATAGAGTGTGTTTGTACTTCAAATATTATCCTATTTCTTTTATTTTCACCTAGAAAAGAGAGTACAAATTTCATTTATCTAAAAGGAAATTCCAAAATATCTTGTAAGAAAGGAGCGAATGAGAGAACCAATTTGTATTGGAGGAAAAAAAAAAAAAGAGAGAAGAAATCAAGTGATAAAATGAAGAAATTAATTGGGTGATAAAATAACTACACAAAGAAATTGATAAAATTGAAATTTTAGCCATAACATAGATAAGAATAAAGAAATAGGGTGCCTCGACATAGTCCACTAATTTATGGGTGTACGAGGCGGACTAACATGAGGGTTGAATTCGTGGGTTGAGATCGTGGGTTAATTTGTGGGCGTACGAGGCGGACTAACATGCGGGTTGAATTCGTGGGTTGGTTGGCGAATCGGTCCATGAGTTTGCCCACAAATTGGTTGATTCCAAAATTTTGTTTTTAAGTATAATAAAATTATTTCTTAATAAGTTTTTAAAAACAGTTTATTAAAATAAGATGGGATAATTAATTAACAGTCCTTGTGTAGGACTGAATTAGTAGATTAGTTTAGCCCGTTTCTTTTTCAAGTGATAAGGACGTGAGTTTTTGAATTATTTGACATTCTTTTTTAAACTGAAAAATAAGATTATTGACAAATTTACCTTTATTTTAATACGTAGAACATGCTGAGATGTCACCTTAGCACGCATCCCAAAACTTTTTTTTTCTACAAACTTTAAAATGTCACAACTTTCAAATCAAACTTCATTTTGAATAAAATTTATAGGGAATTGCTATGTACACTGCTAATTTTGTTATGTAAACCGCTCAACTTTACAAAAGTGCAAATTTTTAGAAGAAAAATTATTAGAATAAAGGAATTTGGGTGTACATAGCAAAAACACGGGTGTACATAGCAATTCTCAATTTATATATTTGTAATTTAGAAGACAATATCTATCAAACAAGATTCATAGTGATTATCTTTTGCGAATTTAGGGGTGTACGCGGCCGGTTTCGGTCGATTTTTTGTGTATTTTAAAACCGACCAATAGGTTCGATTTCGGTCGGTTTTGCGTTTACGGTCGGTTTTAGCTTGTACATGTATTTTATAAACCGACCAATCGGTTTTTTGGTCGATCAGTTTCGGTCGATTTTTCGGTTTTTTTGTTCACCCCTATTTGCGATAGACAACGACATGATATTATAACCTTTGAATTTTTGTTTTTGTTTTTGTTTTTTTATTTTTATTTTTTATTTGTGATGATATGTTACTGTATTTAACTAGACATTTATATTTGAAAATTGGCCAGAATTTTGCGATAATTTGGTCAATTTGAAGAAATATTACTATCGATGACATGTTATTGCTTTTTTGTTCAATGCCATGTTGTTAGTTTTTAATGATATATTATCCGTTTTTTTGCATGAGACAGTTTTTAAAGACAGTTACATCTGGTAAATGACCCCAATTTTGCAACTTTTTGCAACTGTGACATTATTATCGTTGTAAAAACGTTTAATTTTTGATAATATATATACATAGATAATAGATATGCTTATATCGATAAACTGATTTACAGTTTATTTGTTCTTAGAATTGATTGTCGCAAAAAAGGATTAATTGTTTATGTGCTGTAATTTATGTACAAACTTCAGCTCCAACAAATTTCGACCTTATGTAACAAAGAAATTTAATTGTTTAAAGTAAATTCAAAACCTCATCTACAAACTTGAATTCTGCCTGGATTTTATATTGAAACTGCTATATTTTCAAATTGGTAATCGCCCGTGTAAATATTAGTAACAGGGATATTATCCTCTAGGGTATTCTAAACCAATAAAGATGCTTTATCAATTCACATAGCCCCCTATTTTCATGGGTGTCCTTATCCAAATAAGTAAAAAAATCTCTCAAATTTAACAAAAATTCAAACTTTGTGACTATCTAGTATCCTGTGATGCCCAATATTTACTCTTCCACCCTCCACCCCCCCATACAACAATTTCCATGAAAAGTTAGATGGTTCCACCACAACTAAAAATCACCCCCACCCCCCAATCAACAATTTCCATGAAAAGTTAGATGGTTCCACCGCAACTAAAAATTTCAATTGGTCCCATTGCAACTAAATGTGGTCTGGTCTCACCGTTAAATCATTTGAGAATCAAATTTGGTAACTATATCATACTATATTGCAAAATTATCCATATCACGAATATTAGCACATGATTAGAGTATTTCAAGCCAGTCACAAACTGTTAACATCCAAAATCTGCTCAGCCCATTGGGTCATCAAGGTCCTGATAGGCCAAGAATGGAAGACCCTGACCCTGAACTGAGAAGGTTTGGGCCCTAAGTCAACAGGACTCGAGGATTGATCCACGTCTGGAGAATGGATCGATATCAGAGAAAATCAACCTAATCAACATCGGACAAAGGTAATAGAAAATGTCAATCCAGATAAAAGAATGTGTCCTAACAATCGGTCTACGAAGGGGACCCGAGATAAGGATAGCAACCCCTAGGTGTCCAAATCAAAAGGATCAATATAGGACCATATTGACCGATGGAAGGCAGCTACGTTTTAAACACGTGGATCCAGAAGTTGGGTATTGGGTCTGAAAATTTCGAAAGCACGTCCAGAGCACTCATTTCCCAAGTTAGAGCTATAAATACTAGTGTTGGGGCCTCAGAAATGTTTCTCGCAAAAAATCAAACCCAAACCCAGCATTCAACAACATTCATGCTTAGCATCCAATAGCTTAAGTTTTCATTCCATCTTAAGTTTGTAATTTCTTTTCAACTTTTCATCCCTTTGTAATTCTATTACTGTTTTATCAATGGACAAGGAATTCAATGCTACTTATGAGGTATTTTTTGCATGATCTTGGTATTTATCAAACTTGCATGCTTCAATACTGTAAGAGAACTTTTAGTAAATTTATTCTTGTGTACTTTTTACACAATTGCCTGATTCAAAGATAATTTTACTCACCATTTCAAGAATTACAACTTCACACACACACACATACACACACATACACACACACGCGCGCGCACACACACACACACACACACACTGAATCCTAGAAGATTCTAGCACACCTAAGCACCAAAAACAACTTGCTGTGAACATTTTTGGCATTTCCAGTGGGATCATAGTGCTAAGTCATGGTTTACAAGAAAAACCCGACTTCTGAGTCTGTCAATCAGCAAGAAGATCCCCCACATGAAGGGTCTGAAGATGATGTAGTTGGTTAAGAAGGTCAAGACAGCCTGAAGATTTTTTCAGACGAACTATCACGACAGTTAGCCCCTTTGATAGAGCAGGGAAAACAGAATATAGAAAGGGATGAACACTCCTATTTCCTGATCAAGAGCAACAAAAAGCTCTTGAAAACTGGCCACCATAGTCAAGAGCTTCTGACTAAGGCCATCATGGAACTGTCTAAAAAAATTAGTGCTATGAACACAGGAGCTACTTCTTTACCCCTCGTTTGGGAGGAGGCTCCCATGCAAGGCCGTGCAGACATGTCAAAATCTAAGACGTTCGTTATTCCCCCAAGGGAATAGTGAAATCAATCCACTCCCCAAAGGGAAGGAAATTACTGGATCCCTACAAGCTTTGGGGGCAAGACCAAGTATAAATCAGGGTTGCAGTAGTCAAAGTAGCCTATCAGCTTCAAGGCCATAAACCACTGGATTCGGCCTAGATGGCCGATTGACTAACCCTCAACAAAACTATAGCCAATACTACAACCCTGTGTTTGAACAACAATTGGGCCATCAGTTATAGGGACAACCCTTTTGGCCATACCAAAATGTAATCGGACAGCAACCACCACCACAAGTGGTGCCACCGATGCAGTTCTCGCCGATTAATAGGGAGCAACTGGTGGAGCCATCCATGAGGAGTATGGCCCGATCTTGAGAAGAGTTGGTAGGCCGACTTATCGATAGCCATACCACGACCGTATAGGCCGAGTGGAAATCCCACAAGGCGACAAGGTCCCTAACTTCACTCTATTTACTAAAGATGGTGAACAATCAATGATTGATAATATCAATCATTTTATTGTTCAGTGTGGTCATCTTGGGGGCAATTATGACCTCAAGATGAGGCTTTTCCCAAACTCCTTGACTGGTGTGGCAGCAAATGAAAGAAGCTTTTCATTGCTAGTTCTATAGGATCGAGCCGAAGGTATCCATGGCTGATCTTTCCCAATTGCAGCAACAAAGTGGAGAGTCAGCTGAGGACTTTATCAGGTGTTTCAAAAAGTTGAAATTCCGCTGTAAGGTCGCCATTCCGGAAGAAGAATTTGTCAAAATGGGCACTGTCGGCCTAAACTTTGAACTTCGTAAGAAGTTTGAGGGAATGCAGTTCAGGGATCTGTTTGAGCTGGCTACAAGAGCCACCAGATACGAGAGTATCCTCCTAGATGAGCAGAAGATGAAAAACTCATCAAAAGGGACCTATTACAAGGACCCAAACTTTGAAGTCCATGTGATCGATTGCGACTTAGAAATCGGTGAGGTGGATATGGACGAACTAGTGTGTAAACGGCCAGTCGTATGTAAAGCCCTACAAAAGTCGACCGATGGTAATAAGGAATCGGGGGCAAAGAAACAGGCTTTTGAAGTCAGAAAAAATTATTCATTTGATATAACTAAGGCCGACCAAATTTTTGATGCCTTGTTAGCTGAAAAATTAATTCGGCTTACTGATGGCAATAAAAACCCTAAGGCCGAAGATCTAAAGGGTAAAGAATTTTGTAAATGGCACAACTCATGGTGCCATGCAACTAATAACTGTGTGGTCTTTCGTAATGTGATACAGAGTAACGTGGAGAAAGTCATTCTCAAGTTTTCAGACAAGCCAATGGGAGTTGATGCCGATCTGTTCCTTGTTATGGTAGTTTCAAACATGGTTACCCCTGATCTTACCAAGGTCCTAAAGCCAAGAATCAAAGTCGATTTAGAGACATCAGGGACGGCATCCTCCAGCAGGCCAGAGAAAAAGATTGTTGTCGATATCCATGATCTGAAGAAGACATACGAGGAAAGAAAGCAAAAGGAATCGGTCGTAACAGCTAGGGCTGTACAAGAAAATCGAAAAACCGGACCGACCGACCGAACCGGACCAAAACCGACGATAAACCGAGGTAACGATCGGTGGTCGGGGTAAAAATACTTGAAAACCGAAGCCTCGGTTCGGTCACGGTTGAAATTTTTGCAAAACCGAAACCCCCGAACCGACCGAACTTCATCTATATAAATACTTAATTGATAATGTAAGGATTGTTTATCCTTATTCTCTGTCTCCAGCTAGCTGCCAAGCAATGTATTTATTCTTTTAATGTTTAGTTTCTCAAGGATTTCAGACTTTCCCACTGACCAATAAAACATTTCACTTTCAAGGACAAATGCTTTTATGACCTCTCCCATGTCAGTTCTATTTGAAATTTGAATCTCAATGTATAATATATTTTATTATATTCTCACTTCCTCTCTCTTCTCTCTACTCCTCTCTCTCTCTAGAGACTGACCACCACGTCTCTTCTCAGCAAAAAAAAGACCACCACGTCTCTTCTTTACTTTTTCTCTCTTTTCCCCTTCTCTATCTTCTCGCTACTTGCAGTTAAGAGTTTTTGAAACCCCAAGTCCCTAACCAGTGCCGCTGCCGCCTCTCACGCCCGGACGGCCCAGTCCCTTTAGCCACCTTCAACCACCACGTGCCACCACTCACCACCACGTCTCAACTGGAAGATTGACAACCACCAGCACTCACCACCACTCTCGGCCAACACTCAGAAGATTGACCATCAGTAGTAGCCTCAGATCCACCACCACTGGTCCACCAGCAACCTTACCACCACCTCCACCAGCCAGATCCACCACTACCGCCTCTGGTCCACCACCACCGCCTCACCCCGAATCAACCCGATCACCCGACCGAAACCGACTAAACCGAAACCGACCACCCCGAACTTCCCGCCGGTCAGTTTCGGTGTTCAACCCCGCCACCCCGACCACTTCGGTTCGGCGCAAAAACTCCTTCCACCCCGACCGAAACCGACCGATGAACACCCCTAGTAACAGCCGATCAGGGGTGTAAGTCTGCAGGGTAGTCGTTAGTGGAGATAAGGTAACAACTCGAGCTGATAGAAAAGGGACTTTGCCCGAAATGAAAAACATATGTTAAGACTGAAGAAGATAGACCGAGCAAGAGGCTGAGAGGTGTTATAAATCGGCTACCTAGTCCCCCTTGGAGTCCTATCCGAGATCATTTAGCTTTTCCCAAACAAGAGTACCGAAGGAAAAACTACCTAGAATGGAGATCAAATGACAATTACTATTCCATAGAGAAAAGAGGCATTCATAAATCAGTCATAAAAGATCGAGAACCCAAATGGTGGTGCCACTAGTTGTAAAACCAGGTCCTTGGCATAGGCTGGGGCACCCCAAGGTTTCTCAGCCAAAAGCGTATCAGCCTACAAAGACTCAGATTAGGCGATATCAAAGGATAAAAAAGGCATCCAAGGATTGGGAACATAAGTATTACGAAGAGAAGTCGAAATCGACTAAGATTTTGAATGTCCCGAGTTTGAAGGTAACTGATTCTTCAAAGGCAACTTATTCTTCAAGAGTGGAAATAAGTTCCCAAGTGGAAGTTCCTCATGATAAAATCAAAGGAAAGGAAGTGGTTCTGAGTAAATCTAGAAAGATGAAGGGTCCTACATCCCCTGAATTGATGGAAGGGACCGAATCAGAACACCATGAATTAGACTCCAGCGAGACCGATCAAGTTAACCGATTTCTATAATTCAGTTCCATGCTAAGAGACTTCTTGGTAAATATGGACTGTACACTGCCCATGACCTTCAGGGCCAAACCAGGCCAGTCATCAGTCATAAATAGCGATGTAGAAGAGTGAGATCAACCAACCGCAAGTATGAATAAAGAGCCAGTACAGAAAGCGGTAGAACCAGTGGTGGTACAAGCCATTAGCAACAAAGTTAATGAGGTCGATAAGCAAATTGAATAGCCAAAAATCACTATTCTGAGACAGAAGAGAGATCAGAATGATGAGAATCAGTCAGCAAGGCCTATTAAGGTGGTGGTTGAAAAACCGACTAATCAAATGTCTTAGTATTTAAAACCTTTGTACATCAAGGCCCACGTCGATGGCCTCCCCATTGATAGAGTTCTGATCGATGGAGGGTCAGCCATCAATGTAATGCCCCATAATATGCTGAGAATTCTGCAAAAAAGTGAGGATGACTTGATTCCTACCAAGTTAAATGTTCACGGGTTTATAGGTGTTCCCTCAAGGACCAAGGGTATACTCCCCGTTGAGCTCAGGGTTGGATCCAAAACTTCGTTGACTGTTTTCTGTGGTTGAATCCTTGGCAGCTTATAATGCACTACTCGGTCGTGATTGGATCCATCCCAACTTTTGCCTTCCATCCACACTTTATCAATTCTTAGTGTTTTGGAACGGGAGGATGTCGACGTGGTGTTGATCGATAATAAACCCTTCATGGCAAAAGTCCATAACACTGATGCATTATTATATGAAGACCAGATCGGTCCGTTAAAAATGTTTGGATTAAGCAAACATATAGTAACTATACATTTGATAAAAATCAAATGCCAAGTGTGAAGAAGTTATATAAAGAAATAGGTCGGATATCTAGAATGACACCGATTGTGGTTAATGAAGAAAGTTTCCTTAATGGAGCCACAACTTCTGAAAATTTAGAAGGACCTGGCAGTCAAAGCCAGTTTGGCCAGAATGTATGCTTATATGGCCGATAGGAGAGCACTGTTTGACCCTAAAGTAACATCGGCTAATCTGGCCGATTGCGTTTACGAAGAAGAATGCTATCCAATTGGATGAACTACAATCGGCTTCTGCCAAGTTCGATGACTTGAAAGCTGATGTGCAAGACCCACTCTTAGAACTAAATCTAGGAGATGAAGGGGAGCACGAGCCCACATTTGTTAGCCAAACACTGAAGCCCGTCCAATCAAATCTAATCGGACTTCTTAGGCAATACAAAGACTATTTTGGTTGGGATTACGATGAGATGCCTGGATTTTCTAGGGAATTAGTAGAACACTAATTATCAATTCGAGATGGGTATAGACTGTTCAAGCAGCTACCGAGGAGGATGTCTCCAGAGATCACTTTAAAGGTTAAAGAGGAAATTAAGAGATTCCTGAAGGCAGGCTTTATTCAGACTACAAGGAATTTGGAATGGTTATCAAACGTTGTTCTAGTTATAAAAAAGAAGGGCAAGTTGAGAGTTTGCATCGACTTTAAAAACCTCAACTTGGCTACTCCAAAAGATGAATACCCTATACCAATGGCCGATCAATTGATTGATGCAGCGGCCATCCATCAAATCTTGTCCTTCATGGATGGGTGCTCGGGGTATAATCAGATCTATATTACTGAAGAGGATATCCCGAAAATGGCTTTCTGATGCCCAGGATCAATCAGTACATTCGAGTGGGTGGTCATGCCATTTGGGTTAAAGAATACAAGGGCTACTTATCAGAGGGCCATGAACTCTATCTTCCATGACATGATCGGCCATTTTATGGAAGTCTATATCGATGATGTTATTATTATATCCACAGCCAAGTCCAAACACTTAGTTGATCTTGAGAAAGCATTTCAGAGAATGAGAGCCCACAAGCTGAAGATGAACCCCCTGAAGTGTTCATTCGGGTTGTCCGCTGGGAATTTCCTTAGATTCTTGGTCCATCAGAGAGGGATCGAGATTGATAAGAATAAATCCAGAACAATCCAAGCTACTCAACCCCTGTCAACAAAGAAGGAGCTACAAAGGCTACTCGATCAAATAAACTTCCTCATGAGGTTCATCTCTAACTATGCTAGAAAGACCCATGTCTTCTCTCCACTGTTGAAGATTAAGACCAATGAGCCATTCTGATGGGAGGAGCAACATCAAAAGGCTTTTGAAGAGAACAAGCAATATTTATCAACTCCTCCGGTACTTATGCTACCAAGAAAAGGTCAGAATTTGAAGCTTTACATATCAGCGACAGAGGAGTTAATAGGGAGCATGTTAGTACAAGATAATCAGTTAGGAATAGAGCAAGTTATGTATTATTTAATTAGAGTTTTAATGCCGATCGATCAGAGATACTCTCCGATCGAGAAACTTTGTTCAGCCTTGTATTTTTGCTCTTAGAAATCAAATATATGCATGTTGCCTGTGTTGACTTATATTGTTTGTCAAACTGATGTTGTTAAATACATATTGTCTAGACCGATCATGAGTGGTCGAATCGGTAAGTGGCCATTGGCCCTTAGGGAATTTTCATTTTAATTTAGACTGCAGAAATTGGTCAAAGGTCAGGCAATTGCCAATTTCTTGGCAGACCACCCTAGTGTACCGATTGAGCCTCATATGAATGAATCGGTCACTGCTTTGTCAGTCCCATGCATAGCCTTGATGCCCTGGACATTAATATTTGATGGAGCCAAGAATGCAGAAGGGGCTGGTGCTAGAATTGTAATAGAATCCCCTCAAAATCGAAGAACTAAAATGTCTTTCAAACTTGATTTTGAATGTTCAAATAACCAAGCCGAATATGAAGCCCTCATAATCGATTTGGAAATTTTATTAAAAATGAAAGCATCTTCAATTCACATTAAAGGAGATTCTAACTTAGTCATTAGTCAGATAGTTGGGGATTTCAAATTCAGAAGTTGGGAATTATATCCCTTCCATTCAATCACAATTCAGCTCATGGCTGAATTCGATGCCGTGTGCGTTAGCCACATGCCAAGGGAATGTAATTTTAGGGATGACCATATGGCCAAGGTAGGGTCAAGAGCTAAGCTAACTTTTGACTTGGAAGAAAATTTGATCAGTATTCAACTCAAGGCCATGTCATCGACACAACAGAGATGGATGTTCTCTAAAACTTATTCTATTCTAGAGGAAGACAAAGATTGGAGGACCCCTGTAAATTTTCTAACCCATCCATCAAGGGGATCTGATAGAAGAACAAGGAGATTTTCTGTCCGATTTGTGTTGATTGATGGAGAATTGTTCAAAAAAGGAATCGGGGACAATTTTATCCTAAAATGCTTGGTTAAGAGAGATGCCATCCAAGTTATGGCCAAGGTGCACAAAGGTATTTGTGGAGCTCACCAAGCAGGGATCAAAATGAAATGGTTGATTAGGAGGTTATAGACACCCCAATTTTGACCAACTGTCAAATTTAGGGGATTTTACCTCCAAAATTAATGATGACAGTGTCCGATGAATTTTTGGGTTTCCAAGGTGATTCAAGCTTTTCAAATTCAATCTCAAAAGGAAAATTAATTAAGAAAGAAAGAAAAGGAAAGGAAAAGGGAGAGAAAAGGGAAGAACAGCGGAAAATGACACGCGACAAAGATTGCGGCAGTCACGCAGTGTCGCAGTGGCACTCACTGTCTTCTGCACTGGCATTCAGTAAGTGCCGCACTGGTACTCCATGAACGCCATTGTAGACACCCCAATTTTGACCAAACGTCGAATAAAGGGGAGTGTTACCTCCAAGTTTTATGATGACAATGTGCGAACAAACCTAAGGCTTCCAAGGTGATTCAAGCTCTTTAAAAGGCTCTTCGATTTCAAAGAAAATGAAAGAAAGTAGAAGAAAAGAAAGAACATGGAAAGGATGAGGAAACGACACACAGAGAAGCCCACGGCAGTCACACGATGCCGCTGCGGCACTTACAGACTGCTACACCGGCAATCAATGAGAATCGCAACGGCAACCACTGAATGTCGTAAAAGTCTTTAATTACCACACCATTTGGTTTAAGCCAAACTGACAGGCAAAGGGAGGAGGATTGTAAAACTCTACCCCACATTTGCAGTTCTGACCGATTGTAGTGCTGAAAATAATATCCCTAGGCACCAAGTACCCTCCCCAAATCTCATTATAGTGAGATTAGGCACCGGGTCCAATATTGGACGGATTGGTTGGTAGTTAAAGGAATGAAGGATAGTTCTGCGAATTGATAGAGAAGGGAAGAAATAAAGATGGAGACCGTGTCACACCCGTTCCAAAAATTTCATAGTTTTATCATACATAAATGGAAATTTGTGAGTTTATCAATGTTCATTGATAATGGTGTTGAGGTTGATTGTGAGTCAATGGTAAGGTGTCAATGAGGACACAGGAACATGGAAGTTCATTTTGCATTGGCACGATTAAATGACATTTATGTGATTTAAATGTTATTTGGCTTATATGGTATTTTTATGAATAGTGAATTATACCTTTGTAGTATGATTCTGGTAGTTTCGATGTTGTTATATACCATTTAGAGAACTGTGGTGAGAATGTGAGTGTCACGTTATATAAAAAGGTAGGTTGTGTAGAGATTCCATAGAATTTAATTTTCGGACTAAAATTTTGTATCCAAACATGACTTAATCGAAAACTCTTGTAATTGGTACTTTTCACTCGTAAAGTTATAAAATGGACGTATGCGACATTTCGGGAGATAACTAAGAGTTTGAGAAACTCGTGGGAAGGTAAACTCTATTTCCGAAGAGTTTTTCTATAAATAGGTGAGGGTGAGATTTTATTTCTCACAGACTTCATATAATATCTTGAGAGAGGAGAAAGAAAAGGAGATTTGATCCTACAGGCTTTGCGACGACGATCGGTGACCTTTCGTCCGTCAGATTTTCTCCAGATTTGAGATTTGGACTCATGGAGGTAAGACCTACGTTTTGATAGTCATTAGGCCAAGTCTGGAAAACTTTTGTAAAAATCTAATTTCTTAGACTTTGGGGAAAACCCAGTAAAACTTGTGAGAATCACTTCAAATCTGAGATCCGATGATTAATTGACCCTCTAGTCGATCCTTCACAGTTTGAAGGAAATCGCACGAGGTATAAAGTTCTAACTTGTGAAATATAGAGAAATACATGTTTTATATTTCGACGATGAAATTGTGATCTGGGCAAAATTCATGTGTTAATCTTAGGCCCGTTAATTATGCATGCAATTAAATGTGAAAAGCATGTCTAAATTTATGCGAGCACGTTGAGTTGTCTATATGGGTCAAAGGGGGGACTTATACAAATTCATACCGGAGTAAGCTTCTTGATGGTTGAGAATTTTAGTAGCGACGGCTACTGTGCATGGTTTAAGGCTTGGACTTGCCATGGCACTTGGGGATGTAATGGTTGTAGGCTTGGACTATCCATTGACATCGCGGTTTAAGGCTTGGACTTGCCACTACCGGATGAAGGCGTATTTTTCTCCCTAGCGACTATTGATATGATTTATGAGATTAAAGCATGTTTTGTCATATATTACATATGTTAGAACTTGTGTACTCAGCATGTAGCTGAGCAGTGGAGATTTACTCCATTGTAGGTAAGAAAAAAGATAAGACGAAGCGGGAGGAGTGAGGCTGATGAGACGACGGAAACCACTCTTGTTTATATGCTGTTCCTTTCCTAACCTTGTATAAGCTGTTGGAAAGTGAAATTATGTTGTAATAGAAGTTTGGACTATTTCTGTAGTGTTGTACTTGCTAGTAAACTCTTGTAGTTATGTTGTAAATCGTTGGTATACAATCATGTTTGTGTCAGTTTTGAATCGGAGAAGTATAGCTTGAATCCTGCAGAATACTTAGTGTGTTAATGCGAATCAGTCGACTGGTTTTTGATTTAGTCAACTGGATCGCTGGTTTGAACTGAACACTGCTTGATATGTTTGGGAATCAGTCAACTGGGTTGAGAAAATAGTTGACTGGATCATGTCCCAGAATACCCACTTTTTGCTGGAATAGAGTACCAGTCGACTGGACAACTTCAATCGACTGATAAATTTAGGCACCAGTCGACTGGGTCCCCGACACAGTTGACTGGACCGGGCTGTTGACCTTTTAAACTTACTACTTTTGGATGGTCAGTCGACTGGGCCCCCGATCAGTCGACTGTACCTCTATTATTCAAAATGTATTCTTTTGGAAGTGTTTCCAATTGGGCAAAACTTTTCTTTTTATAACCCTGATTTTAAATGGATTTGACTTATGTTTCCACTACTATTCACACTTTAATGAACTGGATAAGCCTTGATGGCATGCCACATGTCCTGTGTTTGCGCGTAGCGGGATGGGTCGTGACAGACCGTGCTGCACATCGGTCATAAAAGAAAAAGAAGCAATGAGTGAAAGAGTGAGATTGAGGGGTGGGATCAACAAATCTAGAAGCAAAGATTGGGACATCGATATCTGGATCAGTCGAAGGCCAGAGCTCAGGAAAGTATGCCATTAACCAGCATTGAAGTAGCCACAAAGGGCCATTACCAATTTTGGTAAAATCGGACTCAACATAGTCATGAATCCCATGAACTAAATGGGACCAAACTAGAGGAGGCATGGCAATGGGTTTTCCCATGGCTAAAGCAATTGCTAAGTTGTTGTATTCTTTAGTGATGGCTAAGGAGGCTGAGCAAAACACAAACTTGTTTAGCCGATAGATAAGAAAGGCGATGTGCTCGAAGTTGGTCACTTCACTTTCCTTTTCACCTATACAGGCTTGTAGGAAAGATCGACAGGTGGCAAGATGTTTGGTTTTATCCATAGCATTCTTATCGCCATGGGTATCTGATCGTGAGAGAAAAAAATCCTAATTATACGCCTTAATTTATATTTGTTAGCCGTTTTAATCCTATTTTTGTGTAATTTTACTTTATTTTCCATTTTCTGTTAGGATTTAGGAGAAAGCAAGAGTTCTAGGTTAAATAGGGTGAAAAAGCAGGAAGAAAGAAGCAGAAAAAGCCATATTGCGCGAGCGGCCCGCTCGCGCGACAATCCAGCCCTTCGTTCGCGCGACTTCCCAATTACGCGCTCGCGCGGCCCGCTCGCGCGATCCGTACAAAAAACCTAAAACACGTGGAATTCAGTGCTGAAGACCCCTACGTGGACGAAATTGCCTAATTATGTCCATAAAGCAAATTATAGCAGTTTCAGTCGGAATAGGTTTACAAAAACTTCCAAAACTCTCTATAACTATATATATCTCATTCTAAAGCTATTGGAAGGTTACACATTCATTCATTCATCAACTTTGAAGGTAAGAGGAAGAAAAGATCTAGCTTGAAGGTCTCTAATGGCAACCATCATCTCAATTTTCATGTTTTCATCAACCATGTACAACTAAACTTCGATTCTAGGGTTTCAATGAAACCCTAGCTATGTAAAGGGGGAATTCTATGCTTTCTTATTTTAGGATTTTATGTATTGGATAGTAATTGTATGTTGGTAGATTATTTATATAATCAGTTTTTAATGATAATAATCAAGAGTATTTTGGATCTATTCTTGTTTAGAGTTTTCCTTATGCTTTTTGAACTCAATATTCCTTGATTTCTGTAATTAATTGGAATATTTACATACAATAGTGCTTATGTGATTGCGAAGTTTATGTCTTGTATAATTCATGCTTAGAAAAGATGAGTTATGCTACATCTTAGTTATAGGTAGATAATTTATGTGAACCGAAGATGAGTTATGCTCAAGATAAATTAGTGATATCTTCTTGCTGATACTATTGGGCTTGTAGCTACGGTAGATCGTGACTATCCAATCATAGAACTTAAAGTAGAAAGTATAGATCTCCGATGCATAGTTAGTGGTGGATTTGCAATCCTTGATCTCATTCACTCATATTTAAAACAATCTTAAATTTTGCAATAGTTTATTTAGATTTAATCTTAATGTTGTATTTCCATAAATTCATAGTTTCATTTCTTAGTTTAATTAATAGTAGGATTTAAATCAACAACCAATCCAAATTCCGCTTTCCATAGCTAAATAGATTTAGGTTTTCTAAATTAAAGGACAAAAGTATTCAATCTCTGTGGGTTTGACCTTTACTTCCACACTACAAATCTTTATAAAGTAAATCATACTTTATATCTTGATTTTGACGAGATCAATTTTTGGTGCCGATGTCGGGGATTGGCAATTTTTGCCATTAATTTTTAGGATCTGAATTTAATTAGTTTGTACATATTAGCTTAGATTTTATTTTCTTTATTTCTAGTTTATTTTTGAGTCGCTAAAATTATCCGTGTTTTTGCAACTTACAAGTCATCAAACTCTAGCAAGTTCGAGTGGAGCAGCTGTGCAAGTCAACGGAGCTTACGCGGACCTGAAATAATTAAATTGCAATCAATTTAAAAATATCAAGTAAAAAAAACTGCTTTGCTTTAAATTTTGCATCAACCCACTGTAAGTCAGGGCACTGAGACGCATTACTTGCATTAGGTAGGTGTGAAGTGAGCACTGCATTAGCTAGGAAACCTGGGGCACTGGGCTTTGATGCGAATCACTACATAAGGATAATTTCATGCATCATACTGGTACTGTGTGCTTGATTAATTGCGTAGTTTATTTTCTTACTTGTTTGAGTCAATCCTTGTAGTAGTTTCAGTTCTTTAGTTTATGTTTGGTACTCGTTCGAGTAAACCTAAATTAAATCCGCTTAATTTTGAACTTGAACATACCCTTAGAGTCCTTAGGTCTTCAACACAAGCTTCTAGAGCCCGGTTGATGCTAGACATCGAATCTACACTTGAACCGTCGTGTTTGTTTGAGTCAGAAATTCGAAGTACTCTTAACCGTCTAAGGAAAACTAGAATGATTAAAATCAAACCTATTCTAATGGCTGATATTGGAAATAACCGGAATAACGGAAATAATCAAAATAATGGAGGCAATCCTAACATACCTCTGCCTTCACCACTAAAAGATTATTTTACCCCCACTGCTTATATGCCACTATCGTGCATAGTGCTACCAGAAGTGACTACAGCTCGCTTTGAAATCAAATCGTCGATATTGTACTCCTTCCATCATTTCACGGTCGCGTTAAGGAAGATCCTTACAACCATTTGGGGGAATTTCAGGGTATCTGTGTTACTTTAAAAATTCAAAACTTAACAGATGATGAGTTGAAATTGCGTCTTTTCTCGTTTTCCCTTAAGGACAAAGCGAAGTATTGGCTCCAATCCTTGGAGCCAAACTCTATAAGAACATGGGATGAATTGCATACTGCATTCCTACAAAAGTTTTTTCCCATCACTCAAATAAATCAGATTAGAAAATTTATAACAAATATCCGATGCAAGATGGCGAAACTCTTTATGATACATGGGAACAGTTTAAGGAACTCTTGCATTCTTGCCCTCATCATCAGATACCTAAATGGCAACTAGTACAAGTCTTTTACGAGGGGCTAATCCTCGCTGTTCGTAACACAGTCGATGCTATTTGTGCGGGAACGTCCCTCCACAAGAGTGTCGATGAAGTTTTGAAGATATTCAAAACATTGAGTGAAAACTCTATGCACCAAGCTATGTCTGTATGCCCCGAGGAACACCTTCCACCACAACCGAAAAGAGAGGCTAAAGTTGAGTCAAACCATTCATTTGAAATTCAAGAATTAAATAGGAAAATGGACCAACTCATGATGATGGGCCACATGCAGGGCCCACCTCCTCCTGCTAAAATATGTCAGTTGTGCTCTGATTCATCTCATTCTACACTGGCATGTCCGTCTGCGTCACAATTTCTGAAATTTGTGTAACAACATATTAATGCTGGTCAATAGTTCCAAAGACCCAATTATAACCCCGCGGGTTATAAACCGGACACGACATGGGACCTCACCCGAACCTCTCATGGAAATCTAATAGTGAAGGTGTTAGGTTTATGCCCTCAAACCATTACTTTATGTATGACATTAGCATTTTAATATATGGATATCAGTTTTACATTTCATTATGTATGCTTTTTCATGAGATGATTTTCAATCCTTAGGTATCATAGTAGGTAATTCGTGTGTGTATGAGACACATACAAGTGAGATATAAATTACCATCCTTTGATACTTAAAGCATGTCACAGTGGATGATGAGGCTGGATATCTCATCAGGTATACACTGTAGCATAATTAACTACCATTGGATGGAGTGACTAATCTCAATCACTAGAGTGTCACTCTTAGTTAATATGCTAGTGCTTATAGTGCATTGATGGAATTGAGCTTTTCTATTGACAATTAAGGCTGTCAAACAGTCAATAGGAACTCATAACTTGTATAAGGTACGTGTTCTCAATCTTGTGATGATTATGAACACAGACTGTGGATATGGCTGCTTTGACTTACCAATGAGTGAGGTCTACAGAAGATCAACACCTGGGTATCTTGGGTATGTCATGTTCATAGGGTTGTGAACATATATTGTCAAGACAGAATCCACCCTCTGTTTCAGAGTAAGCATTCCCTTGAGAATGTCACCAAGTCAATTACTGAGTACTGCAGTCTTGTTGATAAGAGTTATCAACATGTTTGGTAATCATGAGAGGTGAATGGGACTCAAGGAATACAAGAAGTAATCATGATTCAGGTTGACAGTAACAGTTATCTGACTATCTGAATATGATTACTAATGCTAAAGGTAGAGGGACATTAGTACAACATACAAGTCTAGTTATCGCTTCGGATATGTTCTTTTGTGTTGGAGTTCAGTTATCATTTTATAGTGGAGTAAACGTTAACTGACCAGTTAGTTAACTGGTCTGAGCCAACAATAAAGAGCCTTGGAGGTCCCACTCTTAGCTCTGCTAGGAAGCTTGGAAGGGCACATGAGGATCATGTCAAGGCAGGATTGATCGATCGAAGGAGTTTCGATCGATTGAAGTCTAGGCAGGTTCGATCGCTCGAGGGTTGTTCGATCGATCGTAGGTTCGATCGATCGAATACACTTCGATCTCTCAAAGGTTAGGTCGGTTCTGGAAATCTATAAATAGGGCAGCTGCGTACTGAATGTTTTTAATCGTCATTTTTATACGTAGAAGCTGCAGAAACTATTTAGGTTTTCCTAAACCTTCCCAATCCTCTCCATTAGGGTTCCCACTAATCCTTGTCCTTCCTGCGAGCATCCATAGGAGTCATAAGAGTGAAGGCCATCTAGTGGAGGCTGCTGAAAGTTGAAGATTTCAGAATTGGGTTCAAGACACAAAGGTATAATACTTGTCCCTTCAATAGTTAGTACGCATTTACAGAATCGAACGGGTAGTAGATCCGGGCATGCCAATAAAGTTTCATAACTTTTCTTTTCCGCTGCGCGTTTAAACTTTTGATTTAAACCGTTTTTCCATCAATTGGTATCATAGCCAGGCTCGTTTGGATCTATAGATACGTTTTGGAACACTAGTTTTGATTTGCATGTAGTTTTTAGGACTGTTTTCAAAACTGCATCGTCACAGATCTATTTTTGTAGCGTTATCGCAGTAGAATACAAATCTGTGATTGGATTGGATGCATGTTGGATTCGATCGATCGAAGTAGGTTCGATCAATCGAAGATGCTCTGTGCTCAAGCGATCGAACGGGTTTCGATCGATCGAACATTGGATATGTTCGATCGATCGAGACAGATTCTCTGTCAGGTTGTTTTTTTCACAATTTTAAATGCTTTAAAAATTATATGCTTTAATTTTAAGTTATTCTGTAAATTTTTCCAAATCATTCTGTGAAATAGAAAGTTCAAGCAATTGAACAATGTTCAATCGATCGAAGGTTCGAGCGATCTAACGGTCTTCAATCGATCGAACTGTTACAGTGTAGTTAGATGATGTTTTAAGTCCTAATTCAGTATATAAAGAGTTTATGTACTGTGTGAATCAATTAGCGGTTCCAATTGTTATATATACGTGGATACATGTACGACTAACCCTTTTGCAGCAATTTAGTCCACTATCTCCCATGGCACCAAGATCTATTTAATTTTTGGTATTTGAATGTTTTGAGATTGGTGCATGTTTATTTTATTGGTTTGGTTTTAAGGCATATGTAAAGGGCGGTATGACTTCAATCTTGCGAATAGGAAAGTCGCACCGATTTCCCTAGCCTTTCATATTTTTTTTTATTTCTAGACAAATTTTAAGCTTCGAAAGAAGCATAGGTTCAATGTAATAGAATTAGCAAAATCCATGAAGATGGAGCAAGGAGCTGTTGTCCATGAAGATGGAGCTAGAGGCGATCAAACCAAGAAGAGGTGGTTCTATGGAGATAGAGCCATGGGAGATAGAGGCATTGTTTGGATGCCTATATTTCATTTTAGTTTTTTGTTTTATGTGCTTGTTTTGTGATTGGAATTTAATTATATTGTTACTACTCGCATGCACGTAAAACGAGTTTTCTAAAATAAAATTCAAAAACCGTTTCAACGCATTAGTAAACATTGGATGTTTATGGGTAATATGTGGAAACACCTTTTCAGAAGCAAAATCCTTTTCTCATTAAATCTAGTGGGAGAGGGTCTTATTTATAAACACCCACGATCTTCCATTAATGGTTCACTATAAGATGGGTAGTGCATTCTGTGTCACCTCGTCAGGGGTGATCATTCCATACGGAGGGTGCATTACTCATTGAGACGGTTGTGATTGGATCCTAGTTAATGGTGCACACTAGCTAAGCTATGGATAAGGGATCCCACACGTGGCATTATTCAGAAACTTAGAGATCAAAAGGGATCGGGAGTCATAACTTGTTTTGCAAGAGTTGCATAGTGGACAAGTCATGATTAATCGAAAGATCGAACATTGACCACCACACGAAGGCTTAATTCTTTCGTTTCGATATTCCGGCGACTTTGTTTTAAAATAAGAGTTTTTAAAGGATTCTTTTATTTCAAACTGTCAAATTTTGATATCCATATTTATTTTGTTTGTTTGATTTTCAGTAATCATAATGTCTGGATCTGCATTTAGTCCACTTGCCACCATACTCACTCAAAACAAGTTAACTGGAAATAGATACACTGAATGGAAACGAAACCTTGACATCGTATTAACTGCGGAGGATCACATATATGTACTCACCACCCCATGCCCCGAAGAACCCACAGTAAACGCTTCGGCAGTTGCCAGACGCGAGTTCGATAAATAGAAGAAGTCAAATGGAATGGCTTGTTGCTACATTCTGGCCTCAATGGCTGGTGTGTTGCAACACCAATTCCAGTCGAACAATTCCGCCAGTGACATTATTGAATCCCTGAAGAAGATGTTTGGGGAGCATGGCAGGCCTGCTAGACATGTAGCTATGCAGAAGATAATGAGTGCTAAGATGTCGGAAAGGACTCCAGTCAAAGAACATGTTTTAAAAATGATTGGTTATTTGAATGAGCTGGAGACTCTAGGTGCCAACATTGAAGCACATACCCAAGTTGATATGATCCTCAATACGCTGTCACCGTCATTCGCTCAATTTAAACTAAACTATAATATGAATAAAATGGATTTTTCAATGAGCGAATTAATGAGTTCTTTACTGGCAGCGAAAGGGGTGATCAAACCTGGGGTCAACATTCTGAACATTGAGAAAAGCGCTTCCTCTTCCCGATCTATGCCGAAAGGAAAGAAAGGGAAGAAGAAAGGTGGCACTGGTGGTTCAAGTGTTGGACCGGTTCCTAAGATTGCAAAATTTAAGGGAAATGGTAAGGGCAAAGGGAAGGTGGGTGGCCAAGGCAAAGGAAAGTGTTTCCAATGCGGTGAGAAGGGCGACTGGAAGAGGAACTGTCCAGAATTCTTAGCTACAAGAATTCAAGGTATGATTGAGTCACATGTGATTGAAGTAAGTTTTATTACAGATATTTCAAACACTTGATGCATTGATTCTGGTGCGACTAACCATATCTGTAATTCATTACAGGGGTTCTGATCAACCAGGAAATGCAGTGATGGGGAAATCGTGTTGACTCTGGGTTCTAGCGCAATCGTTTCTACGGTTGCTATAGGAGTAGTAGTTTAGAGTTTTTGGACAATAAGACAATAGTTTTATCAGATGTTCTTTACGACCCTTTGATGAGACGTAATTTAATTTTAGTTTCAAATTTATCGAATAATGGTTATTCTTTTCATTTTGGAACAGAGGTTATTAAAAGAAATAGTTCTTTTATATGTTCTGGTGTTATAACTAATGGCTTGTATGTGATTACTCCCAATATCTCTAAAGACTCTTGTATGGAAGTTAATAACTCAATGGTAATTGTACCATTTAAAAGAAAGGAACCTTCCACTAATCCAACAAGGCTTTGGCACATGAGGCTTGGCCATATCAATCTAAATAGGATTGGCAGACTAGTCAAAGAAGGGGTCTTAGGCGATTTGGTTCTCGAATCAATGGAAGTCAGCGAGTCTTGTTTAGAGGGTAAGATGACCAAAAGGCCCTTTCCTGCAAAGGGCAATAGTTACAATGCATTATTGGAATTAGTTCATACTGATGTCTGTGGACCAATAAATATTAGAGCAAGGGGTGGTTAAGAGTATTTCATAACATTTACTAATGACCACTCTAGGTATGGATATGTGTACCTAATACAGCATAAGTCTGAAGCCTTTGAAAAGTTCAAAGAGTTTAGGGCTGAAGTGGAGAAGCAATTGGGCACACATATCAAGGCTATTCGATCTGATCGAGGTGACGATTACCTCTTGTAGACACCCCATTTTGTCGGCTATCAGATTTAGGAGACCCATAGCTTGGTGGATCACAATGATCGTAAAAGACTCAAAAGGACTCTCGGAAGTCAGCTCTATCTCTCAGAATGCTCAGAATGACCAAAATGCCCTTGAAAGTCCAAAAATTCCCAGATTTGGTCCCAAAGTTCTGAAAACATACTACGTCGTAAGAAAAGTGATAAAATGAGTTTTTAAATAAAACCGGAAGAAATTGTCAGCTCCCAGAGACCCCCGGAAGTCCCGGAAGTTCCCCGAAAGTCCCCGTTGACCGGTTTGACCAAGGTTTGACCAGGTTTGACCAGAGTTTGACCAAGTTTGACCAAGTTTGACCGAAATTGTCTGAATTCACCAGAACCATTCTAAATCATGAGAAAAGTATTAAAACAAGTTCCAAAAGAAAATCGAGCGAAAACATCAGCTCCTGGGAGCTCCCAGAGGTTCCCAGAACTTCCCGGGAATCCCAGGTTTGACCGGTTTGACCAAGATTTGACTTTGGAATCGGAGAACCGAAACAATTTTCAAATATTTTTCATGAATACTAGAGGTCAATAGCTTTCCAACGGTATATCGCACATAATTTCTGGATTTAAAACGAATTTATTATGAATTTCCAAAGGCGAAAAAGGCGATCAAATCGGCTTTTATCGCGAATACCGCAAAACTTTTCAAAGTGACCTATCCCCGAACTATTTTTTATGTAAAGTAGACTCCATTACCTTTCCAACGGTATATCACAACCTCAATTTGGAGTTCGTACGCATTTTCTGTGAATTTTGGACGAAATAGGGCCTTTTCGCGAATACCGGAACTTCGGGGGGCCTAAACAGCATTATCCAGACGAAGGGAGGAGCAGTGCCGCCGCGGCACTGGTCCACTGCCGCCGCGGCAGTGGCCCAGTGCCGCCGCGGCACTCACCTCCAGAACAGTAAGTTTTTGTAAATATTTTGGTGGTCCCATTTTGATTAATTAAAATCCAAAACGACGTGGTTTCATGATTTCAGATGTTTGGGACCAATGGGAGTACTTTCTAAATCCCAAAAACACCCCAAGTTGGCCTATATAAACACCCCATTACTCCTCATTTTAGGGGAGTCAAATGCAAGTTTAGAGAAAGTTTGGGAGAGAAAGTGTAGAGATAAGGTTAGAGTGGAGAGAAAAGAAGCTTTCTTCTTTGATTTTTCAAAACAAAAGTGAGTTTCTAACTTTGTTTTTACTTCATTACTTCCATTTACTTCAACATTCAATACTCCCAACCACCATTTTAGTGAGCATTCAAGAGTGTGGAAGCTTCTTCCATGTCTAGTGTCATTACATATGAGTGATACACCAATCTACAAGTCTCATGCTTCATGAATATCATCTATTGATTATCATCTACTTGCTTGATTATATATATGTTCATCTCTCCTCATCTCATTTCTTTTTCTTTTCTTTATTTACTTACTAGTTCATCATCATCTAAGTGATGACATGAAGTTTGGGGTGAGTGAATCCTTATGGATAGTAGCTCTTGACCTCAAAAACATGTTTGATAGATGATGATCATAACCTCAATACTTCCAAGGTATTCTTGGAATGTATTGAAGTTATGCCCAAAAATAAAATAAATCTCTCCAACAATCTTGGAAGTTCTTAAATGATGAGTTTGTTGTAGGTATTCTAAGTGGCTATAATCCTTATTGAGTGTTGAAAACATGTTTTCAAAACATCTATTTCAAAACCCCTCTCAATCCCTCTCATTTGGTTTCAAGAAACAAAACTTTGATTTCTCCAAAATCTTCAAAATAATGAGTCAAAACAGTGAGTGAGTTGAGTTCAAAGATTTTTCTAGAACTCAATACTCAACATATGAATACAAGGCCACTTGGAAAGTCTTCCTAACTCATTTGAGAACACCCATGATTTTTGGTTTGACTTGGAAGTACTTGGAAATGGTCCACTTAGGTCCCAACATTCCTTCCAAACATTCTGTTTTTGCTGTCACAGCAGCTAGGTCAACTTACGACCTCTTTTCCAGAAAACTTTTCCAAAAGGGGTGGTCCTAACTTATTTTTCACTTAAAATTCAATGTCTTAGGAAACTTTCTGTATAAAATGGACCTCTAGATCATTCTTTTTCATTTTCTAAGATTTTCTAACATTTCAGACGACAGTACGAACTCTGTTTCTGAGTGACCTCTATTGTTTATATAATTTCTCTCAATCTGTGATAGCTATTCAAGATTGGCCTTTTGGGTTGTGTTCTAGACACAATAAGGAACATCTCCATAAAAAATCATGCATTGAAAACATTCCTAACCCCTCTTTTCAAATTCCAAAAGATCATGCTACTGTTCTGTCCACTATTCACAGCAAGTACACTTTAACTTTCATTCTTTGATTTGAGGCTTATATGCATTCCAAATTAGTTCATATCCTAGGAAGTGGTTCATACTACATTTGTATATATCCCATGTTGATTTCATTCATTCATTCTTGCCCATTTTAGACTTCTAAGCCATTCTAGAAATCCATGTACACAAAACACACTACAACCTTTGCACATCTTTAGATACATTCATTGCATTCATGCAAGATTTGGGGTTTTTGTAACTCTTAATCTAAGGAGATTATAAGGAATGAATTCGATCACTCGCTCATGCTTCCCTTTGATCTATTCATCCTTTCTCATCCATCCCGGGGATTGAGAGGTCTTCTTTTATCAAAGAATAACATGCATCATTCTAGCCTTGCTAAGCATATTTTGATTTCTTTGCTTATTTGTTTCAATAACAATTCATGCCCCCTTTAGATTAGGAAACTTGATTAATTGATATATGATTAGACGATTTTTCCTAGGTTTATTTGTGTGATTTTCACTTTACATTGTATGATATTTGACTTAGATTTTATGAATGATATCCTATCTTTTGATTTTCAATTTCAAGATTCTTATGTGATGTAATATACTATCATAGTATTAATTGCCGAACCAAACCTAGTATAAGATGATTATTTGGATGCTAATTGAGGCCCGTCGAAAGACGGGGCGAGTAGAGGGTGTTTTAGTCGCGACAAAGGCTCCTTCCTCTCTCGTACCAAAACCCCGAACCAAGTTCTTTGGTTATGAAGGGCCGGTGCCCTTATCCGCTTGGGTGAGTCAAAATTAGGTTTCTTGGTTCCTTAAAGACCAAGTGGCGACTCTGTATCTGTTTTCAACAGACCTTTTCTTTTCCTTTTCAAAACAATCTCAAACAAGAGAAGTGGTCCGAAGCCCGGTATCCACAATCTGGCGACTCCACTGGGGAATTTTATTTTTAAAACAAAATAATACAGAGGTTTGACTCATAAGAAGCATCCTTAAAATCATCTTTTTACTGTGTTTTGGTTCACCGCATTGCACTCTTGCATTTCCCCCCCCCCCCGACTGTGTCTGAAACGCGGCGCTGACATTGTTCAGGTCTTGCTGTGCCAGGGCACAAGTCACCGTTGATACTGTACCTTCCAAGGTATATCAAAAAGAGTAAAAACCTCCGTACTGTCTCCCTGACGGTATATTGGAACTCTCGTCAACGGACCCTCTTTGACTAAACCCAGCCTTTGCATATAGATTTCTGTAGAACCTTTCATAGGACTGTTCATTTATCTTTTCAGATAGGACAACATGATATAACTGCTGTATGCCCTGATGGGATTACCTGAACGATGTAGACGCTTGTGTGACATAAAACAGAACCTCTTTCTTATGATTCCCAAGGCAATCACTCATATGTGGTCACATTGAGTTGACCTGCCTAAGCATCATGACAAGGATGTCTGCTCCATGCTCGCAAAGATATACACCGCACACCTTGTTTGTCGGTCTTGAGACATAGGAGTATGAAAACCTGCTAGAAAGTATGATCACTATAACCGTACTTACCAGTTTCTCCCAGAAACTCTGTCCGAATATCCCAGATATGACCATATTGACCAGTTTCTCCCAGAAACTCTGCCCGAATATCCCAGATATAACTACATTGACCAGTTTCTCCCAGAAACTCTGCCCGAATATCCCAGATATAACTACATTAACCAGTTTCTCCCAGAAACTCTGTCCAAATATCCCAGATACAACCACATTGACCAGTTTCTCCCAGAAACTCTGTCCAAATATCCCAGATACAACTACATTGACCAGTTTCTCCCAGAAACTCTGCCTGAATATCCCAGATATAACCACATTAACCAGTTTCTCCCAGAAACTCTGTCCGAATTTCCGGGGTATCTTGGAAATCCGTGTTATCCCTTGGTGATCATACTAGAAAGTAAGGTTAACACACTCTGTATGGCTAGGACCTTATTTGTTTAGCTGCTATCTGTTAGAAATAGGAGCATCATATAGATTAGGGCTTACATCCGCATGTTTGTCCCATTTGCATGCACCATTCCCCATCAATTTGCACGCACTGTTTCGAGTCGGTCCACATCACTATCTTTGTCTGCCTAAAGTCACCACTGTCAAAGATCTAATCTAGCCCTTTCAAAATCTGTCAGGTCAGTATAGATTCCCAAGGTCAGCAGTCAGGGTCTTATTCGTGGGTCAGAAGTGCGGATAATCGGTTAATCAGAATCAGTCCGACAGCTTACGTCAGCATGAATAGGGAAGAGTTGGAAAACAAGGTTACTGAATTGGGAGCGACTATAAGCCAACAATCAGACAGTCTAGCCCAAGTCCTAAAATTCATGGAAGAACTGAAGCAGCAACAGCCGCGACCTCCGCCCGAGTTTCCGCCACCAGGGTTTGAACCTCCTCTACATGAGAATAATGGGGAGGAAAACTGGTTTCAAGGGGTCCCACCGCTTACGTATGAGAAAAAGCTCCAAGAAAAATTGGACAAGGTCGATAAACTGGAAAGCGTACTCAGAAAAAGCAAGGGTATCGACGATTACATGTTGGATCTGGAAGGCCTCTTCGAGCCTGTCAAGCTGAAACTGCCAGAGAATTTCAAAATGCCTGCCATCGATCGCTTTGATGGAACGGGAAACCCGAAAAGCCACGTGAAGCTATGTATGAGTATCTTCCAGTCCATGGGTTGCACCCACGAGCACATTGCGATGCTATTCCCGCAAACTCTGGCAAAATCTGCACTATCGTGGTTCCTAACCTTGGAAGCCTCCAAAACCCGGGCCTGGGAGGACATTGTCCGAGTCTTTGTCGATCATTACTCTTACAATCAAGAGCTGGACGTCACCGTCAGGGATTTGGAAACAACCCGGCAAAGCAACAATGAATCCTTCGCTGCATTTCTGAGCAGATGGAGGAACAAGGTAGCCCAAATGACCCACCGGCCAATCGAGAAAGAACAGGTAAGGATGCTCATCCGGAATCTGCAGCCGCTCTATCATGAGAAATTATTCTACCAGTCCATCTCCACCTTTGAGGAGTTGTTTGAAGTCGGAACCCGAATCGAAGATGCTATCAGGGAGGGGAAGATCAAAAAGGAAGACCCTCCGAGTCAGCCCAGAAGGCCCAACTACTCCCGGAATCCCCCGGATGTCAATGCCCTTAGCGGCCAACCCATGGCATATCCTCCAAGGCCATACCAACCCTCCAACCAGGCAAATTCCTCCAACCGCCCTTTCCAGAAAAAGCCCCTTTGCAGTTTTGCCAAGCTAGAAATCTCTCTCTCCTCAGCCCTAGATCGCCTCCTCAAAAAGGGCCATCTCCAATTACTCCAGCCTCGAAATACCCCGCTCCCGCCTAACTGCGATATGTCCAAGCGATGTACTTACCACCAAGCCCCCGGCCATAACACTGATGATTGCATGCGCCTCCGCCACGACATCCAAGACCTCATCGACCAGAATATCATCGAGCCGCCACCAAAACAGCCTCATATCACCCAGAATCCTCTACCAAACCACCAAAATGTCAACCTCATTGAGTCCAGTCCCGTACCCTTCAACCCTGCTACTTATATCACCCCCCTAGGACAACCCTTGCTTTGCATTGACATCCCGGATTCTGAGGGGATTCATCTGATCGGAGAGGAGAATGATGAGTGGCAGCAGCAGCTTGACGACGAGCAGGACTTGTTCTTCCTGGAAGAGCATGACCTAGGGGCGGTAGACCTCAAATGGTATGATCCTAACGACGAGAGTGATGCTTCCATCTGGAACGAGCCAGAAAAGCCATTTGTGGGAACGGATTGTGATTGGTTTAAAAAGGATGGGACTGTAGAAGGGCCTACTCCTGCTGAGATTGATCACCTAACCAGGTCAGGCCGCCATTACCAGCCTCCACAGCCTGCCACCGAAGCCATCGAAAAAGGTCCAGTTAAAGACAAGGGGAAGGGCAAGATGGATGAGGTCATCGAAGAAGACAATGAGCTGATCAAGCAGCTAAAGAAAACCCAAGCGCATCTCTCGATGTGGGATATTATGGTGACATCTTATAAGCACAGGCAAGCCGTGTTAAATGCCTTGGCTGGGATTGAAGTCCCCATCGATGCCGCGCCGGAGGACATGGTAACTTTCTTGGGTGCACTTACACCCGACCCCATCATTACATTCTCCGACGAGGACCTGCCGCCAGAGGGATCCGCGCACAACAAGGCGTTATACATTACTGTGGGATGTAAGGAGCAACAGGTGCCGTTTTGTCTAGTCGATACAGGTTCTGCTTTGAATGTTTGTGCCTTAAGAACTGCCACTGCTTTGGGGGTCAGTATCCTCGACATTACGCCATCTGTGCAATCCGTGAGGGCCTATGACAACACTAGAAGAAATGTGATGGGAACTGTTTCTCTCCAAATCCGGGTGGGATCTTTGGTGAGCACCGAGATTTTTCAAGTCATGGACATACCCGCCTCGTTCAATCTGCTAATTGGGAGACCCTGGCTTCACGCCAACAAAGCTGTATCATCCACTGTGCATCAAATGATCAAGTACATTCATGAGAGGGAGGTAAAGGTCATCCTTGGTAATAGTTGGGGAAGTGAGGCCTTCCCGAATTACGCTCCCATTTTTGAAGTCCAAATACCTGAACTGGAAGAAGGAGAAATCGGAGGATTCTTCATGGAAGAAGTTCATGTGATCGAAGACGAAGACCGATTCCCTGAGGTCCACTCCGCAGTCGTCAACATTGTCCGTAAGATGAACTACTTCCCCGGAATGGGGTTGGGTCAGCGCCAGCAAGGAATTCGGGAATTCCCGCAGATCAAAGGACAACAAGGCACTTTCGGGTTGGGGTACAAGCCCACTGATGAGGACGTCGAGCTACAAAGGCCATGGAAGAAGAGGGTGAAGGGTCTCCCGCCATACCGCAAGACTTTAAATGGACAATTCGTCAAGGAAGGGGATGATTTCCCTTACTTCGGGTTCCCTGAACCATGGATCCATCGAACCACCGGGAGAAGGCACCCTGGGCTTGAAATCTTCGCTGACTGCGAGAGGCCCCCATATCAAGACCCGTTCTACCCCGAAGAAGTTGGAAAGACCCCAGAGGAAGACTGGTTAAAATACCTTGACACTGAGGCGATCAAGAAGATGTGGGAAGAATCCGCTGAAGAGGAAGAGAAGAAGAGGGCCAAGAGCCAAGATGATCAGATCAAGCCTGCTGAGGAGGGTCTGAGCAACCAGGCTGTAGAGTCATCTGTCTGTGTCTCCCAATCCCCTATCCCCCCAAAGTCTGTACTACCAGTTATCGAGTCTGTACTGGAGTCGGCTGCTGTAAGCCCACCACTATCCAATGTAATCACTTCACCTGTCATGAATGAAATGAAAGACGATTCTGCTTACTCCTCTGTGTCTGACACTTGTGAATGCACAGATCCCTCCGAGGATCTCCCAATCGAACTAAAGCAACTAATTGAAAAACCACCTGCTTATGAAATAATCGAAGATACTTTATCAGTTAACTTAGGTGAAATAGATAATCCACAGATTGTGCAAATTGGCTCAACCCTTAATAAAGAAGAAAAAGAAAAATTAACCCTCTTGCTAAAAGAGTTCAAAGGTGTTTTTGCTTGGTCTTACGAAGACATGCCTGGGGTCGATCCCGACATCGTCCAACATCATATTCCTCTCCTCCCTAATTCTAAACCTGTCAAGCAGAAACTGAGGCGCATGAGACCGGAATGGGCACTCAAGGTTAAAGAAGAGGTGGAGAAGCAGTTCAAGGCAGGGTTCATCATTGTCACCGAATACCCGGAATGGGTTGCCAACATCGTGCCAGTCCCGAAGAAGGATGGGAAAGTTCGTGTGTGCGTCGACTTTCGTGATCTAAACAAGGCCAGTCCCAAGGATGACTTCCCGCTTCCCCACATTGACGTTTTGGTAGATAACACCGCAGGACATGAGCTACTGTCTTTCATGGATGGCTTCTCAGGGTATAATCAGATTCTAATGGCGCCAGAAGATCGGGAAAAGACGACGTTCACCACCTCTTGGGGAACCTACTGTTATAGAGTAATGCCCTTTGGGCTCAAGAACGCGGGGGCAACGTACCAAAGAGCTGCCACCACTCTGCTGCATGATATGATTCACAAAGAGGTAGAAGTATATGTAGACGACATGATTGTAAAATCCAAGGATAGAGAAGGGCACCTGGTAGCGCTGGAAAAGTTCTTCGAAAGGTTGCGCAAATACAAGATGAGGCTGAATCCAAAGAAATGCACTTTCGGCGTAACCTCCGGTAAACTCCTGGGTTTTCTCATCACACAAAGGGGAATAGAGGTGGACCCCTCTAAGATCAAGGAAATCCTCGAAATGACGTCACCACGGAATGAAAAAGAAGTACGAGGGTTCCTCGGAAGAATCCAGTTCATCAGCCGCTTCATTTCTAAGCTCACAGCTACATGCGATCCTCTGTTCCGATTGTTGAGAAAAGGGGAGAAGTTCCAATGGGATGACCAATGCCAAGCCGCTTTCGACAAAATAAAAGCCTACCTTCAAAATCCACCTGTCCTTTCACCACCCACTCCTCATAAGCCCTTATTCCTTTACCTGTCTGTCTCCGAAAATGCCATGGATTGCATGCTAGCCCAAGAAGGAGAAGAAAGCCACTCCGAAAAAGCCATATATTACCTCAGCAAGAGGATGACTGGGTATGAGCTCAACTATTCTACCCTCGAAAAAACGTGTTGGGCCTTGGTTTGGTGCACCCGCCGACTAAGGCACTACATGCTGGCCTTTCCAGTTGTGCTCATATCCCGTATGGATCCTCTAAAATACCTTCTCGAAAAACCCGCCCTGACCGGTCGTATATCCCGTTGGTTACTTCTATTATCCGAGTTCGATATCAAGTATGTTACGAGCAAGTCAGTAAAAGGGAGAACCGTAGCTGAGCATCTCGCAGAACATGCCATTGACTCTGAAGAAAGTGGGGACTTTCCATTTCCAGACGAGAGCATCATGGAAATCAAGGAAGAGCAGTGGAAGTTGTACTTCGATGGAGCAGCCAACATGAAGGGATACGGAGTAGGGATGATCCTAGTATCGCCGAGTGGGGACCACACTCCGTTAGCAGTCAAGCTCAATTATAACTCCACCAACAACACTGCTGAGTATGAAGCATGCATTCTGGGAATGGAAGCAGCCTTAGAGCTGAAAGTTCGGAAGTTGGATGTTTTCGGGGATTCAAACCTCATCATATCACAAGCCAGAGGAGAATGGAAAATAAAAGAAGAAAGGTTGAAGCCCTATCATGATCATCTCGACCAACTCAAGAGGCAGTTCGAAAATATCACATTCCTCTACTTGCCCAGAGAAGAGAACCAACTGGCAGATTCCTTGGCCACTCTAGCATCGATGATCAAAATTCCTGTGGAAGTCAGGATGATGCCCTTGGTAATTGAGCAGAGGTACGAGCCTTCGTTCAGCATGATCGCCACGATCGAAGAAGAAGAGAATGAAACACCGTGGTACCAGGACATCTGGAACTTCATAGAAAAGGGGATGTATCCCCAAGAATCCACCGAGAAAGACAAAAGGGCAATTCGAAGATTCGCAGCGCAATTCATCATTTGCAGCGGGAAACTGCTGAAGAAAGGATACAACGGTCACAACCTGACTTGCTTGTTTGGGAAGAGCTCCAGAAGAATGATGGAAGAAATACACGAAGGGGTATGCGGCCCACACATGAACGGCCACATGCTGGCCAAGAAAATCGTGAGACAAGGATACTACTGGACAACATTGGAAAAAGATTGTTGCGAATACGTGAGAAAGTGTCACAAGTGCCAGATTCATGCAAACATGATGCACGTGCCGCCATCTCTTCTGTACAGCATGACTTCACCTTGGCCATTCTCAACCTGGGGAATCGATATTATTGGAGAAATCGTTCCGAAGGCCTCAAATGGAAATCGGTATATTCTGGTGGCCATAGACTACTTCACAAAATGGGTAGAAGCTGCATCTTACACCAAGTTGGGGGCCAAGGAAGTGGCCAAATTCATCAAGAGAAATCTCATCTGCCGTTATGGAGTTCCTCATGAGATTATTTCGGATAACGGAAGTCATTTCAAGGCAGAAGTCAGGGACCTGTTCGAGGAATACAAAATCACCTATCACAAGTCATCGCCATACCGACCACAGACCAATGGGGCAGTCGAAGCTGCAAACAAGAATGTCAAGGCCATACTGCAAAAATCAGCGGATACCTACAAAGACTGGCATGAAAAGCTACCATTTGCACTTTGGGGATACAGAACATCGATAAGAACGTCCACAGGAGCGACTCCTTACTCACTAGTGTATGGGATGGAAGAGGTACTGCCGGTGGAGATAGAATTACCATCCCTACGCGTGATGGCAGAATGTGAAATTTTTGAATCAGATTGGTTGAGAGAAAGGTATGAAGAATTGGCCCTCATAGATGAAAAGCGTCTGGCGGCAGTCGACCATGTCCGAATCTATCAGAAGAGGATAGCTCGTGCCTTCAACAAAAGGGTTCGCCCAAGGAAGATTGTCAAGGGCGACCTTGTCCTTAAGGAGTTGCGAGCTCCGATCTTTGATCCCCGTGGGAAGTTTAAGCCAAAATGGGTCAGCCCTTATATCGTCAAGACTGTTCTTTCCGGAGGAGCAACTTATCTCATGGACCTCGATGGTGTCGAATTCAAAGAACCGATCAACATGGATCGCCTCAAAAAGTACTATGCTTGACTATCCAATAACCATTCCTTTCAAGCCTTGCCTTGAACTACGCTCGACCTGATTCCCACTCGGGGATACGTAGGCAACCACATCGGTTCGGTCGCTCCACCAACAAAAATAACCTTTCCTTTCAAAACCTTGGCTCGAACTACGTCGGACCTGATCCCCGCTCGGGGGTACGTAGGCAGACTTTCAAAAAGAAAAAGAAGGATGGCTCGCTAGGTCGAAAATCCGAAAGGACGCCTAGGCAAAAATTAGAGCTAAATCCAAAGTGAGCAATAACAAAAGAGAGAAAATAGCTCGCTAGGTCACCTCCTTGGTGCCTAGGCAAAAATTATGAGCACGTGAGAAAATAAAGTCGCGGTCCTTACCATAATCCAAAAACCACCCTCCACACTAGGGGCAAACTTCGGCCACTCGCCTCGTTTGCCTGAACCTCTTCTAAACTAGGGGCAAACGTCGGTCATCTACCTCGTTTGCCTCACAACCATATATATCCCAAACTAGGGGCAAACTTCGGCTACCCGCCTCGTTTGCCTCTAACAACCCCAGCATGCTCAAGCAAGTACCAAAAGCAACAACTAAATTGAAATCTCAAGTTACAACATGTTTTCAGAAAGCTAAAATGCATAAAATGAGATTCCCAAAATAACCAAGGTTCACCGATAAACAAACTTTGAATATTACATAAGCAGGAATAATCAAAGAAATAAAAGTCTTTCAAAAAGCAACCACATGTTCAAAGACACTTGGAGGAATGAGCAAAATCAGTCAGGACTAGTTTTGTCTTAGTGTCTTTATTTCTTCAAAGGTCTTTAGAAGTAGGCCTTTACTCGGTCAGTCCAACCATCAATAAAAGCAGCAATAGTGGTAGCTCTGATCCTGGAAGCAAAGACCCTCTCAGTAAACCCCCGGGGAACCTCCTGAACCTGTCCATACTGTCGGGCCAAGCGGCGAGGATGATAGAAAGAAGTCTCTCTCAGACCCATCAACCACACTCTCTGGTGACCCCTGAGGCTCGTGGTGATAGCATAGAGGCCCCAACGCCTCACGATCCAGCAAATGTCAGCCTCAGATAAGGTGCTCATCATGCCCACCCAATCGGCAAAGGTATAGTGAGAATGAAGCACGGCTCGACGAAAGTAAATCGGTGGTATACGGCCCGTCCACAGCTGAAGGCGCTCGTAAAGCCAAGCCTGTAACACCAAAGGCGCCCCAGAAAGAAGAGGAGTCCCATGGTTGAAGGCATTATCCAAACCGTTCAGAGTTTCAGCTAGAACCATGGCCATGGGATTCCTGCTAAGTTTCAGCCCGAGGCACACATGCACCAAGTCAACGGAAGTGCTCGAGAACAGGAAGTGCGAAGTCATGCACAATATCAAAGCGGCCCCACGGGAAGCATCATACATGCTGGGATTCCCAGGACTGGCATACCGGGCAATAATAGAAGCAATGTTGAGAACCTCACCTTGAATCAGCCGGCGGGAAATAGTGACAGAGCAATTCAGGTATTCAGCCAAGGCTCGCGTAGGGCTGAGGGTATCAACAGAAGGGAGAATCAAGTCCGAGTCAGAATCATAGCCGAGAATAGCGCAGAACTCCTCAAGCATGGGGCATATTTCCAGGCCGTTGAAGTTGAAGACATGGTTCACTGGGTCCCAGTAAGCAATGGCAGCACGCAAGAACTCCGTATTCAGGGTCATCTGGCGAAGAGAAAACAGCTCGGTCAAGCCATAGCTGAAGAGGTTGATCCGCTCCACGCCATCCGTAATGTTCAGCCAAGCTGTGAGATGAGCAGGATCATACAAAGCCATATTTTCTGTCACGGCTCTAGCAAAATTCAAAATTTTGGCAGCACCTCCCCGTTTCACGGACTATCCCACCTGCAAGGCAAAAGCACTCACTGTCACAAAACTGCCCATCGCAGTAACATCCAGCAATCACAATGCACATATATCAACAAGCACACAACTGCGCCTCTAAACCGGAAGATATCCGGCCTAGGAGGCAAAACATCATAATACTCTGTCAAAAGGTCACAAATTGTGCTACACATCGTCCTACACTGTCCTAATAATCATATCCTCAGTACAACCCAATCGAAAACAGGAAAAGAAAATAAAATAATAATTCCCGCTTGGGAAGCCTCAGTCCTCCTCTTCTTCGTCCTCCGTCGGACCACCCGGAGTGTACGTCGGCGACGGCCTCCTCCTACCGCCTCTACATCTTGGACCAGTCCTCGATGAGCCAGCCCCGCCTCCACGATACTGCACACACAAATAAAAATGAGGGCAATCAGTAAGGGAACAACAAAAAGTACAAAAACAGAGTCGAGTCAGAGACTTACCAAGGACGCCATCTGATTGGCGGCAAATTGCCGCATACCATCCATCTGTCAAAATAAAAAAATCCAGGGTTAGAACCTTGTAACTTTAAGAAAGTGCAAAATTAGAGACATACCCGGTGGTCTCGTGTGAGGACCAGGGACCGTAGGCTAGCTGCCAAGGCGTGACCCTCCTCAGCGTAACTCCAAGGAACATTGAGGACGCCCGCTGGCTGAGTAGGGTACCCACATGTGACTCGCGGCACCTCCATCATTTGGGGAGTGCCATCAGCGCCTAGAACATCGACAGTCCAATCCCAAGGAGGAATAGGGTCGGGAGCCTGAGGAGCCTGTCTCCTGTACATCTCACGAAGCTAAAGGCACAGAATAAGTTAGGAAAAGATAAATCAAAAAATATAAACAAAAAATACAAAAAGAACTCACCTCCAGGAGTGGGAAGTTAGGCATCAGGAAACGGCCACGGTAAGCCTCATAACTGGTCTCAGAAAGAAAATGGTCCCAAACATCGGTGCCAGCTAAAGCCGCCAGCAGAGCATCTCCAGAAAGGTCACTAGCATCCATCACAGGAGGATCCTGAGGGACGCGATACTGGGAACCACCAACCACCTGCCGAGACACCCGCTCACCAAGAAACCACTGCCTGCACTCAGTACTCTCCAGCAGAAGGCGGCAAGAGGTAAGAGATTTAACCGCTTGTATCTCCTCAGTAGCGGCATAAGCGACGCCCTCCCAAGGCGTCCAATCAACACTAGAGGCTGTCAACCCAGTTAAGAAGTTCCGAAGCAAAACAATCCGATGGGCCCCGCTCTTCACCCCAACAACGTCCCTCCGCCATCTCAAGCCTCGTGGGAATAGAGGCACAGGAGCCATACCATCCTCATCCTCGCCTGACTCGTCCGCCGGGGAGGGAGCCAACATCTTCAAGTATTCAAAACTCCAAAGCTGCGCAGACAAAGGAGAAATCAGAACAGATATGAAAATCAAAGGGATGGAAAATAAAAGAAGAAGCAGTGCGTACCTCCCAAGCTCGCCAGAATCCCCCAGTAGATTTAGCATCACCCCGAGAGACCTCCCCCATATGCTTGTAGAGATGAGCCAGGGCAGCACCGCCCCAGTTGTAGGAGGGGATCTCACCAATGGTCGCCAGGCAAGAAAGGAGCCTCAAGCTCACCCGGTCGTTCCTTGTCGCAAAGATGGAGCACCCGAGGACATACAGAAGGTAAACCCTCAAAAGCTGGGAATTGTTCAGATTGTGATTACCTCTACCATAGGCCCGGTAAAGCCAGCCGCAGGGGAACCAATGCCTCTCCAAGTTGGGGGGAACAGCCCCAATCAACATCTCCACCGCCTCCGGGTCAATCTCATAAAAATAGTCCAGAACCAGGCGCTTCCCGCCGACCCTCAAGCCCGTGATCATGGAGAAATCAAAAGGCGTCATAGTCATCTCTCCGAACGGCAGGTGGAAAGTATTGGTAGTGTCCCACCACCTCTCGGCTAGTGCATAGAAGTGAGCCAGATCGTTGCTACTTTTCGAAACCAAGCGGACGAAGCCTCCGAACCCGGCATCATCAACCATCCTCTTAACGGTAGGCGAAAGCTGGGTATACCATAAGAAAGCATGGGCAAGGCTACCATGGCCTTTCAAGGCCACTTCCGGCACCTGCACACAATAAAGGCGACAAAAGATGCACAAAATCACTATTCACAACCCGAGAGCAAAAATTCACAAAATCAACATTTGAGCACAAGTCAAGCTTCTAACGGTCTCTAAGTGCACACTACGGCTCACAAAACTAGCATAGTACATAAAAGTGGTCCTAAAATGTCGAAAGTTTCACATACCAAGCTCGCTAGAGCCGCGGCCGAAAGGTGGTGTTGGGGGTCTCGCAAAATCACGTCCGGGGTGTGCATCTCGGCCTTCATTCGTCCTTTGGCCTTCTTAGACGGTCTCCTTGAGCTCGAAGCCATGGATCTACAAGAAAAATGGAAGTCACATTTTAACTTTCTTCTTGAAAATTTGGGCAAACCAAAACACCAATCAAAAATCCAACTACGGGAAAAGATTACTCACCTGAGCACGCACAAGCTGCGTTTTGGTGAATTTTGGCTTCAAAAACACCTCAAAATGGCCAAGAATGAGCTTGGAAAGCTCAAAAACCCGACATATAAGAAGATGAAGTCCGGCCACCCAGTGCCGCCGCGGCACTGGCCAACTGCCGCCGCGGCAGTGGCCCAGTGCCGCCGCGGCACTGTTCCCCGTGGGCCCCGCGTCGCTCCGTTTTGCTCCGTTTCGCCCCATTTTGGCCCGTTTTGGCCTTTTTCAGCCCGTTTTTGGCCCCGATCAGCCCCGATGGCCCATTCCAGTCAAGATTTATGAAGTTTTACCCCAAGCAGACTAAAAGTTGTCAGAACTACCTCCAACAGGCAGAAACTGGGAAAAATCGGCTCCCGAAGACCCGAATCGGTCGTTTCAGGACAATCGTCGCGAATTCCGATAATGCCGATAACTGATCTTGTTTTTTAGTTATTGCACCGAAGGAAGAAAAGAGATTCCCCGTGAACCCTGCATCATCCTCCGAGGACAAAAGCAGACAGATACCAGCTCCCAGAGGCCCTGACAGGCTCTCTTGGATTGAGCACCAAAAGAGATTCCCCGTGAACCCTGCATCATCCTCCGAGGACAAAAGCAGACAGATACCAGCTCCCAGAGGCCCTGACAGGCTCTCTTGGATTGAGCACCAAAAAGAGATTCCCCGTGAACCCTGCATCATCCTCCGAGGACAAAAGCAGACAGATACCAGCTCCCAGAGGCCCTGACAGGCTCTCTTGGATTGAGCACCAAAAGAGATTCCCCGTGAACCCTGCATCATCCTCCGAGGACAAAAGCAGACAGATACCAGCTCCCAGAGGCCCTGACCGGCCCTCTTGGATTGAGCACCAAAAGAGATTCCCCGTGAACCCTGCGTCATCCTCCGAGGACAAAAGCAGACAGATACCGGCTCCCAGAGACCCCGGCAAGCCCGAAAGATTCGATCAAAAGGAGCAGTTGAAGAGAGATCCTAGAAAGTATCGCTTCATCCCCAGCAGATTCAGATTAATCCTCAGCGGGTTTATTACACCGTCAGTAGTCCATTGTCGACTCGTCATCTCAATGCAAACATCGTCGGTCCATCACACCGTCGGTGCCTCCATGTTCATCACAGGACGTCCCAGGATTTCACATTCGTCCCGTGACTTCTATGTCAGCCTCTTAATTTTCGGAGCCCCTGTGTCCGTCGGTTATTTTCCAAAAGACGTCTTCGATCATAGTCCTCTGAGACCCCACACCCAATTACATTCGCTCGCAAAACGTACTTCCAGAAGTTTGCCCCTAAAACCCGGAGTCTTCTAGACTTCAATGCCCTTATCTGAGTCACCCACCACGTCACAATCACAAACACTAGCACAACACTAGCCCACTCGGAGTGGCACACCCCTTGGCACCTGCTCATTCTAGGATCGGAAAACTAGGCATGATAGGACTCATGTATGAGATCATATCGCATCCACACATTGCATATCATCCTCATATAGCATAGCATCCGCCTGATTGTTGTGTATGTGCATATGTGATTTATCCCTTTTGTGTCCTGAACTACGTCCTGGTCTGATTCCCCTTGGGATACGTAGGCAGCTCACGCGAAGCACGACCAGCATCATCCTTCCATCTTTTGCAACGCTGTTTGTCCTAAATCTATAGCCTCCAAAAAGTCCTGTCTCTTCAAAACTTTGGCACTCGCTTGCGACATGCGTTGCCTCGCAAGTTCCTGCCAAAGAGGGGCAAACTGTAGACACCCCATTTTGTCGGCTATCAGATTTAGGAGACCCATAGCTTGGTGGATCACAATGATCGTAAAAGACTCAAAAGGACTCTCGGAAGTCAGCTCTATCTCTCAGAATGCTCAGAATGACCAAAATGCCCTTGAAAGTCCGAAAATTCCCAGATTTGGTCCCAAAGTTCTGAAAACATACTACGTCGTAAGAAAAGTGATAAAATGAGTTTTTAAATAAAACCGGAAGAAATTGTCAGCTCCCAGAGACCCCCGGAAGTCCCGGAAGTTCCCCGAAAGTCCCCGTTGACCGGTTTGACCAAGGTTTGACCAGGTTTGACCAGAGTTTGACCAAGTTTGACCAAGTTTGACCGAAATTGTCTGAATTCACCAGAACCATTCTAAATCATGAGAAAAGTATTAAAACAAGTTCCAAAAGAAAATCGAGCGAAAACATCAGCTCTTGGGAGCTCCCAGAGGTTCCCAGAACTTCCCGGGAATCCCAGGTTTGACCGGTTTGACCAAGATTTGACTTTGGAATCGGAGAACCGAAACAATTTTCAAATATTTTTCATGAATACTAGAGGTCAATAGCTTTCCAACGGTATATCGCACATAATTTCTGGATTTAAAACGAATTTATTATGAATTTCCAAAGGCGAAAAAGGCGATCAAATCGGCTTTTATCGCGAATACCGCAAAACTTTTCAAAGTGACCTATCCCCGAACTATTTTTTATGTAAAGTAGACTCCATTACCTTTCCAACGGTATATCACAACCTCAATTTGGAGTTCGTACGCATTTTCTGTGAATTTTGGACGAAATAGGGCCTTTTCGCGAATACCGGAACTTCGGGGGGCCTAAACAGCATTATCCAGACGAAGGGAGGAGCAGTGCCGCCGCGGCACTGGCCCACTGCCGCCGCGGCAGTGGCCCAGTGCCGCCGCGGCACTCACCTCCAGAACAGTAAGTTTTTGTAAATATTTTGGTGGTCCCATTTTGATTAATTAAAATCCAAAACGACGTGGTTTCATGATTTCAGATGTTTGGGACCAATGGGAGTACTTTCTAAATCCCAAAAACACCCCAAGTTGGCCTATATAAACACCCCATTACTCCTCATTTTAGGGGAGTCAAATGCAAGTTTAGAGAAAGTTTGGGAGAGAAAGTGTAGAGATAAGGTTAGAGTGGAGAGAAAAGAAGCTTTCTTCTTTGATTTTTCAAAACAAAAGTGAGTTTCTAACTTTGTTTTTACTTCATTACTTCCATTTACTTCAACATTCAATACTCCCAACCACCATTTTAGTGAGCATTCAAGAGTGTGGAAGCTTCTTCCATGTCTAGTGTCATTACATATGAGTGATACACCAATCTACAAGTCTCATGCTTCATGAATATCATCTATTGATTATCATCTACTTGCTTGATTATATATATGTTCATCTCTCCTCATCTCATTTCTTTTTCTTTTCTTTATTTACTTACTAGTTCATCATCATCTAAGTGATGACATGAAGTTTGGGGTGAGTGAATCCTTATGGATAGTAGCTCTTGACCTCAAAAACATGTTTGATAGATGATGATCATAACCTCAATACTTCCAAGGTATTCTTGGAATGTATTGAAGTTATGCCCAAAAATAAAATAAATCTCTCCAACAATCTTGGAAGTTCTTAAATGATGAGTTTGTTGTAGGTATTCTAAGTGGCTATAATCCTTATTGAGTGTTGAAAACATGTTTTCAAAACATCTATTTCAAAACCCCTCTCAATCCCTCTCATTTGGTTTCAAGAAACAAAACTTTGATTTCTCCAAAATCTTCAAAATAATGAGTCAAAACAGTGAGTGAGTTGAGTTCAAAGATTTTTCTAGAACTCAATACTCAACATATGAATACAAGGCCACTTGGAAAGTCTTCCTAACTCATTTGAGAACACCCATGATTTTTGGTTTGACTTGGAAGTACTTGGAAATGGTCCACTTAGGTCCCAACATTCCTTCCAAACATTCTGTTTTTGCTGTCACAGCAGCTAGGTCAACTTACGACCTCTTTTCCAGAAAACTTTTCCAAAAGGGGTGGTCCTAACTTATTTTTCACTTAAAATTCAATGTCTTAGGAAACTTTTTGTATAAAATGGACCTCTAGATCATTCTTTTTCATTTTCTAAGATTTTCTAACATTTCAGACGACAGTACGAACTCTGTTTCTGAGTGACCTCTATTGTTTATATAATTTCTCTCAATCTGTGATAGCTATTCAAGATTGGCCTTTTGGGTTGTGTTCTAGACACAATAAGGAACATCTCCATAAAAAATCATGCATTGAAAACATTCCTAACCCCTCTTTTCAAATTCCAAAAGATCATGCTACTGTTCTGTCCACTATTCACAGCAAGTACACTTTAACTTTCATTCTTTGATTTGAGGCTTATATGCATTCCAAATTAGTTCATATCCTAGGAAGTGGTTCATACTACATTTGTATATATCCCATGTTGATTTCATTCATTCATTCTTGCCCATTTTAGACTTCTAAGCCATTCTAGAAATCCATGTACACAAAACACACTACAACCTTTGCACATCTTTAGATACATTCATTGCATTCATGCAAGATTTGGGGTTTTTGTAACTCTTAATCTAAGGAGATTATAAGGAATGAATTCGATCACTCGCTCATGCTTCCCTTTGATCTATTCATCCTTTCTCATCCATCCCGGGGATTGAGAGGTCTTCTTTTATCAAAGAATAACATGCATCATTCTAGCCTTGCTAAGCATATTTTGATTTCTTTGCTTATTTGTTTCAATAACAATTCATGCCCCCTTTAGATTAGGAAACTTGATTAATTGATATATGATTAGACGATTTTTCCTAAGTTTATTTGTGTGATTTTCACTTTACATTGTATGATATTTGACTTAGATTTTATGAATGATATCCTATCTTTTGATTTTCAATTTCAAGATTCTTATGTGATGTAATATACTATCATAGTATTAATTGCCGAACCAAACCTAGTATAAGATGATTATTTGGATGCTAATTGAGGCCCGTCGAAAGACGGGGCGAGTAGAGGGTGTTTTAGTCGCGACAAAGGCTCCTTCCTCTCTCGTACCAAAACCCCGAACCAAGTTCTTTGGTTATGAAGGGCCGGTGCCCTTATCCGCTTGGGTGAGTCAAAATTAGGTTTCTTGGTTCCTTAAAGACCAAGTGGCGACTCTGTATCTGTTTTCAACAGACCTTTTCTTTTCCTTTTCAAAACAATCTCAAACAAGAGAAGTGGTCTGAAGCCCGGTATCCACACCTCTCTAATGAGTTTATTGATCACCTCATATAGAATGGGATTCTGTCACAGTTAACTGCACCTGGTACGCCTCAGCAGAAAGGTGCAGCGGAGAGAAGGAATCGAACTCTTTTAGACATGACTAGGTCGATGATGAGTTATTCTGAGTTGCCATTATTCCTTTGGGGTTATGCTTTGGAAACCGCTACATACATACTAAATCTAGTACCAAGCAAATCTGTTCCCAGGACACAACGAGAGATGTGGATTGGGCGCAAGCCTTCTTTGCAACATCTCCGGATATGGGGGTGTCCAGTACATGTGCTGAAAGGAAAGATGAGCAAGTTGGATTCTAGATCAGAAGTATATTACTTCGTAGGGTATCCAAAGGGTACTTATGGATGGTATTTTTATGATCCAAGAGAACAGAAAGTGTTTGATAGTACAAATGCTGTTTTCTTGGAAGATGATTATATCATGAACCATAAACCTAAGGGAAGGATAGATCTTAGAGAGATAGAAGGAGAGCCCTCAGTCCAACCCTCAGTTAATAACGATGTCAATCAAGAAAACAACACTTCTTTACCCATTTCTGTACCAGTACTTCGTCGTAGTGGGAGGATTATCAGTCAGCCTGATAGATACATGTTCTTAGGAGAAGTTTTTGAAGCTGTCTCCATAGAATCTGAATCTGATCCTGCCACATACGAAGAGGCAATGGCTGATTTTGATTCAGTTCCTTGGGTTAAAGCTATGAAGGCTAAATTGGAATCTATGGATTCTAATCAGGTCTGGGATCTTGTAGAACTTCCAGCCAATATTAAACCCATTGGTTGCAAGTGGGTCTATAAGAGGAAAAGAGGATCTGATGGAAAGGTTGAGACCTTTAAGGCTAAGCTTTTAGCGAAAGGTTATACTCAGAGGGAGGGCATTGACTATGAGGAAACCTTCTCGCCGGTAGCCATGCTCAAGTCCATCAGAATACTCTTATCCATTGCTACATGCCTAGATTATGAGATCTGGCAGATGGACGTCAAGACTGCATTCTTGAATGGCGATCTTGAGGAGGACATCCATATGCAGCAACCAGAAGGGTTCATAGCTGGTCGAAAAGGTAACTTGGTATGCAAGTTACAAAAGTCCATTTATGGGCTTAAGCAGGCATCCAGGAGTTGGAACATCCGATTTGACCGAGCCATCAAGTCGTTTGGTTTCATACAGAATCTGGATGAACCGTGTGTATACAAGAAGTGTGAAGGAAAAGTGGTGGCTTTTTCTTGTGCTTTACGTTGACGACATTCTACTCATTGAGAATGATGTAGCGGCATTGTCAATGGTCAAGGTTTGGCTAGCTAGTACATTCGATATGAAGGATCTAGGAGAGGCGAGCTATATTCTTGGGATAAAGCTCTTTCGGGATCGCAAGCGAAAGATAATAGGATTATCTCAAGGTGGTTATATCGATAAGGTGCTAACTAGGTTTTCAATGGATAATTAGAAGAAAGGTTTGTTACCTTTCAGGCATGGTTTATTGTTCTCTAAGGAACAATGTCCTAAGACACAAGAGGAGAGGAATCGCATGTCAGGAATTCCCTACGCCTCGGCGGTGGGAAGTCTCATATATGTGATGTTATGCACTAGACCAGATATCTGTTTTGCCGTTGGCATGGTTAGCAGGTATCAATCGAATCCAGGTCTAGAGCATTGGACAGCCGTTAAGCACATTCTTAAGTACTTGAGAAGGACTAAAGATTACATGCTTATGTACGGTGGTAGTGAGTTAATTCCAGTAGGATACACTGACTCAGACTTTATGTCAGATAAAGAGTCGAGGAAGTCGACGTCCGGTCATCTCTTTACCTTGGGAGGTGGTGCTGTTAGTTGGAGGAGCATTAAGCAGAAATGCATTACAGACTCAACTACAGAAGCTGAGTATGTAGCTGCTTGTGAAGCCGCAAAGGAAGCTGTTTGGCTCAAGAAGTTCCTTATGGAGCTCGAGGTGGTACCATCGTCGCTGTCACCTATTACGCTTTATTGTGATAATAGTGAGGCAGTGGCTCAGTCCAAGGAGCCAAGGAACCGCGGAAAGGGAAAGCACGTAGAGCGGAAATATCATTTTATCCAAGATATTGTTCAACGTGGAGATGTGACTGTCACCAAGATTGCCACCGTCGACAATCTTGCTGATCCGTTTACAAAGGCCTTGCAACAGAAGATGTTTGATCGTCATCTAGATAGTCTAGGTCTCATATGTAATTCTGTATGGTTGTGAATGCAAGTGGGAGTTTGTTGGGTTTATGCCCTGAAACCATTACTTTATGTATAACATTAGCATTTTAATATATGGATATCAGTTTTACATTTCATTATGTATGTTTCTTTCATGAGATGATTTTCAATCCTTAAGTATCATAGTAGGTAATTCGTGTGTGTATGAGATACATACAAGTGAGATATGAATTACCATCCTTTGATACTTAAAGCATGTCACAGTGGATGATGAGACTGGATATCTCATCAGGTATATACTGTAGCATAATTAACTACCATTGGATGGACTGATTAATCTCAATCACTAGAGTGTCACTCTTAGTTAATATGCTAGTGCTTATAGTGCATTGACGAACCTGAGCTTTCCTATTGACACTTAATGCTATCAAACAGTCAATAGGAACTCATAACTTTTATAAGGTACGTGTTCTCAATCTTGCGACGATTATGAACACAGACTGTGGATATGGTTGCTTTGACTTACTAATCAGTGAGGTCTACAGAAGATCAACACTTGGGTATCTTGGGTATGTCATGTTCATAGGGTTGTGAACATATATTGTCAAGACAGAATCTACCCTCTGTTTCAGAGTAAGCATTCCCTTGAGAATGTCACCAAGTCGATTACTGAGTACTGCAGTCTTGTTGATAAGAGTTATCAAAATGTTTGGTAATCATGAGAGGTGAATGTGACTCAAGGAATACAAGAAGTAATCTTGATTCAGGTTGACAGTAACAGTTATCCGACTACCTGAATATGATTACGAATGCTGAAGGTAGAGGGACATTAGTACAACATACAAGTCTAGTTATCGCTTCAGATATGTTCTTTTGCATTGGAGTTCAATTATCGTTTTATAGTGGAGTAAATGTTAACTGACCACTTAGTTAGTTTGCTGATCAAAGAGTTTGGTCACGGTTATTAACAAACTGGTCTGAGCCAACAATAAAGAGCCTATGAGGTCCCACTCATAGCTCCACTAGGAAGCTTGGAAGGGCACATGAGGATCATGTCAAGGAAGGTTCGATTGATCGAAGGGGTTTCGATCGATTGAAGTCTAGGTAGATTCGATCGCTCGAGGGTTCTTCGATTGATCGAAGGTTCGATCGATCGAATACACTCGATCGCTCAAAGGTTAGGTCAGTTTTGGGAATCTATAAATAGGGCAGTTGCGTGCTGTATGTTTTGAATCGTCGTTTTATACGTAGAAGCTACAGAAACTGTTTAGGTTTTCCTAAACCTTCACAATCCTCTCCATTAGGGTTCCCACCAACCCTAGTCCTTCCTGCGACCATCCATAGGAGTCATAAGAGTGAAGGCCATGTAGTGGAGGCCGCTGGAAGTTGAAGTTTTCAGAATTGGGTTCTAGATACAAAGGTATAATACTTGTCCCCTCAGTGAAGTTAGTACGCATCTATGGAATTGATGGGTAGTAGATCCTGGGCTACCAATAAGTTTTTATAACTTGTTTTTTCTGGTGCGCGTTTATACTTTTAATTTAAACCGTTTTTTTCCATCATAAAGAAGCCTTGGAAGCATGTATATCTCATTTCAATTTTAACGATTTCAACATTGATACGAATATTGAAGAATTGAACACCTTATTAGAATCGGTAAATACGTCTAGTATACTTCCATGGACACCTAAAATAGAGGCTTTACCGCCTCTCATGCATGAACCGGCATTAGCGTCCATCGAGTGTCCCCTGACACTTAAACTTAAACCGTTACCCGACTCTCTGAAATACGCATTCCTGGGACCTAATACTACACTTCCAGTTATAATTGCGACAAATTTAACTATAATTCAAGAATTACAACTGATGCAGGTCCTAGGAAATCATAAGAAAGCGTGGGTGGACGGTCGCCGATTTAAAAGGAATTGATCCGTCTGTTTGCATGCATCGAATAAATTTAGAGGAAAACGCTAAACCATCTAGAGAAATGCAACGACGTCTCAACCCTAACATGAATGAGGTAGTTATAAAAGAAGTCATTAAACTCTTAGATGCAGGTATTATCTATCCGATCTCCGATAGCAATTGGGTCAGCCCCACGCAGGTTGTCCCAAAGAAGTTAGGAATTACGGTTGTGCCAAACAAAAAGAGAGTCCTCATACCCACCCGCCAAACTACTAGTTGGCAGGTATGCATTGATTATCGAAAACTTAATACTATGACTCATAAAGATCACTTCCCTTTCCCATTCATTGATCAATTCCTATAACGTCTGTCCGGTCAAAATTACTATTGTTTCTTAGATGGGTACTCGGGTTATAACTAGGTGCCTGTCTATCCCGATGACCAAGAAAATACAACGTTCACATGTCCCTTTGGTACTTTTGCTTATTGTCGTATGCCGTTTGGTTTGTGCAATGCACCAGCCAACTTTCAACAGTGTATAATGGCAATCTTCTCGGACATGGTTGAAAAATTTCTAGAGGTGTTTATGGTGTTAGGGATATATACTAAAAGCCATGCTTTATGTAGTTGATTTATTATTCATTTAATAAAATCAGTTAATCCATTTTTTATGAGAATCTGTGTGGGCAATGTTTGTATTATATTATTTATTTAATATTATGCATGTGTGTCTCTCATTCTATATAGTAGGTGGTTTGGTGTGTAGAGTTCGGCTTACACACGGAAGATCAGGCCATCAGATATTATAGAATGTAAGATTTTGGTTTACAGTCTTAGATGGGATTGGACACACCACTGGTAGGACTGCAGCATGGTGTTGTAGTAGGTTTGTCTTGACTGCGGAAAATAGTATAGTTTCAACTCACTATGCTGGTACACTTTGTGTATTAAACTGGACTGGCTTGGGGTAATTATCTTTATACTGACTTATAAGATAATTAATACCTCATGGCTATTATGACTGCTTATGCTCTAAATCCTAAGTTAATTTGTAGACACGTACATTTGATATTTACACTTTGATCCCTAAAAGGGTGAGATCCTTAAATGGGTCAATATCTCATTGGATTGGGTGACACTATTAATTGTATGGTGGATATTAATTGATGATGGAATCCATGTCTCAATTTTGGGATTGATGATATCCCCTTGAGAAAGCTTATAAGTTTTGATTATGTCAAACCCTGCAGGTGGATTTTGTATCCGACATATCAAATAAGTTAAGCAGAGGATCTCAAGGAATTTTAAGAAATTAATTAAATATGATTGTCAGTAATTATATTTAATTAATGGATATTTGTAATCTTAACATGGGGAGATAATAAGCATTTAATAGCATGGAGCTCGAAATATATTTTTGAGATAAGGGTAGGAGTGCAATTATAATTCTTTAGTGGTATGAATTATAATTTATGAAAATAGGAATCTGATTCAGTTCGAATTAGGGTTTCCTAATTCCATAAGGAAGCCTAATCCTTATTGACTTCTTATGGTCCTTATCGTAGCCTATATATATGCTGCTTTGGCTCTCTCCTCAATTAGCGTTTTTATATATAGAGAATTATAACTCGGAATAGAAAAGAGAGCGTAAAAGAGGGAGAGTAGCAAACAGAAAGGATTTCGAAAGAGCCCACACTCAGTTCAATATTCTGGCAGCAAAGGAATACGGTAGAAGATCGTGAGCTGTTATCGAGCCCATGTTCTCGATTCGTCTACTACAGCAATCCATTTTAGCAGTTTAAGGTAACCCTAGTTCCGCCCTTGTAGGGTTATTATAGTTTTCACGTAAATGTTTTGCAGTACCAACTTATACGCGCTGACCGGGTAGCTCGACCCCCGTTACGTAGTGGCGACATAGAGCTAATCGGGTTCAATGAAGATTTCTTCACAAGAGTTGCAGCTTGACCATAATAGTGGGATTCCTATTTTATTGTGGTTTCCTTATTTACGTGTGATTGAATGATTATTATTGTTTCATGTTTAATGAATAGGACAACATGGATAATTGTTCCTAGACCTATTTTAGATGTCTAGCTACATGTTTAATTTATATTAATTTAAAATGATGGACAACTACATGTGTTTTTAGAAATAAAACTAATTCCATAATTTGAAAACAAAAGTACTTATTTTCTAAAATCATGAGAATAGAATAATTTTATTATCTACACATGTGGGTTTCACAAGTAAGGATGAATCAATCCTTGTCAAGTATTCCATCATTTTTTATTAATTAAATTAAAAGTTTTTCTAAAAAATTATAACCCTCAATTTTTTTTTAAAAATTCTAAGTGGGAGAGGGAATTTATCAAGTATAAATCCCATGGTCTCCATCACTGGTTTGTAGATGATATGATTAATTTTGTGTGATGGCTCTAGTGTCATCCTCCCTATCGGATGTAGTTAATCATGGAATCATCAGTACAAACTTCTTTAAAAGAATGTTTTGGGTGATTGTTGGTGTGGGTCACCTCTCCATCAGAGGTGTTCCTCACAGAACTCTTGACCTAGAATTAAGTGATGGCATACACTTAGCTATAAATAATAATATCCTCTCCATCTGAGTCACTGTTATTATTTATAGGACCAAAGCAAGTCAGCAGTTTAATTTTATTAGGCAAAGTACATTGCCTGGATAGTAAAATTAAAAGGTAATTGTCTATCTGAACAAATGATGGATAGTATATGGCTTCCCATCGAGTCATACTATTCGCGGTGTATCAGGTTGCTGGCGGATTCCTTTCAAATATGGTAGAGGGAACCAATATTTCAACTCGAATCCATAGTAATTTTTGCCCAAACGTAATTATTTATGTTATGTGATTCTCAGACTTTCAAATGGGTACTTTCAATCCATTTGCTGTTATACTTAAAGAAAATAAACTTACTGGACCAAACTATATAGACTGGAAAAGGAATTTGGATATTGTGTTAACTGCTGAAGAGTACAAGTTTGTGCTTACTCAAGAATGTCCTGAACAACCTGGTGAGGGCCCAACCGCTGAGGAAACCCAGGCTCACAAGAAATGGGTCAAGGCTGATGAGATGGTGCGGTGTTACATTTTGGCATCCATGTCAAATGTTCTGCAACATCAGCATCAGTCAATGACCAGGGCCTATGACATGATGGAGAGCCTCCGAGAGATGTTCGGGGATCAAAGTCGTGCCGCTAGGCAGGTTGCTATGAAAGACTTGATGAACACAACCATGGCTGAGGGGACGCCTGTAAGGGATCATGTTCTTAAGATGATATCTCTTCTTAATGAATTAGAGATCCTTGGAGCTGAAATCGACGGGGAAACCCAGGTCGATATCGTACTCCAGTCACTGCCAGAGTCTTTTAAGCAATTCCGCCTCAATTACAACATGAATAAATTTAAATATACCTTGGCGGAGCTGCTTAAAGAACTCCAGGCAGCTGAGGGTCTCAACAGAAAGTCAGGGAGTGCTCTTGTGTTTGAGAAAGGTTCTGCTTCAAAGCCAAAAGGCAAGAAGAAAATGAAAAAGGCTCAAAAGAAGGCCGCGGGTCCTCTGCCAATCCAAAGGCCAAGAGGACAACCGGGAAAGCCTAAAGGCAAATGTTTTGTTTGTAAGCAGCCAGGACACTGGAAGAAGCAATGTCCAGTTTATCTCGCCAAACAGAACAATCAAGGTAAATCTCATTTACTAGTTGTTGAATCGTGTTTAGCGGTCCGATCTACCGGTACCTGGTGTGTAGATACGGGAGCCACTGATCATGTATGCAATTCTTTGCAGGGGTTCCAGGGAACCAGGCAACTCAGTGATGGAGAGATTTATCTATATATGGGAAATGCTACAAGAGTAGCAGTAGTTGCAGTAGGAGATCTACATCTTAGTTTTGGTAGAGATAGGATTTTAATATTAATAAATTGCTTTTATGTACCTTCTATTAGAAGGAATTTAGTTTCAGTTTCTAGTTTAGTAAAGAATGGATATTCAGTTCATTTTAATAAAGTAGTAGTTATTAAAGAAAATAAACGTTTTATTTGTTCTGGTCAATTGGTGGATGATCTTTATATTATAAATCCTATCTCTCCTATACTGCAACTTAATGAATTGAATAACACAAATAGTTTGCCATTTAAGAGAAAAGAACCTTCGAGGATGAACCAAACGCATCTTTGGCACTTACGCCTTGGTCATATTAATTTGAAAAGGATTCAAGGACTGGTTCAAAATGGGCCATTAGGCTCATTGGAAGTGGAGGCACTTCTAGTCTGTGAATCCTGCTTGGAAGGTAAAATGACCAAGAGGCCGTTCTCGGCCAAGGTCTATAGAGCTAAAGAGCCGTTGGAACTGGTTCACTCTGATTTGTGTGGTCCTATGACTGTCCAAGCAAGAGGGGGATTTGAGTACTTTGTCACTTTCATCGATGATTACTCAAGGTATGGGTACATTTACTTGATGCGGCGTAAGTCTGAATGCTTTGAGAAATTCAAAGACTTCAAGGCTGAAACGGAGAAGCGTCTAAGTAAATGTATCAAGACATTACGATCTGATCGTGGTGGAGAGTACCTCTTGGGAGAGTTTAGGGAATACTTATTGGAGCAAGGGATTACATCCCAATTGTCTGCACCCCGTATGCCTCAGCAAAACGGTGTGGCAGAAAGAAGGAACATGACTCTTATGGATATGGTAAGATCTATGATGAGTTATTCGGATTTACCAAATTTCCTTTTGGGGACACGTGTTAGAGACAGCCACATACATTCTAAACTTGGTACCATCTAAGTCAGTACCTACTACTCCCACGGAATTGTGGACTGGGCGAAAGCCTAGTCTGCGGCATGTTCGGATCTGGGGTAGTCCAGCACATGTGCTGAAAGGGAACACAGAAAAGTTGGAATCAAGAACAGAAGTATGTTTCTTTGTTGGGTATCCAAGAGGAACTAAAGGTGGTCTATTTTATAGTCCTAAGGATCAGAAGGTTATTGTTAGCACCAATGCCACATTCTTAGAAGAGGACTATGTTATGGACCACAAGCCCAGAAGCCGTATTGTTCTAGAGGAAATGAGAGGAGAGACACCGACATATACTTCTTCGATACCAACGGTACGAGAAGAAACACCAAAAGAAAGAGTTATCGATATTCCATTACCACGTCGTAGTGGGAGGATTATCGAAACTCGTGTAGATCCCGAACCAACCATTAACACGCAGGTTCCTGAACCAGTACAACATGTAGATAATGGTGTATTGGGTTCAGAATCTTCACAACAAAATTTCTGTGATACACATACACGAGTTGTGCCTCGTCGTAGTGGGAGGGTTATTATTCAACCTGACCGGTATATGTTCTTGGGAGAGTCTTATGACCGGGTCCCTGATGAACAGGGTACCGACCCCTGTAACTACAATGAAGCACTCCAAGATAAAGATGCAGAACTTTGGCAAAAGGCTATGAAGTCTGAAATGGAGTCTATGTACTCTAATCAAGTCTGGGATCTTGTAGAACCACCCAATGAAATAAAACCCATTGGATGTAAGTGGATCTATAAGAAGAAGAGAGGAGCATACGGTAAGGTGGAAACCTTTAAAGCAAGGCTTGTTGCGAAAGGGTTCACTCAAAAAGAAGGAATCGATTATGAGGAAACTTTTTCGTCGGTGGCAATGCTGAAGTCTATCCGGATTCTCTTATCCATTGCTGCACATTTTGATTATGAAATTTGGCAAATGGATGTCAAGACAGCATTTCTAAATGGGAATCTTGACGAGTGCATCTATATGATGCAACCAGACGGGTTCATTGTGAAGGGCCAAGAACACATGTTGTGCAAGCTTAAAAAGTCCATTTATGGACTTAAGCAGGCATCTAGGTCTTGGAATATCCGCTTTGATCAAGCAATCAAGTCTTTTGGTTTTGATCAATGTGCGGATGAATCTTGTGTGTACAAGAAACATGATGGAAGAGTGGTGGTGTTCTTAGTACTATATGTGGATGATATCTTGCTAATCGGAAACGATGTGGGGGTATTATCTTCTGTAAGGGTATGGTTATCCAGTCAATTCGATATGAAGGACTTGGGAGAAGCCGATCACATCCTAGGGATCAAGCTTATGCGAGATCGCAAGAATAGGATGTTGGGCTTGTCACAAGGCACTTATGTTGACAATATTCTTGCAAGGTTTAGCATGCAAGATTCCAAGAAGGGATTCCTTCTCTTCAGACATGGAATTACTTTATCTAAGGATCAGTGTCCTAAGACACCTGATGAGATAGAGAAGATGAAGGCAGTTCCTTATGCCTCGGCAGTAGGAAGCCTAATGTATGCTATGCTATGTACTAGACCTAACATCTGCTTTGCTGTTGGCATGGTTAGTAGATATCAGTCTAATCCAGGGCAAGAACATTGGACTGCGGTGAAAAATATTCTCAAGTACCTGAAAAGGACTCGAGACTATATGTTAGTTTACCAAGCAGAGAGTCTTGTACCCATTGGGTACACAGATTCTGATTTCATGTCAGATAGGGATTACAGAAAGTCTACCTCAGGATATGTGTTTACCCTAGGAGGTGGAGCCATTACTTGGAGGAGTATCAAGCAGTCATGTATTGCTGATTCTACCATGGAAGCCGAGTATGTGGCTGCTTCGGAAGCCGCTAAGGAGGCCGTTTGGCTCAAAAACTTCCTTATGGATCTAAGATTGGTACCTGTGGTACAATCGGCTATTACCCTTTATTGCGATAATAGCAGAGCGATTGCTAACTCAAAGGAACCAAGGGCCCATAAGAAGGGAAAACACATTGAGCGTAAGTATCACCTGATACGAGAGATCGTGCAAAGAGGTGATGTTGAAGTGACCAAGATAGTATCAGCAAATAACCTGGCAGATCCTTTCACCAAGAGCTTACCGGCCAAGACTTTTGACAGTCATGTAGAAGGGATAGGAGTGAGGTGTGTCGCATCATGGCTTTGAGTCTAAGTGGGAGATTGTTAGGGATATATACTAAAAGCCATGTTTTATGTAGTTAATTTATTATTCATTTAATAAAATCAGTTAATCCATTTTTTATGAGAATCTGTGTGGGCAATGTTTGTATTATATTATTTATTTAATATTATGCATGTGTGTCTCTCATTTTATATAGTAGGTGATTTGGTGTGTAGAGTTCGGCTTACACACGGAAGATCAGGCCATCAGATATTATAGAATGTAAGATTTTGGTTTACAGTCTTAGATGGGATTGGACACACCATCGGTAGGACTGCAGTATGGTGTTGTAGTAGGTTTGTCTTGACTGCGGAAAACGGTATAGTTTCAACTCACTATGCTGGTACACATTGTGTATTAAACTGGACTGGCTTGGGGTAATTATCTTTATACTGACTTATAAGATAATTAATACCTCATGGCTATTATGACTGCTTATGCTCTAAATCCTAAGTTAATTTGTAGACACGTACATTTGATATTTACACTTTGATCCCTAAAAGGGTGAGATCCTTAAATGGGTCAATATCTCATTGGATTGGGTGGCACTATTAATTGTATGGTGGATATTAATTGATGATGGAATCCATGTCTCAATTTTGGGATTGATGATATCCCCTTGAGAAAGCTTATAAGTTTTGATTATGTCAAACCCTGCAGGTGGATTTTGTATCCGACATATCAGATAAGTTAAGCAGAGGATCTTAAGGAATTTTAAGAAATTAATTAAATATGATTGTCAGTAATTATATTTAATTAATGGATATTTGTAATCTTAACATGGGGAGATAATAAGCATTTAATAGCATGGAGCTCGAAATATATTTTTGAGATAAGGGTAGGAGTGCAATTATAATTCTTTAGTGGTATGAATTATAATTTATGGAAATAGGAATCTGATTCAGTTCGAATTAGGGTTTCCTAATTCCATAAGGAAGCCTAATCCTTATTGACTTCTTATGGTCCCTATCGTAACCTATATATATGCTGCTTTGGCTCTCTCCTCAATTAGCGTTTTTCTATATAGAGAATTATAACTCGGAATAGAAAAGAGAGCGTAAAAGAGGGAGAGCAGCAAACAGAAAGGATTTCGAAAGAGCCCACACTCAGTTCGATATTCTGGCAGCAAAAGAATACGGTAGAAGATCATGAGCTGTTATCGAGCCCGTGTTCTCGATTCGTCTACTACAGCAATCCGTTTTAGCAGTTTAAGGTAACCCTAGTTCCGCCCTTGTAGGGTTATTGTAGTTTTCACGTAAATTTTTTGCAGTACCAACTTATACGCGCTGTCAATGGATTCTGGGAACGCAGTTTCCTAACATATGGATGATTTCTCGGTTTTTGGTCCTACGTTTGATGAGTGTCTCCAAAACCTTACGAAAGTCCTCGCCCGTTGTGAGGAAGCGAATTTAGTTTTGAGTTGGGAAAAGAGCCATTTTATGGTTCAAGAAGGAAGAGTCTTGGGTCACGTTGTATCCAAGTGTGGTATAGAGGTAGATAAAGCAAAAATTGAATTAATTGACAAACTTCCACCACCGTCTTCAATTCGTCAAATCCGTTCTTTTCTCGGTCATGCCGATTTTTACCGAAGATTTATCAAAGATTTTAGTAAAATTTCAAGACCCTTGTGCAATTTACTCGCCAAAGACATCCCGTTTGTCTTTGATATGATTGTCTGAAAGCATTTGAAACGTTACGATCCCTACTTTCCACGGCCCCGGTGATTCAATCTCCCGATTGGTCACTTCTGTTTGAATTAATGTGCGACGCTTCAGATAATGCCATAGGAGCCGTCTTAGGTCAGAAAGTAAATAAAGTGCCTCATGTGATATACTATGCGAGTAAAATCTTAAATGACGTGCAATTGAATTACATGACTACGGAAAAGGAATTGCTTGCAGTTGTGTTCACCCTTGACAAATTCCGTTCATATTTATTAGGGTCAAGGGTTATCGTTTATACTGATCACGCCGCAATACGTCATTTGCTGAATAAGAAAGAAACAAAATCGCGCCTAATTCGCTGGATCTTACTCATCAAGAGTTTGATTACGAGATAAGAGATAAGAAGGGTTGTGAAAACGTTGTCGCTGATCACCTATCGCGAATCTATGTCGAGTCTAAAGATATTACACCTCTCAAGGATTCGTTCCCAGACGAACAATTATTTGCACTATCTGCCTTGAATCGTCCATAGTTCAGTGACATCGTAAATTTCTTAGCCACGGGATATACCCCTCATACGTGGTCTCGTCGAGACAAAGATCATTTCTTTTCTCAAATGAAACATTATTACTGGGACGACCCACTTCTATTTAAACATTGTTCTGATAAAATTATACGACGTTATGTTCTGGAGAGTGAGTTCAATTCTATATTAAACTTTTGTCACTCTCTAGAATGCGGAGGACACTTTAGTGGCTGTTGTACGGCTGCTAAAGTCCTCCAATGTGGGTTATATTGGCCAACCCTATTTAAGGACGCGCATGAATATTGTCTAAAGTGTACACGTTGTCAACAAACAGGTAACATGTCCCGTCACGATGCGATGCCTCTTACCCCAATCCTTAATATTCAAATATTTGATGTGTGGGGCATCGACTTTATGGGTCCGTTTCCTTTGTCTTGTGGTTTTGAATACATTCTAGTCGCGGTTGACTATGCTTCTAAGTGGGTGGAGGCAGTGGCGACGAGAACCAACGACCATAAAGTTGTGGTTTCTTTAATTAAAGATAACGTATTTTGTCGATTCGGTACGCCACGAGCAATCATAAGCGATGGGGGAAAACACTTTTGTAATCGTCACTTTGAAGCCGTCGTCTGAAAGTATTCCGTCACTCATAAATTAGGAACCACGTACCATCTGCAAACCCAAGGCCAAGTAGAAGTCTCGATTTGAGAAGTAAAAAGTATATTAGAAAAACGGTACATCCCGACCGCAAAGATTGGTCGCAACGACTAAGCGAAATGCTCTGGGCATATCGAACAACGTATAAAACTGCTATAGGAATGTCTCCTTACCGACTAGTCTTTGGAAAAACGTGCCACCTACCAGTGGAACTCGAACATAGATCTTACTGGGCTGTAAAATCGCTTAACCAAGATATAAAAGCGGGATGTCACCGTAAACTCCAAATACAAGAACTGGAGGAATTAAGTAAAGAGGCCTATGAGAACACCAAAATTTATAAAGAACGATCGAAAGCTTTCCATGATAAGATGATCATAAGAAAAAATTTTGAAGTTGGGCAACGTGTATGGTTATTTAACTCAAAATTAAGGTTATTCCCGGGTAAGCTATGTTCCCGGTGGGAGGGTCCGTTCATAATAACACAGGTGTTTCCGCATGGAGCAATAGAAATCCAAAATACAAACGGCGGAACACCTTTTAAGGTAAATGGCCAACGGCTTAAGCTGTACCAGTCTGACGAGACAAATGAAAGAGAGATAGAATCAATAGATTTTGTAGATCCGATCTATTTTGACTGAGCACGTGCATCGGTCGAGCTGGCGACGTAAAACTTAGCGCTTCTTGGGAGGCAACCAAGCTTTTGTTAGAATTTTCTTTAGTTTTGTTCACTTTTTAGGATTTTTTCAGCCAATGTCTGAGTTTTGACTACCCAAAAAGAGAAAAAAGTGATAACTGAAATCCCTATACAAGAAAACAGAAGAGAAAATGAGAAAATTGGCTTCTCGCACGCACAGCCCGCTTGCGTGACGGGTCGCTCGCGCGAGTTGGCCCTTTAAACAAAATTTTTGAAAACTTATGAAAACATGCCTCAGTATTAACTCGCGCCTTGAGTCGCACACGCGAGGCGGTTCGCTCGAGCGGACCGCTCGCGCGATTTTGTGGCTTAAGAAATTTTTCAAAAATTTATTTTAAGAAGCTCTCAGCTTTTGCTCGCACCTGCATTCACGCCCGCGAGGTCCTCGCTGGAGAGAACAAATCCTAATTATACGCCTTAATTCACATTTGTTAGCCGTTTTAATCCTGTTTTTGTGTATTTTTACTTTATTTTCCATTTTCTGTCAGGATTTAGGAGAAAGCAAGAGTTCCAGGTTAAATAGGGTGAAAAAGTAGGAAGAAAGAAGCAAAAAAAAGGCCATATCGCACGAGCGGCCCGCTCGCGCGACAATCCAACCCTTTGCTCGCGCGACTTCCCAATTACGCACTCGCGCGATCCGTACAAAAAACCTAAAACGCGTGGAATTAAGTCCTGAAGACCCCTACGTGGATGAAATTGCCTAATTACGTCTAGAAAGCAAATTATAGCAGTTTCAGTCGGAATAGGTTTACAAAAACCTTCCAAAACTCTCTATAACTATATATATCTCATTCTAAAGCTATTGGAAGGTTACACATTCATTCATTCATCAACTTTGAAGATAAGAGGAAGAGAAGATCTAGCTTGAAGGACTCTAATGGCAACCATCATCTCAATCTTCATGTTTTCATCAACCATGTGCAACTAAACTTCGATTCTAGGGTTTAAATGAAACCCTAGCTATGTAAAGGGGGAATTCTATGTTTTCTTATTTTAGGATTTTATGTATTGGATAGTAATTGTATGTTGGTGGATTATTTATATAATCGATTTTTTTAACGATAATAATCAAGAGTATTTTGGATCTATTCTTGTCTTAAAGTTTTCCTTATGCTTATTGAACTCAATATTCCTTAATTTCTGTGATTGATAGGAGTATTTACATATAATAGTGGTTATGTGATTGAAATGTTATGTCTTTTATAATTCATGCTTAGGAAAGATGAGTTATGCTACACCCTAGTTATAGGTAGATAATTCATGTGAACCGAAGATGAGTTATGCTTAGGATAAATTAGTGATATCTTCTTGTTGATACTATTGGGCTTGTAGCTACGGTAGATCGTGACTATCCAATCATAGAAATTAAAGTAGAAAGTATAGATCTCCGATGCATAGTTAGTGGTGGATTTGCAATCCTAGATCTCATCCACTCATATTTAAAACAATCTTAAGTTTTGCAATAGTTTATTTAGATTTAATCTTAATATTTTATTTCCATAAATTCATAGTTTCATTTCTTAGTTTAATTAATAGTAGGATTTAAATCAACAACCAATCCAAATTTCGTTTTCTATAGCTAAATAGATTTAGGTTTTCTAAATTAAAGAACAAAAATAATCAATCTCTATGGGTTCGACCTTTACTTCCACACTACAAATCTTTAGAAAGTAAAACATACTTTATATCTTGATTTTGACGAGATCAGTATCCAAAGATGACTTCTAGGGTCTCAGAATCAGGGCCAATTTCCTCCCCATGAGGATGAAACCCAAGAAGGTAACTAACATCCCTGATAGTCGGTCCCATGGGACTGATCTTAAAAAGAAAAGAATTGTCAGAGGGAGCCCAAAACATTAGGGCTGAGTACTGAAGAGAATGATCCATGTGGATTTTAGATTGGGAAAGAAGAATAGCATGATTAATGCCATTTTTGATCCACACGTAGGATTCGGTAGATGAAACCCTTTCCACCCATCAAACCCAATCGGGTGAGGGAGAAGGCCAACTCCTAACAGTATTTGAGGAATACACCTTTGAAAGGTCAATTTCTCCTTGTTACTTCAGATTTCCAGAAAGGAGAGGAGGATAGAATGCAGAGAAAGAAGTGGGGGGTTGTTTCAGGAAAGCGGGCCCTAGACCTACTAGGTTCGAAGATTCTGGAGAAAGTAAAGGAACAAAGGACTCAGTAGAACACTCTACCTTATGAGCGCGCAAGTAATCGTCACCTGCGTTTAGGGACTTGGTGCCTCAGCTTCTTCAATTGGAGTCCCTTGGGAAGATGTTGCAGAATCCTTCTTGGAAGCCATTAATGCAATGGTGAAGACGACCAAATAAAGGTATAGAGAGAAAGTTCTGGTTTATCTAGATGAGCAAGCAAGAAAACATAATGAAGGAAAGCGTGTGTAACCCTGTTATAACATTGGAGGCGTCACTTCGATTTATGTTGAAGAAGCGATCACGTTGGAAAACCTTTCCCCGAATGACACGTGGCATTTTTGAATTTCAAAACGTCACATCAAGTTCAGCTTTTTACTTGATATGATGTTTTGGGGGGCAAAATGTCAACATCCAAAATCTGCTCAGCCCATTGGGCCATCAGGGCCTGACAGACCAAGAATGGAAGACCCTAACCCTGAACTGAGAAGGTTTGGGCCCTAAGTCAACAGGACTCGAGGATTGATCCAAGTCTGGAGAATGGACCGAGCATTATTAGCCTAATCAACATCGGACCAAGGTAATAGAAAATGTCAATCTAGATCAAGGAATGTGTCCGACCAATCAGTCTGCAAAGGGGACCCGAGATTGTCCAAATACACGTCGTAAATACACAAGTCAGTCATAAATAAAGTTAGGCACGCAATTTCATACAACTATGTATTACGTTTGACTTTCAACCATACGAGACCAAGTACGTCGAGCGACTAATCCAAACAAGGAAACTCTCATCTATATACCTTATTCTTGTATAGTCAATCGTCAAACGTTAATAGATATTCCAAAACACAGAGATTGATGCAAACCACGTGAATACGAACTATGCATGCAACATGCTCACAGTTAATCAAAGATTTAACTATATATACCCATGTTGACCTCTTACCTTGTCCCGTACCACTTCTCATCAGGATACCCAATACTTACCATTCAAACCGATAGCTTCAAAATCTTCCATAAGCTTGCACTGAGATTAAGAATACTCGTCTAGATCCATAAGATGTTGTAGACATAAGAATACTGCCGGCTGAATATATGCTCTCGAAAAAGTATAGAATTTCCACACAGAGATATACGAGAGAGATGCAGTAGTAGAATACCAATCGATAATAACAACTTCATAATAAGAAATCCAGAGTGCCAATAATAATAATGTCTACCAAAAATGTCCAGATAAGAATAATATAAAGAATAGAAGTCTTGCAAATAATAATAGAAATCCCGATCGTCCGATAAAATAATAATTCAGCTAGATGATAATTAGATAACTGTCCGATAATAATAGCTTGAAGAAGATAATTCGATATCACGTCAGAATTCCACTGCTTGTTTAAAACTCCAACTCCCCGCTACTTCTCCAACATGTCACAAAATATGCATGCACTACTATGCGACTCATAATATAGTAATGATTTCAACAAATTAACATGTAATGATATGCTCGGAAAGTTATGCAATTAATCGATTGAAAATAATTAAATAATATGTAGGCAACACTTGGATAATACATAAGTACACATAACCCGAAACCCAAATAAATCTGCGACCTATAGCTCTGACCAACATCTAGTACACAATCCCAGAATCACCTAGACTCGCTAAGCTAACCATAAGCTCTGATACCAAACTGTCACACCCCGATTTTTGGACAACCAAATATTTAATCCAGAGCATGTATCCAGACTAATATTCAATTTCCAAAACACCGAGAGTGACACCCTCACACAGACTAATAAATAATTTATTTGAAAAATAGTATTTTATACTCATTAAATAAGGATATGTGATTTTGTGTTTAAAAAAAAACTCTTTATTATTAAACTTGTATTCCCAAACATTCATTTTCATTACAAAAAAATTAAACTCCATTCCACATATTATATCCTTTCGATTTACAAAAGAAATATTATGTTCATTCAATAAAACCCTCTTTACAGAGTTCAGCGGAAAGAAAATAAATAAGCATAAAATCTATACATCCATTGGTCAGAGCAACTACAACGTTCCCAATACCCAATATATAATCCTTATTACAATTATACACTTGTGGCCCACACTGCCAGAAATAAAATAAAGTACAACAAAAAAATAAGTACAACTCTAATAATAAACAACACTGCGAGAATCTCTTCACCCAAACAGAAGCTCCAAAGAAAATCTCCAAATACTAAACCTGCACATACATTCGACTACATTTCATATAGAAACGCACCCGAATGTATAACACACTCGGGTCAGTCACATGACTGGTATGAGTTAAACAAAAATAATAAAATCTGAGGGCTCCAACCTGAACCCGTAGAATACAAACCACATTACAACACTATTGGGCCAAGACAGGTAGTTCCACACACATATTTGGACAAAAGGGTAGTTTCCATTTATGTGGTGGCAAGTAGTTTCTTTCCCAAAACCCAAAGCTACTACGATTTCATACTTACCCATCTACTTATGGTGAGCCAAACCTGTAAAACATTAGTGGGCCCACCATCCTGCAAATTAAATGATCACAAACCAAGCAAACAATTCCGTATACAAACCGTGCACATTCTAACTCAAACGTCGCATTCATTATTCCACGCTTATCAGTCTTATGAAAAAATCCATATTCATTACTTATTAGCCTTAAACTTATCTTTGCATTCCCTAGCTTCACCACTTGGCCACCCTCCATGGTACAGCCCACACATATATCCCATGTGTGCCCGGACATACTACCAACACCCACTCCGGTGCCAGTTTGGTTGGGGTATCAACCAAACCAGGTATACACAACGGAAGGCCGGTCAATATGCCTAGACGTCTATACAATATAAGCCGAGCATAAGGCAAAAGCCACTGGCAAAAGTACACTCAACAAGTCTTAAGCCAGCTTGATCACGAAGCCACTGGCAAAAGAGTGCGAGCTACCAAAAACAATAACGCAACAACGGGGAGTAATGAACACTAAGAAATTATGTTGCGATTATCACTTATCGTTTGTATTATCCCAATAATTGTGAATTTCACGTTTATCACATAGTTCCGTCTCATCATATTCTAATCACATCTCTAACCTTTAGATGCATTCCAATTTCTTACAATAAAAGGGTTTTATCAATTAGCTCATAACAATCTTCCCTCAATAATTTCCAATCAAATTACAAGATTCCCAATATACTATTCAATGTATTGAATTTACTCCTTTTTATCAAAATGACCACAAAATAAGGTCACTTATTTCAGGTACAATAACCTCAACCCAACATTCAATATTAGCCTACATGAAACCCATAATAAAAATTCAAATTCTCATATCGTAAAGTATTATAACAATCGTTCCACAATATTTTCATCGGACTCAACGTTAATGACTATTACCCATTTTTTTATAGCTCAACATTATATGAGAATTCATGTATCTCTAAGTAATTTTCATTAAGTCATACGATTGAATAAAAAAAAACACAACGAATCATATTTCTCCAATTTCGTACATTTTAATATACTAAAAACTGCTACTGAAATCTTCAATATCTGTCCAAACGGTGCAGAATAAGGGAAAACTCCATTAGACGAAAAGTGTGCAGAATTGCGTTTTACATAAGACATATGGACAGAATGTTCAAATTCAAAGTCACGATTTTACAATAATTTTCTAAAGTTTCTGCAACTGTGTGAATTACAAAAAAATGAATTTCTCATATATTTCTTAATTACCATGAATATTTCACATATGGTTTTATTAAACTAAATATTCACCTAACCCTTTCGAATACCCTAATGTCATAATCACAAAGTCACACGAAGGGGAAAGAAAATATCTGGATTACTTCAACAATAACAACGTATCCATTAGTAAGATTTAACACTAGCAATTAAATTAAACATGTACTAATTTAATTTACTCCCGTATACACTCATATATACATACGTGTATATATGTATACTCAGATACACAAAATTTAACTCACCTCGTTGATAAAAGATCGACACTCATGAATGCTCCGCGATTCCCCACGTGCCCACGAACCCGAGACCATTCTCCTTTCTTCTTCTTCTTCTTCTTCTTCTTCTTCTCTCTCTCTCTCTCTCTCTCTCTCTCTCTCTCTTTCTCTCTCTCTCTCTCTCTCTCACACACACACACACACACACATACACACACACACACACACACACACTTCTGTTCTCTCTTAGGGTGGCTAGGGTTAATGATATATGGATATCATACTCTCCTAACTAGGTTTATAAAACTACTAACACTTGACTATACAAGAATCCCGTTTTTTGGTTTAAGGTCTCACAAAAAGGCTTTATATGGGCCCGAAAATACATTCTAAATGGACAAATGATTAGCCCAATGGGTACCCATGACCCCGGTACTAAGTTTTAATGTTCATTACATTATTTAACACATTCGCGGGCCTATAAACACTATATAATAAAAATACATATCAACCCTTCATTTTTTTTTAACAAATATAAATTAATAAAATATAACTCCCAAACTAAACGCACTCACTCATGATTTAATTTATATGTCCACCAAACACTTAAAATTTTCCAAACACATGTCTTACATAGGCACACTCATATAATATTGCTAACTGAAAATATTAATTAAAATAATTATTTACATAGAAATTTTAGGGTTGTTACATTCTCCTTCCCATTGATGGTTATTGGTAGGGCTGAAATTGGTTCGGTTCGGTTCGGTCGGTTTTGAGAGCACTAAGCAGACCGAACCGATCATTCGGTTTTTCAGAGGAACAGAACCGAACCGAACCGAACTAGAGACCGAACCGAATCAAACCGAACCGAATCATTCGGTGCGGTTTCGGTTGGTTTCGGTTTGTCCGGGGCTTGATGTAGGACTTATGTATTTTGCTGGGCTGGGGCCACTGGTTTTGGGCAAATTTTTACTCTCTTTAATGTTTATTTTTAAACCTTGATTGGGCCAAAATTTACTCTCTTTTTTTAAGCTTTGATTGGGCCAATATTTTGACATTTGGCCTGTTTGAAAATGCTTTAACCACCTAAGCAATTGCATGACCCACAAAATATATTATTAAGCTATAACAACATAAGTAAGTCACAACCTGTGCAATAATAAGCCGTGACAATATTAAGTTATTAACAACCACAGCAATAGCATGAACCTGTGCAATAAGGCAAATTATAATTGTTCAAATCCCCAAACTAAAGCTTCTCAAAAAAAAAAACATAGCAATCCAAACAACAGTCCAATATTCACACAACCAAGCTAAGGACAATAAACACAAACATAATAGTACATAATAATGCTCCAGATTAATAGTCCAAATCTTTCAAACTAACAACATGCTTCAATTGTCCATTCATCCTACTACTTCCATTGTCAATCATCGTCCTCAATAACTGTAGGTGTGGAGTCCAACGTGCTTGATTCATCCATAAATTCTACAAAAAAAAGTCAGAGAAAAAAAAAACGCCCACGTTACAAAGAATATGTATATGATATCTTTTTCAAAAAATGGAATGCATAAAAATAAAAAAACTAAAACTGATACCTGAGGCGAACTTCTCAAACTCATCGATATCATCGATTGTCGAATTAAGCTTAATAAGAGCGGATGAAGAACGAAGCCAATTTTGTGTACAAATAAGGGCCTCAGCCACCTTTGGAGCCAATGAAGTATGGTATGAATCAATAACACGACCCGCCGTGCTAAACACAGATTCAGAAGCTACGGTTGAAACAGGAATTGCAAGCACATCTCGGGAAACCCTAGATAGCAGTTTATATCTAATAGAGTTAACTTTCCACCAATTCAATATATCAAATTCATTTGAATCATCTTCGCAACTCTCTATTAGATACCTTTCCACCTCTGATTTATTTTCTAAAGTTTCCGCTTCCATTAAGCGTCTCTTAAACTCTATTTTCCTTAATGCCCTCAAATCCGTATCGTCCTTACTAAATCCACCCTCCACTATTTGACAACTGCCTGTCTCTTGTGCTCCACCACCTCCCGCCTCCCTTTCATGAAATTGATACAAAGATGTAAGTACATCCTTAACTTTTTGTGTCAATTCAATAGTCGTTTTTGCATCATAAAATGACTCAAAGATATACCCAACTTAGCGTAATTTATAACGAGGATCAAGAACTAATCCAACATACAACAATGGATTCATAGTATCAAAGTTCCCCCAATACTTGTCAAATTTTCTTTTCATATTTTGTGCCATGGTTCTCAAAGATACATCCCCTTTACCACATTCCATTTCAATGGTATCTTGAATTGTTACCAAGTCCATAGCAAATGAATTGCACGTGACATGGTTAGACCCCGAAAAACGTAAAGTAGCATCGTAAAAAATTTTCAAAAATTTTACAAACAATCTTATATTCTCCCAATCGTCATTAAAAGGAGGACCCAAATGTCTAACACTTCCTCTCTTACCACTACCGTCATCCTCACCAACATTAACACTCTCCCCCCCAGTAACAAATGATACAAAGTTGTTGTCTTCCTCCTCTAGCCTTTCAAAAGCTTTTTGAAACTTTTCCGCCTTCTCCAACATCATGTAAGTGGAATTCCACCTAGTTGCCACATCTAAAGAAACACCACTTTTAGATGCAATCTTTTCCTTCTCAGCACATAATTGAAATGATTTCCACCTTTGTGGAGAGGATTTCACGTATCTCACAGCATTTCTAACTTTCAAAATTGAGTCATCAATATCTTTCAATCCATCACGAACTATGAGATTCAAGATATGAGCACAACATCTCATATGCATGTACTCATGTTCTAGTATTGTGCCATTCCTACTCTTCATCTTCCTTTTCAAAAAATTTATTAACCCATTATTTGAACTTGCATTATCGACAGTGACTGTAAGCAACTTATCTATTCCCCACTCAAGTAAACACATTTCAATAACCTTACCAAGTGTATCACCCTTATGACTTTCCACCATACAAAAGTTCAGAACCCTTTTCTGTATTTGCCAATCACTATTTATATAGTGTGCTGTTAAAGACAAATAGTTTAAATTTTGCAATGATGTCCATGTGTCAGTGGTAAGACAAATCCGTTGCCCTCTAAGTGCATTTTTCAACTTCTTCTTCTCTCTTAAGAATACTTTTTTACATTCTTTAGCCATGGTTATTCGAGATGGGATTTTGGAAAATTTGGGACATGCTTTTAACATGAATTTCCTAAAACCCTCATTCTCTACAAATTTAAAAGGCAGCTCATCAATTACTAACATTTCTGCTAAAGATTCTTTAATGTCCTCCGCACAAAAAGAAACTGATACAAGTGACCCACCACTGGTAGATCCTTCCGAACTCGGTGTAAAACCCAAAGTGGTTTGGGATATATCCACCTTCCTATGAGGATTTTTTTTGCATTGTGTTTCTAAATGAGTTTTCATTGACGTTGTCCCATTGGCTTTAGACTCGCATGCGTAACTCGTCCCACAATAATTACATTTAGCCCTACGCTTAGCATTAGGGTCCTCGCTCTTAACCTCAGTGAAATGGTCCCAAACATACGATCTTTTCTTACCGTTAACCTTGGGGGGAAGTGGCGGGAGACCTTGACGTTCATTGCGATCGGCCGCATCATTTAGAGGTTGGTTTACCGTATCATCCATCCTGAAAAGTTGAAAACATTGAAAGTATTCACCTTAGATCTACTATTAATTAACAGAGTATAGTATTGAGTCTATAATAAACCAACAAAGAGTTATAGTAGTATCCACTGTTACAAAAAAAATGGTAAGAAAGGACTAAAATACTAGATTGGTCATAAATTAGACAAAGAAAGAAATATTAGTATCCACTATTAACTAAGAAATATTAGTATCCACTAGTATTCACCTTAGATCTACTATTAATTAACAGAGTATAGTATTGAGTCTATAATAAACCAACAAAGAGTTATAGTAGTATCCACTGTTACAAAAAAAATGGTAAGAAAGGACTAAAATACTAGATTGGTCATAAATTAGACAAAGAAAGAAATATTAGTATCCACTATTAACTAAGAAATATTAGTATCCACTAGTATTCACCTTAGATCTACTATTAATTAACAGAGTATAGTATTGAGTCTATAATAAACCAACAAAGAGTTATAGTAGTATCCACTGTTACAAAAAAAAAATGGTAAGAAAGGACTAAAATACTAGATTGGTCATAAATTAGACAAAGAAAGAAATATTAGTATCCACTATTAACTAAGAAATATTAGTATCCACTAGTATTCACCTTAGATCTACTATTAATTAACAGAGTATAGTATTGAGTCTATAATAAACCAACAAAGAGTTATAGTAGTATCCAGTATCCACTGTTACAAAAAAAATGGTAAGAAAGGACTAAAATACTAGATTGGTCATAAATTAGACAAAGAAAGAAATATTAGTATCCACTATTAACTAAGAAATATTAGTATCCACTAGTATTCACCTTAGATCTACTATTAATTATAAGTATCCAGTTTGAATACTAAAACAACCTAGATCTACTTAACAAAGAAACAAGTATAAAATTGAATCTATAAAGAAAGAAATATTAGTATCATCTACTATTAATTAACAAAGTATAGCATTGAGTCTATAATAAAACAAGAAAGAATTATAGTAGTATTCACTAACCACTGAAAAAAAAAATTAGGTAAGAAATGACTAAAATACTAGATTGGTCATAAATTAGACAAAGAAAGAAATATTGGTCATAAATTAGACAAAGAAAGAAATATTAGTATCCACTATTAACTAAGAAACAATCTAGATCTACTATTAATTATAAGTATCCAGTTTGAATACTAAAATAATCTAGATCTACTTAACAAAGAAACAAGTATAATATTGAATCTATAAAGAAAGAAATATTAGTATCCATTGTTACAAAAAAAAAAAAAGCTAGATAATCTAGTCTAGGTCGGTAAGAATTAAGAAATGACTGTTAGTATCAAGTATTAACAAAGAAGCAATCTGGATCAACTATCAACAAGTTACAAGTATAATATTAAGTCAACAATCCCAATAGTCAGACCAAAAAAGAACAAGTTTGTTACAGACTTACAGTGATCAGATCGATACCAAAAAATATAAAATACACAATCAGCGGTGAAGACTTACTTCAACGGTGGAGATTCGGTTTCAGCGGAGACGGTGGAGTGGTGGTGGTCTTTCGGCGACAGTAGATCTACAGCGAGGAAAGAGCGACAGCGATGTGGTGATGTTCCGGCGGCGGCAGCCTTTCAGGTGCTGCGTAGTGGAGTGGTGGTGGTCTTTCGGCGGTGGCGTGGTGATTTGGTGGCTTAATCAAGGGCGCGCGTGAGGTTCTCAGTGAAACTGAAGTAAAGAGTGAAGACTGAAGAGAGGCTCTGTGAGACTCGTGAGAGTGAGACTGAAGTGAGGAGAAGCTGCTGATATATTTTAGGGTTAAGTTTGCAACTTCCTTTATATATGTGCTTATAAATATATATATTTAATTATTATGTGAGTAGTCGGTTCGGTTCGGTTACGGTGTAACTGTGACTAAAACCGAAACCGAACCGAAAACCGAAATTATTGCTTATTGAAAACCGAAACCGACCGAAGCCTCTATTAAACCGAACCGAACCGAATCAGTCGGTTCGGTCGGTTCAATCGGTTTTTTCGGTTTTCCTTACACCCCTAGTTATTGGAGATAAAAAAAAAATGCTAATCCATGTGAGTCTCAATGGAACATGGAAAGGATTCCATAAGACTTCCAACTAGAAAACCAAAGTCATGAACTAGGACTTGGACCTACTAATTATATATGGACATGATTATTCTCATTTGAATCACAACCTCATAGAGAATCTAAAAGGACCAACTCAAGGGAATCAAATGAGATATTGAGCATCTCATAAATCCCAAGAGATGATCATAACAAAAGAAAAGAAAATCAACGTTCAAACGATATCCAAGTTAATTTTGTTTTATGGTTTATTTGGTCTTAAACCTTAGGTTACTTTGATCCAAATCAACAAAGTGAAAGTTCAATCACAATATTAGCGGTGTGTGATGAAATAAGGTGGGAAGAGAGTTTTTAAAAATGTGTAAAAGATCCTAAATAATTCTACATATTGTGATTGAACTCAAGCTAAGAACTAATTAAGATTAGAGGTTACCTCCAATTATCCTCAACTTTTGTGTTTTTGGAAGTCTTCCAAAGGTTGTTCAAGCTCTTCTTCTAAGTCATGTAGCTTCTTAATTTTTCTTAAACCTCTCTAAGAATCTCTCCTAACTGTATCATAATTTAGAGAGATTCAAAAATCCAACCCTTTGTAATGGGATATTCACTCCCTATATATAGGCAAATTTTAAAGGGTTATTTTGGTAATTTCAGGGTCAAAACCCTAATCCCGGATGTACTTTTGAAGGTACAAAGCATACTATATTAAAGAAAACTATTTGAAAAATGCAACAGTTGGTGGAGTTGTCCGCGACATTCAGTAAGTGCCATACCGACACTCACTAATAGTCGGCGCGGCATCACTGAATGCCGATGCGGCACTCAATGAATGCCTCGGACAAACTCTGCGGACTGTTGTCTTTTTTAGATTTTTTATTTATGCGGCATTTGGTGTGTTTTTACGGTGGTCAATGTGTGCCAGTACGGCACTTATTGAATGCCGATCGGCAGTCAATGAGTGTCGCTGCGGCACCGCGTGACTGCCACAGGCTACGCCATGTGCCGGTTTCTTCTATTTTTCCTTTTTTTCTCTCTCTTTTTTTTTCTTTTTCTTTTGAATTGAAGAGCCTTTCGAAGAGCTTGAATCACTTTGGAAACCTTGGGTTCGTTCAGACTTTTGTCATCGTCGGACTTGGAGGTAACACTCCTCTTAATTCGACGTTTGGTCAAAATCAAGGTGTCTACACGTGAATTATGTGTATGAATGTATGTTTGAGTGAAGAATGCTCAAGGATCTCACTTTCAACCTCTTTGTCTATTAACTTAGTTTTTCTAACGTAAATATGTGCAGAATGGCTGGGTATTTGTAGAGTTTTGAGGCCCCAGGGGCAAAATAGTCATTTCACTTATTTTTAACTTGAGCACTTGCACTTAGCTCGAGCACTCTGGCGCCTCGAGCACTTAGGGATCCTGGTTCTCCAATCCTTCTAATGTTATAAGAGTCCAAAGGTTTAAGAAATAACCATCCATATAAAAAATGATCAACGCTCATTCATAATCGATCGTAACTTGCATATACGGTAACAGAAATATGGAATACATTACATATAGATAAATACAGATAAATGGGCCAGTGTTACAATTTTAATTGTCATTTTTATTCCATAGAGCTGCAGAAACTATTTCAGGGTTCCCAAACCTTCTTTATCCTCTCTATTAGGGTTCCTACCAACCCTAGCCTCTCCAGCAAGCATTCAAAGAGTTGTAAGGGTGAAGATCACCTGGAGGTTGCTACTGCACATCAAAGGAGAAGACCAAATATCATAATTGGGTTCAAGACTTAAGGTATAATCTTTTATCTCTCTTGTTTTACGCATCTATGGAATTGATAAGTAGTAGATCTAGGTATACAAAAAGTTTTTGAACTTTGTTTTTCTGCTGCATTTTTTAAATATGTTTTCAAAATCTATTTTTCCATCATTTGGCATCAGAGCCTCGCTTATTTGGATCTATAGATGCATTTTGGAATACTCGTTTTGATTTGCATGTCAGGTTTTAGGACTGTTTTTGAAACTGCATCGTCACAGATCTATTTTTGTAGTGTTTTCGTAGCAGAAAGCATATCTGTGATTCCATTGGTGCTGGGTTTGTGCCCTTAAATCATTACTTTATGTATGAGACATTGACATTTTAATATATGGATATCAGCTTTACATTAGATTGTGTATGTTTCTTTTATGAGATGATTGTTAATCCTTAAAGTATCATAGTAAGTAATTCGTGTGTGTATGAGATGCATACAAGTGAGATACAAATTACTATTCTTTGATACTTAGAACTTGTCACAGTGGATGATGAGACTGGATATTTCATCAGGTTTACACGGTAGCATGATTAACTACCATTGGATGGAGTGATGAATCTCAATCACCAAAGTTTAGCTCTTAGTTAATATGCTAGTGCTTATAGTGCATTAACGGACCTGAGCTTTCCTTTTAACACTCAAGATTGTCAATAGTCGATAGGAACTCATAACTTGTATAGGGTACGTGTTCTCAATCTTGAGACGATTATGGACACAAATTGTGGATATGGCTGGTTTGACTTACCAATCAGTGAGGTCTATAAAAGATCAACACATGGGTATCTTAGGTATGTAATGTTCATAGGATTGTGAACATATATTGTCAAGATAGAATCTATCCTCTGATAAAGAGTAAGCATTCCCTTGAGAATGTCACCAAGTTGATTACTGAGAACTGCAGTCTTATTGATAAGTAGTTATCAACATGTTTGGTAATCATGAGAGGTAAAGGGGACTCGAGGAATACAAGAAGTAATCATGATTCAGGTTGACAGTAATACTTATCCGACTACCTGAATATGATTAGGAATGTTGAAGGTAGAGAGACATTAGTACAACATACAAGTCTAGTTATCGCTTCGGATATGTTCTTTTGCATTGGAGTTCATTTATCGTTTTGTAGTGGAGTAAACGTTAACTGACCAGTTGGTTAGTTTGCTGATCAAAGAGTTTGATCATGGTGATTAACTACTAGTCTGAGCCAACAATAAAGAGCCTAGGAGGTCCCACTCTTAGCTCCTCTAGGATGCTTGGAAAGGTATATGAGGATCTTGTTAAGGCAGATTCGATCGATCAAAGGTGTCTCGATCGATTGAAGTCTTGGCAGGTTCGATCGCTCGAATATGCTTCGATCAATCGAAGGTTCGTTCGATCGAAGCCACTTCGATTGCTTGAACATTAGGTTGGTTCTGGGAATCTACAAATAGGGCAGCTGCGTCCAGAAAAAGGAGTTCGTCATTTTAATACGTTAGAAGCAGTAGAAACTATTTTTAGTGCTCCCAAACCTTCTCCATCCTCCATATTAAAGATCCCACCATCTCTAGTCTTTTCGAGAAGTATCTGCAAGAGTCATAAGGGTGAAGACAACCTAATAGAGGTTGCTACACCATCAAGGAGAAAGAAAATTAGAATTGGGTTCAAGACCTGAGGTATAATTCTTCTCCCTCTTTAGTATACGCATTTATGGAATTCACGAGTAGTAGATCATACGCTACCAAATAAGTTTTTGAAACTTAATCTTTTCGCTGTGCATTTAAAATTATTTTTAAACTTGTTTTTCCATTAATTGGTATTAGAGCCACGCTTGTTTGGATCTACAGATGCATTTTGGAACACTAGTTTTGATTTACATGTTGATTCTAGAACTGTTTTCAAAACTGCATCGTCACAGATCTATTTTTGTAGTGTTTTCATAGCAGAATACAAATCTATGATTGCATTGGATGCATGGTGAGTTCGATCGATCGAAGTCGTCTCGATCGATCGAATCTCGTCTGTTCTCAAGCGATCGAACTAGGTTCGATCGATCGAGAGTGATTCTCTGTCTAGGTGTTCAATTCACAATTTTAAAGTTTTTAAAAAATGTATACTTTAATTTTAATTTTTCTGTAAGATTTTAAAATCATTATGTGAAACTGAATAATTCAATCGATTAAACTATTTTCAATTGATCGAAGGTTCGTCGATCGATCGATCGAAGTGTGACAGAGAACTGAGATGCTGTTTTATGTTCTAAATCAGTATATAAAGAGTTTATGTACTGTGTGAATCAATTAGGGGTTCCAGTAGTTACACATATTTGTTATATATGCATGGATGTGCATACGACTAACCCTTTTGCAGCAAGATTAGTCCACTATCTCCCATGGCACCTAGAATTTTAAATTCCCTATTTAAAAATGTTTTAGATTGGTATATGTTGTATTTATTTTGGTTTGGTTTTGAGGCATGTATAAAGGGCGCTACGACTTCAATCCTATGAAAAGGAAAGTTGCACCGATTTCTCTAGCCTTTTATTTAAATTGTTTCTATTTCCTTTCTAGATAAATTATAAGCTTCGAAAGAAGCATCAGTCTAATGTAATAGAATTAGGAAGTCCATGAAGATGGAGCAGCAAGCCGTTGTCCATGAAGAAGGAGCTGGAGGCGATCAAACCAAAGAGGAGGTTCTATGGAGATAGAGGCATCGTTTGGATGTTTTTATTTCATTTTAGTTTTTTGTTTTATGTGCTTGGTTTGTGATTGGAATTTAATTATATTGTTACTACTTGCATGCACGTAAAACAAGTTTTCTAAAATAAAATTCAAAAACTGTCTTCAACGCATTAGTAAACATTGGAAGTTTATTGGTAATGTGTAGAAGCAATTTTTCCAAAAGCAAAATCCTTTTCTAATAAATCAAGTGGGAGAGGGTCTTATTAATAACACCCACGATCTTCCATCTATAAGATAAGCAGTGTATTCTGTGTCACCTCGCCAGGGGTGATCATTCTATATGAAGGGCACACTACTCATTGGTTACTAGATGTGAACTTCCTATGGATAGGATCAATCAGACGTGTTAGAGGGTGACCACCACACGGAGGCGCTACTTGAGGTGGTTGTGATTGGGTCCTAGTTAATGGTACACACTAGCTAAGCTATGAATAAGGGATCCCATACGGGGCATTATTCAGAAACTTAGAGATCAAATAGGTTCGGGAGTCATAACTTGTTTTGCAAGAGTTGTATAGTGGACAAGTCGTTGTGGATATCGCAATTTTTATCCTTACCCAAGGCTTTTCTTTCAAAATCTTTTTCAAATTCAAATTCAAAAACAAATGAGTCGCCACTTAATTTTTTAAAAGGGAAAATTAAGAAACTATTTTAAAGCAACTGATCTTTTTGCGAAATCAAAGATTAAACTAGGTCCGGGGATTATGGAATGAGAAGGGAAGGAGCCCATCGGACTAAAATACCCCTTCTCATCCTATCTCGCGACAGGCCTCTACTCAACATCCTTTTAATCGAATTAATTATCTAAGCATGTCCTCAATTAATACATATTTGTAAATATACATTACAAAAGCATGTCTAAAATGGTGTAAGATTGCAAGTGATAAAATGTCATTCAAAAACCATATAATTCAAGTAGCAAGCAATATGATATGCAAATAGGGAATTATAGAACTTACCCGGGATCCATGCCACGAATATTAAACGTGCAATGCATACGAATAGAAAGTAAAACCTAAGAAAAGTTCTCTAATCATATGTATTCACATAAGGTAAGATCTTATTTCTAATGTGTCGCGCATGAGGTCATAAAATCAATAGAAAATCAAGGAATTAAGTAAACTAGAGAAAGGGTTGAGAAGTTGTACCTCAAGCGCGCTACAAAACAAGGGTTATTCCACATGCTTTAGGGAGAATGTATAATATCGGGCAATTATTCCTAAATGTCTAGCTTAATTCTATCAAGTAGAGGGAATAACGCAATTATGAATTCTAATACTGATATATATGGATGAATGTACAAGAATAAGGTATTGTATTATTCCTTAGTTTGAATCATTTAGCCTCTGTATTTAAGCTTAACTAATCATTATTAACACATGGTTTAAGCCCTAGGTCATGGAGAGGTCATTTAGACTATTGTTTGCAAGATATATCAAAGTTGTGACAGAATTCTGAAAATTGCTGAGAGCAGATCAGAACTTCAAAGAAATAAAAAAACATACTTCCTGTGGTTTGATCTGGGTGATATTTGGACACACGATACCTCTGTGTGTCTAGTTTCTAACCCAAAAAGAAAATCGAGGTTTGAACGGTTAGATCTCCGGGAATTGGACAAATACTAGACATCACTCAGAGACTTACCACTCCCCGTCCAGAGTTTTTGTATGATTTTCTAAAACTAGTAAAAAAATCAAAAATGATTTGGTCTTTTTAGGGTAGCTTCCTAACACATTAAACTACTTAGAAAAATTTATTTTGGGTCAAGAGTGCTTGGTTAAGGTTCTAATTTGCTTATTTCAAAAGAGTGTTACTGTTCTGAAACTCTGGACAGATTATAGTTGTTCCATAAAATCCTTGACCAAACAACTCCAAACATGAAACTACCTTAAAACAAAAATTGTAGTGGTAGAACTTTACGTTATAAACACTTTCCCGTTGGTTTAATTCAGTTCCAACGGTTCGATGTTCAACTAAAAATCTATGATCAAAAATAGATTGTGAACTCACTGCTTCATTTATTCAAATACAAGTTTGTGGACTAATTTGAGCCATGGAACTTGGCTTGAACCACACCACCTCTCCTACCATTTGATGGTCATGGGAGACTAACTACATTCATATCTTGAAGGTCTCAAAGAAACATGGAGAAATTTCATGAGATCTAAACATAACAAACCTAAACCATGGAGGTAGGTTTAGATTTATTAATCAAGTGTACTAATATCAACTTCAACTTCCTTGTAAATCATGAGCTTACAAAGGAATTAAAGGATTTCAAGTCTCAAGAATCTCAAAGACTAAAAGGGAGAGGAAAAAAAATTCAAAGACTCTAAGTATATTTGTGATTAGAAAGACTACTTAATTCAAAGTTTTACCTCCAAAATATCCTCAAGTTTTTTTATTTTGAAGAACTTCCAAAGACTAATCAAGCTTTCAACCCTCTCCAGCTCTTCTAAAACTAGCTTCTAATTGTGTTTAGAGAGGAAGTTTGGAAAGTTTTAAAACTTGGAGAACTAATACAACCTCTAGATTCAAAGAAAATTCCAACCCCCATGCAAGAGGATATTCATCCTCTATTTATAGACAAATTTGAAGGGGTATTTTAGTCATTTAAGAGCAAAAAACCCTAATTTGGACTATCCTTTGGTAGTAGAAAATGTGTTGTATTACAGCTGGCTGTTACAAAAATGCGGCAGTCAATGGAGATGGAAGCGGGATTCACTGAATGCCGAAACGGCACTCAGTGATTGCCGGAGCGGCATTCATTGAATACTGCAGCGGCACTTAGTGATTGCCGGCGCGGCATTCACTGAATACCGCAGCGGCACTCAATGAATGCCGCAGACAACTCCAGGGACTGCCATCTTTTTTGAAAATCATTTTTTAGAGGCACTCGATATAACTAAACAACAGTTGGTGACTACCATTACGGTTCTCACTGACTGCCAGTTCAGAAGTTTGCGGCAACCCGTGACTTCCACAAATTAGTTTGAGTGTCGTTCTGCCTCTTTTCCCTTTTTTCTTTCTTTTTTTTTTTCTTACTTTTTTTGTTTGGGTTAGAGAGCCTTTCGAAGAGCTTGAATCATCTTTGGAAGTCCTAGATTAGCCGGACATTGTCATCAGCGGACTTGGAGGTAACACTCTCCTTAACTCGACGTTTGGTCAAAATTGGGGTGTCTACAGTTTGTCCCTCTTCGACGGAGCTTGTGGAGCAACGCAAACCACAAGTGAACCTCGAAGCATGTGTGAAGACAAGCCTTTGACCAAACCGTCGGGTTCAGGTAAAAATAAAATGCGCTGCAAAAAGAAAGCCATCGCGCAACAAAATTCCAATTGGGCGTGCTCCATGATGAGCTGCCTACGTATCCCCTCAGGAATCAGACCAAGACGTAGTTCGGGCAGGAGTCAGGCATACGCAAGCACAAATGATCATATGGATGAATGCTCCTATCATGTCGTGATGCACATGCTCATGCAATGGTATTTTTTTAAAAAAATAAACTCGACCGAGCAAGTACTATGCTTACTCTATGTCATATCTTCTCTATATGTGACGCATATTCCATGATGTGCTTAGCTAGAGAAGATTTACCAAATATTGATCGATGCGAAGATTCGTTTGCAAGGGTCGAGAAAATTCATTTCTAAATTCCCAAGACGAGGGTTAACGCAAATCTGTTACGAGAATCGAGAATGCAAATCTGTTACACTCTGAAGGATCAACGTAGATCTGTTACGAGGATCGAGAATATAAATCCTTCATATTCCCAAAATGAGGGTTAATGTAAATCTGTTACGAGAACCGAGAATGCAAATCCATTACATTCTCAAACAAAGGATCAATGTAAATTTGTTACGAGGATCGAGAATATAAATCCGTTATATTCCCAAAACAAGGGTTAACATAAATCTATTGCGAGAACCGAGAATGCAAATCTGTTACACTTTGAAGGATCAACATAAATCTGTTACGGGCATCGAGAATATAAATCCATTATATTCCCAAAACGAGGGTTAACACAAATCTGTTGCGAGAACCAAGAATGCAAATCTGTTACACTCTAAAGGATTAGCGTAAATCTGTTACGAGGATCGAGAATATAAATCTATTATATTCCCAAAACGAGTGTTAACACAAATCTGTTACAAGAACCGAGAATGCAAATCTGATACACTCCGAAGGATCAACGTAAATCTGTTACGAGGATCGAGAGTATAAATCTGTTATATTCCCAAAATGAGGGTTAACACAAATCTGTTGCGAGAACCAAGAATGCGAATTTGTTACACTCTGAAGGACCAACATAAATCTGTTACGAGGATCGAGAATATAAATCTGTTATATTCCCAAGACAAGGGTTAACGCAAATCTGTTACGAGAACTGAGAATGCAAATCTATTATACTCTGAAGGATCAACGTAAATCTGTTACAAGGATCAAAAATATAAATCCGTTATATTCCCAGAACAAGGATTAACGCAAATCTGTTGCGAGAACCGAGAGTGCAAGTCTGTTATACCCTAAAAAAATAGGGTAACCATATTTGGATGAGTCAAGACTCAAAATTATTTCAATTTTCAAAATTTTGGAGCCCACGGATTCAAAATCATTTCAATTTTCAAAATTTTGGAGCCCACAGACTAAAAATCATTTCAATTTTCAAAATTTTGGAGCAATCGAAATGAAGAACTGAACAACAATCTATGAAATTGAGGACTCAGCATCATTTTAATTTTCAAAATTTTGGAGTCAACAGACTCAGAATCATTTTAATTTCATGAAATTGAGGACCAGTTTGATCCTGAAAACCATCCCGAGGGTTAAAAGCACAATGAGGGCAAAATTTTAGGGGTTTAAATTCAATTTTTGGGACCCAAATTGAATTTTTGGGGGGAAATGAAGGGTCTAGTAACCGCCTTAAACGTGGCACACGCTGAGTTTTGCGGCAGTCCGTAACTGTCGTGCGGCACGGAGTGCCACTGTGGCATTCAGTGAGTGCCGCATGGCAGTTCCTTAACTGCCGCGCACGGCTTTCGAGTGCCGCGATTGAGGGGCAGTGGCTTATACTAAGAGGTTCACTTTATTTCATTTCATTCTCTCAACTCTCTCTAATCCAAAATCCCTCTGGAGAAATTTTTCCCTCTTCTCTTTTGCTTGTATTGATCTAGCCAGGACTTATCAGGTTAGTTCTACTTGATCAAAACTCGGATTATTCTCATTATTTTGTTATTTTTCTGAATTTTTCACGAATCTAACGCGCGATTCCCCTTTTTATTTGACAGATCATGGCGAGCGGCTCTGGTAGTCGGAAGAAGGCCAAGTACCGGGCCACTCCTCATCCTGACGCTACATTCCTGCTCCGTGATCCGATCGACCATTTATCTGCCCGCACATTCAAGCGTGAGGTAAACATGCCCCTCTCTTTTTACTTCTCTTGTAACTCTCATGCCATATGAACTTTATGAATGCAATGTGTAATTAATACAACTCCAAATTCTTTATTTCTAATGCAAATGCTATGTTTATAGCGCTCTCGAGCATTCCATTTAACCAATGCTCAAAACATCTTTTGTATTCTTCGTCTTTCCTCCTATGAACTTTATGAATGAGTACGTGACAAACGAATCTCTATATAAATGAGTATGCTATGCTTACGAATTCCTGGGTGCTTTACCCGTATCTGTGCAAATTTCATTATCGTTCTTTCAACTTTTCCAAAAGATTTTTGAATGCGATGTATGCCAATCAAAATCTTGCACATCCCTCAATAATGACTATTATTTTTCCGAGTGCTACCGCTACCTTTTAATTTTGACTTGGATACTTTTTGAACCTAAATTTCTTTTGAACCTTCACATGTCTTTATTATTATTTTTCAAGGATGTGAACACTCTTTTTCTCTCTTTTTTTCTTTTCTTTTTGAAATCTCTCTTAGTAGCTTAAATGCAATCATTATTCATTTCTCTTTTTATTATTCTATAAATGACTGCCAAATTTTATATGCATGCAAATGAGTGCCATGCTCGTGAAATTCTTACTAGTATTCCAAATTCTCCCTTTCTCTCTCTTTATTCACTTTTACTCTTCATTACTTGCCTCTTCTTTCCTTTTTATCACGTATATATGTTTTCACTACTTTTTCTTTCTTTATTCATTTACTGATCTTGAATCTTTCAACTTTTGCAGCTTCCGAAGGACATGCTGAAAGGGCACGGTAGCCTAGCCCACGACTTTCAGTGGTATGGGGAGCTGAACGAGACGGTGAAGGGCTACTTTATTGCGGCGGGTTTTGGGGACTTCGTCAAACTCTTGACGAAGAGCTCTAATGACTTGAGACAGATTTATGCTCTCGTTGAGCGGTGGTGGGACACTACCAGCACATTCCACTTCCCATTCGGAGAGATGACGATGAAGCCGTTGGATTTCTCTATGATCATTGGGATCCCATTCGGCGGGGAGCTCCTATAATATCTGGATGTGGTCACTAAGTAGGATAGGGTGCAGGAGCTCCTCAGAGCGGTCGCGGAGGAGCCCTTGGTTACGGCCAAGTGGTTCATGGACACTTTCAGAGGTCGACAGGATTTTACAGACAAGCAGATGGCTCAGGGCTTCATCATGTATATGCTGGGGTGCTCTTTGTTGAGCACCAAGGGAGACAGGATCTTCGTGACGCTGCTGGGGTCCTTGGAGTGCATGGACCAGATATACTAGTATGACTGGGCTGATGCAGGATTAGCCATCCTATACCAGCACATGGGGGACATCTCCCGGGACCGGCCAACCTCTACTGGCGGCTACTGGAGAGCGTGGGAGGTACATCTCTTTAAACTTTGCATTTTTCTTTTAGTTTCCTTATTTACGAATCTCGAAACTTACAATTTCTTTCTTTCTTCTTTTTTTTTTTGCAGATTTGGTACCACGAGTATCTACACATGATGTCGCCCGATACCCGGCCAGCGGACGCCCTCATCATGCCCCAGGGGCTGAAATGGGTAAAGGATCGGGTTTGGCGGAAGATCGGGGCTCATGATTTCATCTCGTTTAAGAACTTCCTAATGAATCTACGAGAGCCGCACATCTGATGGCAGCCCTGGTTTGATGTGCTTCCCGAGGTCTCCAGGGGGATACGGGAGTCGGCTGGGTATGACCCACAAAGGATCTTGCTGGACGAACCAGAGGCTCGGGCGTGGTACTTGGGAGAGAGGGTGACCAGACAGTCACTGGCGGCTGAGTGTTTCTTCGTGCCACATCCCCCACCTGAGTCGATGAGAGCTACAGATACCCTCCAGGGTTTCGCGCTCACGGTTGCCCTAGCCGGATTGTCTCTTCAGGGTTTCGTGGAGCCTCCAGAGGGATATGCAGCTTTTCGTGTTGCGGAGCTGATGGGGAACTTCCCTCTGATGGAGGTGACCCGGGTGAGTTTCTTTCAATCTTTTCAAACTTTCTTTCAATTTCTAAAACATGCGTGTTTATCTCCTTATTGGATTCATTCTTCTTTATAGCCCGTTCCTGCTACAACTCGGGCTGCGACCTTACTACCTTGGGATTGGAGCCTTAGGACGGTCTCTTATAGTGAGCAGACCACTACTATGGTCCCCAGGTATCAGGCAGGTGCTCCTACCATTTCGCTCCAGTATGATCATGTCCTACGAGACTATGCGAAGGAGGGCTTGCTCTACGCTCATAACGTGAGAGAGTGGATTTATGGCAGAGAGTGGAGGGTAATTTCTAAATCTTGCTTTTTGTTTTAAAACTGTAGATTTATTCTGACATTCTAACCTTTCTTCCTTTGACTCAGGCTGACGGGGTGCGGGCAGCTGCCGAGGTTCACACGAGAGCTCTAGTAAAAACAAACGCTCCTTTTTTATTTTGCTTTTAGATTTTCAATCAATTCTATTACAACCTGGTAATTTGATTTGTTCCCTCTGTTGGGTTTGTGCCCTCAAACCATTAGTTTATGTATGAGACATTGACATTTTAATATATGGATGTCAGCTTTACATTTCATTATGTATGTTTCTTTCATGAGATTATTGTTAATCCTTAAGTGTCATAGTAAGTAATTCGTGTGTGTATAAGATACATACAAGTGAGATACAAATTACTACTCTTTGATACTTAGAACTTGCCACAGTGGATGATGAGACTGGATATCTTACCAGGTTTACACTGTAGCATGATTGACTACCATTAGATGGAGTGATGAATCTCAATCACTAGAGTGTAACTCTTAGTTAATATGCTAGTGCTTATAGTGCATTGACGGACCTGAGCTTTCTTATTGACACTCAAGACTGTCAAACAGTCAATAGGAACTCATAACTTGTATAAGGTACGTGTTCTCAATCTTGAGACGATTATGAACACAGACTATGGATATGACTGCTTTAACTTACCAATCAGTGAGGTCCATAAAAGATAAACACCTGGGTATCTTGGTTATGTCATGTTCATAGGGTTGTGAACATATATTGTCAAGACAGAATCTACCCTCTGTTTTGGAGTAAGCATTCCCTTGAGAATCTCACCAAGTTGGTTACTGAGTACTGCAGTCTTGTTGATAAGAGTTATCAACATGTTTGGTAATCATGAGAGGTGAATGGGACTCAAGGAATTCAAGAAGTAATCATGATTCAGGTTGACAGTGACCGTTTATCCGACTACCTAAATATGATTGCGAATGCTGACGGTAGAGGGACATTAGTATAACATACAAGTCTAGTTATCGCTTCGGATATGTTCTTTTGCATTGGAGTTCAGTTATCATTTTATAGTGGAGTAAACGTTAACTGATTAGTCGATCAATTTGCTGATCAAAGAGTTTGGTCATGGAAATTAATCAACTGATCTGAGTTAACAATAAAGAGCCTAGGAGGTCCCACTCTTAGCTCCACCAGGATACTTGGAAAGACACTTGAGGAAGCTGTCAAGACAGGTTCGATCGATTGAAGCTAGTTTGATCGATCAAAGTCATGGCAGGTTCGATCGATCGAATGTTCGATCGATCGAAGTCCTTCGATCTATTGAAGGTTAGGTCGGTTCTGGGAATCTATAAATAGGGCAGCTGCATTCTGGAAAAGAAGTTCGTCATTTTTAGAACGTCAGAAGCTGCAAAAACTGTTTTAGAGCCCCAAACCTTCTTCTTCCTCTCTATTAGAGATCCCACCATCTCTAGTCTCTCCGGGAAGCATCCGCAGGAGACATAAGGGTGAAGACAACCTAGTGGAGGCTACTGCATCACCAAGGAAGAAGAAGAAATTCAGAATTGGGTTCAAGATACTAAGGTATAACTCTTGTCCCCTCTTGTGCGCATCTATGGAATTAACGAGTAGTAGATCCTGGGCTACCATTAAGTTTTTATAACTTGACTTTTCCGCTGCGCGTTTAAACTTTTAATTTAAACCAGTTTTCCTTCAATTGGTATCAGAGCCACGCTCGTTTGGATCTATAGATGCGTTTTTGGAACACTATTTTGATTTGCATGTTGATTTTAGAACTGTTTTCGAAACTGCATCGTCACAGATCTGTTTCTGCAGTGTTACTGTAGCAGAGTACAAATCTGTGATTGCATAGGATGCAAGGCGGGTTCGATCGAACATTCTCTGTACTCAAGCGATCGAACAGTTTTTGATCGATTGAAACCTTCTGGTGTTCGATCGATCGAATGTAGTTAGATCAATCGAGACAGACTCTTTGTCAGGTTCTCTGTTTCACAGTTTTAAAGAGTTTTGAAATTAAAAACTTTCATTTTAAAATATTCTGCAAATTTTTCAAATCATTATGTTAAATAGAATGTTCAAGCGATTGAACAGTGTTCAATCGATCGAAGGTTAGAGCGATCGAACGGTCTTCGATCGATCAAACTGTGACAGAGAAGTAAGATGCTGTTTTAAGTTCTAATTCAGTATGAAAAGAGTTTATATACTATGTGAATCAATTAAGTGTTCCAATAGTTACATAAATTTGTTATGTATGTGTGGTTGTACGTTCGACTAACCCTTTTGCAGTAAGATTAGTCGCTATCTCCCATGGCACCAAGTCATTTGAATATTTTGTATTTAAATTGTTTGAGATTGGTGCATGTTTTAATTTAAGTTTGGTTTGGTTTTAAGGCATATGTAAAGGGCGCTGCGACTTCAATCCTACGAAAAGGAAAGTCGCACCGGTTTCCCTAGCCTTTTATTTTATTTTGTTGTTGCTATTTCTATTTCTAGATAAATTGTAAGCTTCGAAAGAAGCATAGGACAAATGTAACAGAATTAGAAAATCCATGAAGATGGAGCGAGTCGTTGTCCATGAAGATGGAGCTGGAGGCGATCAAACCAAAAGGATGTTGTATGGAGATAGAGCCATGGGAGATAGAGGCATCGTTTGGATGTCTTTATTTTCAATTTTAGTTTTTTTTTTGTTTTATGTGCTTGGTTTGTGATTGGCATTTAATTATATTGTTACTACTTGCATGCACGTAAAACAAGTTTTCTAAAATAAAATTCAAAAACCATTTCAACGCATTAGTACACATTGGATGTTTATGGGTAATGTGTGGAAACATTTTTCAAAAGCAAAATTCTTATTTACTAAATCTAGTGGGAGAGGGTCTTATTAATAAACACCCGCGATCTTCCATTAACGGTTCACTGTAAAATGAGTGGTGCATTCTGTGTCACCACGCCAGGGGTGATCATTCCATACGGAGCGTGCATTACTCATTGGTTACTAGATGTGAACTTCCTTTGATAGGATCAATCAGACGTGTTAGAGGGTGACCACCACACGGAGGCGCTACTCGAGACGGTTGTGATTGGATCCTAGTTAATGGTACACACTAGCTAAACTATGGATAAGGGATCCCACACAGGACATTATTCAGAAGCTTAGAGATCAAATAGGTTCGGGAGTCATAACTTGTTTTGCAAGAGTTGCATAGCGGACAAGTCATGATTAATCAAAAGATCGAACATTGACCACCACACGGAGGCTTTATTCTTTTGTTTCGATATTCCGTCGACTTTGTTTTAAAAATAAGAGTTTTTTAAGGATTCTTTTATTTTAAACTGTCAAATTCTGATTTCCATATTTATTTTGTTTGTTTGATTTTCAGTAATCATAATGTCTGGATCTGCATTTAGTCCACTTGCCACCATACTCACTCAAAACAAGTTAACTGGAAACAACTACACTGAATGGAAATGTAACCTTGACATTATGTTAACTGCGGAGGATCACATATATGTCCTCACCACCCCAAGCCCTGAAGAACCCACGGCAAATGCTTCGGCAGCTGCCAGACGCGAGTTCGACAAATGGAAGAAGTCGAATGGATTGGCTCGTTGCTACATTTTGGCCTCAATGGCTGGTGTATTGCAACACCAATTCCAATCGAATGATTCTGCCAGTGACATTATCAAGTCCCTGAAAAAGATGCTTGGGGAGCATGGTAGGCCTGCCAGACAGGTAGCCATGCAAAAGATAATAGGTGCAAAGATGTCAGAAGGGACTCCAGTCAAGGAACATATTTTAAAAATGATTGGTTTTTTAAATGAGCTGGAGACCTTAGGTGCCAACATCAATGCACAGACCCAAGTTGATATGATCCTCAATTCGTTGTCGCCTTCATTCACTCAATTTAAACTTAACTATAATATGAATCAAATGAATTTTTCAATGAGCGAATTGATGAGTTCTCTTTTCGCAGCGGAAGGGGTGATCAAACCTGGGGTCAACGTTTTGAACGTTGAGAAAAGCGCTTCCTCTTCCCGATCTACACCAAAAGGAAAGAAAGGGAAGAAGAAGGCTGGCACTGATGGTTCAAGTGTTGGACCGATCCCTAAGATTGCAAAATCTAAGGGAAAAGGTAAGGGCAAAGGGAAGGTAGGTGGCCAAGGCAAAGGAAAGTGTTTCCAATGCGGTGACAAGGGCCACTGGAAAAGGAACTGTCCAGAATTCTTAGCTACAAGAGTTCAAGGTATGATTGAATCACATGTGATTGAAGTAAGTTTTATAACAGATACTTCAAACACTTGGTGCATTGATTCTGGTGCGACTAACCATATCTATAATTCATTGCAGGGGTTCAGATCAACCAGGAGGTGCAGTGATGGGGAAATCGTACTTACTCTAGGTTCTAGCGCAACCGTTTCTGCGGTTGCTATAGGAGTCGTAGTTTTAGAATTTCTAGACAATAAAGTTTTGATTTTATCAGATGTACTTAACGTCCCTTCAATGAGATGTAATTTAATTTCAGTTTCTAATTTATCGAATAATGGTTATTCTTTTCATTTTGGAACTGAAGTTGTGATTAAAAGAAATAGTTCTTTTATATGTTCTGGTGTTAAATCAAATGGTTTGTATGTGATTACTCCCAATATTTCTAAAGATTCTTGCATGGAACTTAATAACTCATTGGTAACTGTACCATCTAAAAGAAAGAGACCTTCCACTAATCCAACAAGGCTTTGGCATATGAGGCTTGGCCATATCAATCTAAATAAGGTTGGCAGACTAGTCAAAGAAGGGGTCTTAGGCGATTTGGTTCTCGAACCAATGGAAGTCTGCGAGTCTTGTTTAGAGGGTAAGATGACCAAAAGGCCCTTTCTTGCAAAGGATAATAGAACCAATGCATTGTTGGAATTAGTTCATACTGTGTGTGTGGACCAATAAATATTAGAGCAAGGGGTGGTTATGAGTATTTCATAACATTTACTGATGACCACTCTAGGTATGGATATGTGTACCTAATGCAGCACAAGTCTGAAGCCTTTGAAAAGTTCAAAGAGTTTAGGGCTAAAGTGGAGAAGCAATTGGGCACACATATCAAGGCCATTCGATCTGATCGAGGTGGAGAGTACCTCTCTAATGAATTTATTAATCACCTCGTACAGAATGGGATTCTGTCACAATTGACTGCACCTGGTACGCCTCAGCAGAACGGTGTAGCGGAGAGAAGGAATCGGACTCTTTTAGACATGACTAGGTCGATGATGAGTTATTCTGAGTTGCCATTATTCCTTTGGGTTTATGCTTTGGAAACCGTTGCTTACATACTAAATCTAGTACCAAGTAAATCTATTCCAAGGACACCACGAGAGATGTGGATTGGGCGCAAGCCTTCTTTGCAACATCTCCGGATATGGAGGTGTCCGGCACATGTGCTGAAAGGAAAGATGGGCAAATTGGATTCTAGATCGGAAGTATGTTACCTTGTGGGGTATCCAAAGGGTACTTATGGATGGTATTTTTATGATCCAAGGGAATAGAAAGTGTTTGTTAGTACAAATGCTGTTTTCTTAGAGGATGATTATATCATGAACCATAAACCTAAAGGAATGATAGATCTTAGAGAGATAGAAGGAGAACCCTCAGTCCAGCCGTTAATAACGATGTAAATCAAGAAAACACCACTTCTTCACCTATATCCGCACCGGCACCTCGTCTTAGTGGGAGGATTATCAGTCAGCCTGATAGATACATGTTCTTCAGAGAAGTTTTTGAAGCTGTCTCCATAGAATCTGAATCTGATCTTGCCACATATGAAGAGGCAATGGCTGATGTTGATTCAGCTCATTGGGTTAAAGCTATGAAGGCTGAATTGGAATCTATGGATTCCAATCAGGTCTGGGATCTTGTAGAACTTCCAGCCAATATTAAACCCATTGGCTGTAAGTGGGTCTACAAGAGGAAAAGAGGATCTAATGGAAAGGTTGAGACCTTTAAGGCTAGGCTTGTAGCGAAAGGTTATACTCAGAGGGAGGGCATTGACTATGAGGAAACCTTCTCGTCGGTGGCCATGCTCAAGTCCATCAGGATACTCTTATCCATTGCTGCATGCCTAGATTATGAGATATGGCAGATGGACGTCAAGACTGCATTCTTGAATGGCAATCTTGAGGAGGACATCTATATGCAACAACCAGAAGGGTTCATAGCTGGTCGAAAAGGTAACTTGGTATGCAAGTTGCAAAAGTTCATTTATGGGCTTAAGCAGGTATCTAGGAGTTGGAACATCCGATTTGACCAAGCGGTCAATTCGTTTGGTTTCATACAAAATCTGGATGAACCTTGTGTATACAAGAAGTGTGAAGGGAAAGCGGTGGCTTTTCTTGTGCTTTATGTTGACGACATTCTACTCATTGGAAATGATGTAGCGGCATTGTCAACGGTCAAGGTTTGGCTAGCTAGTACTTTCGATATGAAGGATCTAGGAGAGGCAAGCTATATTCTAGGGATAAAGCTCTTTCGGGATCGTAAGCGAAAGATAATGAGATTATCTCAAGCTGGTTATATCGATAAAGTGCTAACTAGGTTTTCAATGGATAATTTGAAGAAAGGTTTGTTACCTTTCAGGCATGGTTTAGTGTTCTCCAAGGACCAGTGTCCAAAGACACAGGAGGAGAGGAATCGTATAACAGGAATTCCCTATGCTTCGGCAGTAGGAAGTCTCATGTATGCGATGTTATGTACTAGACCAGATAGCTATTTTGCTATTGGCATAGTTAGCAGGTATCAGTCGAATCCAGGTCCAAAGCACTGGACAGCCGTTAATCACATTCTTAAGTACTTGAGAAGGACTAAAGATTACATGCTTATGTACGGTGGTAGTGAGTTAATTCCAGTAGGATACACTGACTCAGATTTTATGTCAGATAAAGATTCGAGGAAGTCGACATCCGGTCATCTCTTTACCTTGGGAGGTGGTACTGTTAGTTGGAGGAGCATTAAGCAGAAATGCATTACAGACTCAACTACAGAAGCTGAGTATGTGGCTGCTTGTGAAGCCGCAAAGGAAGCTATTTGGCTCAAGAAGTTCCTTATGAAACTCGAGGTGGTACCAGCGTCGCTGTCGCCTATTACGCTTTATTATGATAATAGTGGGGCAGTGGCTCAGTCCAAAGAGCCAAGGAACCACGGAAAGGGAAAGCATGTAGAGCGAAAATATCATCTTATCCGAGATATTGTTCAACGTGGAGATGTGACTGTCACTAAGATTGCCACCGCTGACAATCTTGCTGATCCGTTTACAAAGGCCTTTCATCGTCATCTAGATAGTCTAGGTCTCAGATGTAATCCTGTATGGTTATGAGTGCAAGTGGGAGTTTGTTGGGTTTGTGCCCTCAAACCATTAGTTTATGTATGAGACATTGACATTTTAATATATGGATGTCAGCTTTACATTTCATTATGTATGTTTCTTTCATGAGATTATTGTTAATCCTTAAGTGTCATAGTAAGTAATTCGTGTGTGTATAAGATACATACAAGTGAGATACAAATTACTATTCTTTGATACTTAGTACTTGTCACAGTGGATGATGAGACTGGATATCTCATCAGGTTTACACTGTAGCATGATTGACTACCATTGGATGGAGTGATGAATCTTAATCACTAGAGTGTAACTCTCAGTTAATATGCTAGTGCTTATAGTACATTGACGGACCTGAGCTTTCTTATTGACACTCAAGACTGTTAAACAGTCAATAGGAACTCATAACTTGTATAAGGTACGTGTTCTCAATCTTGAGACGATTATGAACACAGACTGTGGATATGACTGCTTTGACTTACCAATCAGTGAGGTCTATAAAAGATCAACACCTGGGTATCTTGGGTATGTCATGTTCATAGGGTTGTGAACATATATTGTCAAGACAGAATCTACCCTCTGTTTTAGAGTAAGCATTACCTTGAGAATGTCACCAAGTTGGTTACTGAGTACTGCAGTCTTGTTGATAAGAGTTATTAACATGTTTGGTAATCATGAGAGGTGAATGGGACTCAAGGAATTCAAGAAATAATCATAATTCAGGTTGACAGTGACCGTTTATCCGACTATCTGAATATGATTGCGAATGCTGACGGTAGAGGGACATTAGTACAACATATAAGTCTAGTTATCGCTTCGGATATGTTCTTTTGCGTTGGAGTTCAGTTATCATTTTATAGTGGAGTAAACGTTAACTGATCAGTCGATTAATTTGCTGATCAAAGAGTTTGGTCATGGGAATTAATCAACTGATCTGAGCTAACAATAAAGAGCCTAGGAGGTCCCACTCTTAGCTCTGCCAGGATACTTGGAAAGACACTTGAGGAAGCTATCAAGACTGGTTCGATCGATTGAAGCTAGTTTGATCGATCGAAGTCATGGCAGGTTTGATCGATCGAGGATGGTTCGATCGATCGAATGTTCGATCGATCAAAGTCCTTCGATCGATTGAAGGTTAGGTCGGTTCTGGGAATCTATAAATAGGGCAGCTGCATTCTGGAAAAGAAGTTCGTCGTTTTTAAAACGTCAGAAGCTACAGAAACTGTTTTAGAGCCCCAAACCTTCTTCTTCCTCTCTATTAGAGATCCCACCATCTCTAGTCTCTCCGGGAAGCATCCGCAGGAGACATAAGGGTGAAGACAACCTAGTGGAGGCTGGTGCATCACCAAGGAAGAAGAAGAAAATCAGAATTGAGTTCAAGACACTAAGGTATAACTCTTGTCCCCTCTTGTGCACATCTATGGAATTAACGAGTAATAGATCCTGGGCTACCATTAAGTTTTTATAACTTGACTTTTCTGCTGCGCGTATAAACTTTTAATTTAAACCAATTTTTCCTTCACCCTCCATCCAGGAGGAACAGGTTGGGGCTCTGTCTCGGCAGGTGGGAGAGCTCCAGCAGCGGCTTCAGCAGTTTGGCATCCCTCTCAGCGATGCCCCTGGAGGTAGCGGCGCTGGACATGATAGAGGCAGTGGTGGGGGCGCTAGCAGCAGCAGAGGTAGAGGCAGAGGCAGAGGCAGAGGAGGAGGCGGTCGTGGCAGGAGCGGCACAGAGTCAGAAGAGGAGCCTTTCAGACGCGTCACTCGCCAGACTCGAGACCGGGGCCGGGGCTGATCACTTTCTTTTCTTATGCTTTGAGTGTTTCTAGAGAGGACTCATACTTTTATTTGGATGATTGTATATACATATGCACACACTTATTCTTGATGACGGCTTCAGGATAGCCGGTAGGATAGGCACTTGCATTACCTTTACTCTTTTTCTGCTTTTCATCGCTGCTCACCGTATGTGTGACCATAGCTTGGTCCTTTTATTTTCACTGAACTCTTTCATTATGCTTGATTCACCGTATGTGGGACCATAGCTTGGCCCCTCCTTTATTTTAACCTTGAATGCCTCTATCTCCTTTATTTATTTTGAAATGGAGGAACGAATGAATAAATCAATGAATAAATGTATGTGACCATGGCCTGGTCTTGCTTGTACGTGCTGCATGATGCGCACGTTTTATTGTTCTTTATTTAGTTTTTTGTTTGCAGGTGGGATGAAAATGTTACAAACAGACCCTGGCCAAAATAAAACTCAGAACGGCACTCGGTTAGGCCTCTGCGGCACTCAGTGAATGCCGTAATGGCAGCCAGTGAATGCCGCAATGGCATTCACGGGCTGCCGCACGGCACTTCACGGAGTGCCGACCTGCTTTATTGACTGTCGCGGCTAGGTAGGCAGCTTTATTCTCTTATTTATACCACTTTCTTCCCCCCAATACTCTGCAAAACATCCTTTTATATTCTTCACTTCTTCCCAAAATGGCCCCCATTAGCTCTCAAATCCTCTTCCCATGGATGGATTCCCTCTCGGGCATGGACAGGCTAAATTTTGAGTGTTTCAGACTAAATGATCTCTTCTCCTTCTGCCGAATGTTTTTGAATGAAGACTTGCTTCAAGCTGCGATTCAGTGCTGGGATCCCTCCCTTCATGTCTTTCGCTTTGGTTCCCATGAGGTCTGCCCTTTGTTTGAGGAGTTCAGTGCTATCCTCCACACCGACCCCTTTGCGGATCTGATAGTTCCCCCGGTGCAGGCGGGCTATGTTCAAGACTTGCCCATCCTACTCTACATATCGCGTAATGATGCGAGCTCTTTCATATGTGACAGGCAGATTGACTTTGAGCGACTTTCCTCTGTGTATGCCCCCATGGGGGATCCTTATGACGGCGGATATCAGATTATCCAGCGTAGTGCATTATCGATTGCCATGCTTTCTTAGTTCCTCTTCCAGTCGTCTTCTGACATTCTCATACCCATTGCCTGTGGTCTGTGAGAGATGAAGAATGCCGTCATGCTAGTTCTTGGCGAAACCTTGATAGGTTTGGATCGGACTCATGGCACCGGGGCCATGTTATATGTGGGAGCCCCCCTTTGTCCTGTAGCTTTGGCTCATGGAGCGCTTGGATCTCTTCGTGCATCCTTCATACCTTCGTGGGTCGCTTCCCTAAGATAGCATTGAGGTTCACCATTTGTTCCACTCGGATGATGCATGGCTTAATTGACTCAGAAACCCCTCTCTTGGTGATATTCACTGGATTTGCCCAGATTGGTCTTATCGCTCTGTGGTAGTGCGGTTTCCTGGGAAGCCCGGTATCTAGTTGCCTGGTTTGCATGTCACTACTTTCTATATTCTCGGCTGAGTGGTTCGTCAGTACGGGCTTCTCCAGGATAGTACTGAGGCTCTTGCTGTTGATTTTACTAGAGGTTTGATAATGCGCCCTTCCATTGTGAAGGCTTTCATTGAAGCTTGGCATGACAGAGTGTCAGCTCCTTTCCATAGGGTCCCTGCTTCAATTGTGCCTACTACTGAGTACCTTCTTCAAATCCAGACTCTGGTTTAGGGACAGACTTTGTAGACATTCATGGACGAAAATAAAACAACATGACAGAACTTTATTTTTCAAAATTTTAGACAAGTCCTTCCCATCTTTTTACGCTTTTGAATGTGATTTTCTTATTCCCCTTTTCGAAAAGTGCTTTCACGCTTTTAGGAATAGTTCCAACATGTTTAATCAAAGTGTTCACTCCTCCGATTAATCCTTTATGAAAATTTTTCCTTTTTTAATGTCATTTCTTGGCTCTTTATCTTGCTTTGTATCTTGCTTGAAGCTTTACTCATTTTATGCCGTGAATTCATGTTTGCTTCTTTACAGTACTCATTATGATAGTCAGGAGATCCAGAGATGGGTTCAAGGTAAATATTTGGGTTCTTCGGATAGCAAACGAAGTTTACCCCTGGTTTTGGGGCTTTGAAGTGGTTCGGGGAAAACGCTAGTTTGCCCCTAGTTTAGTACAGGGTTCTCTCTTTTTTTTTTGGGTTTTGGAGGACCGAAGGATTTTGGGGAGCCCACCTACTTATCCCCGAACGGGTATCAGGCCCGCAGTAGTTCAGTTTTTTAAGGCTCGACGGAAAGTGCCTTTTAGGCAATTATTAATGACTGAACCGAGAAGGTTGCCTACATATCCCCTAGGGGGAATCAGGTCAAGCGTAGTTCATCTAGGTAGGAGGTTTTGAAAAACAAGGCTTCAAGCAAAATATTTATTGAGACGATCGAGGTTAATTGGCTGTTTAAATTCAACCCCGTCCAGGTCCATAACATAGGCCGCTCCTCTGGAAAGGAGAGTCTTGATAATGTATGGCCCGACCCAGTTGGGTTTGAATTTTCCTCTGGGGTCATAAATAGGCACTTTGAGTTCTTTGAGGACTAGGTCACCCTCAGCAAGCTTTCTTGGGCGGACCTTTTTGTTGAAAGCACGAGCTATCCTCTTTTGGTACCCCCGAGTATGGTTTATTGTAGCCAACCTTTTCTCATCAAGCAACATTAGTTCCTCATACCTCCCTCGCATCCATTCCAACTCAGTCACTTCACACTCTGCCAAGATTCTCAATGAAGGTATTTCTACTTCAATTAGAAGAACGGCTTCCATCCCATAAACCAATGAGTACAACGTAGCTCCCGTGGAAGTTCTTATAGAGGTACGGTATCCCCATAATGCAAACGGTAACTTCTCATGCCAATCTTTGTATGTATCTGTCATTTTTCCCAAGATTGATTTAACATTCTTATTTACCGCTTCTACTGCTCTGTTCATTTGAGGTCTGTAGGGGGAAGACTGATGGCGAGTGATCTTGTACTTTTCTAGGAGCAGGATAACTTCTCCTTGTAAATGGCTACCATGCCATGGTCTAAAATGAACTCATTCGGGACTCTATATCTGCAAATTATGTTCTTTTCTATGAAGCTCACCACATCCTTGGCCTTCAAAGTGGCGTATGACGCTGCCTCTACCCATTTGGTGAAATAATCAATTGCCATGATTATGTATTGATGTCCGTTGGATGCCTTTGGAACTATCTCGCCGATGATATCAATGCCCCAAACAGAGAAAGGCCATGGCGTGCTCATGCTATAGAGCTGGGAAGGTGGATCTGACACTTATGGCATCTTCTGACGTACTCACAGCAGTCTTTGTCCAAAGTGGTCCAGTAATACCTCTGTCAAATTATCTTCTTGGCCATCATATGTCCATTCATGTGGGGCTCACAGACTCCCTCGTGTATTTCTTCCATCATTCTCCTAGCCGCCCTTCCATATAAACACTCCAGATTGAACCCGGTTAAAGACTTCTTCCACAACTTATCTATATAGATCATAAATTGGGCGGAGAACTTTCGGATTGATTTTCTGTCCTTCTCTAAAGCTCCCTCGGGGTATTCTCCTTTCTTAATGAAGTTCCAAACATCCGTGTACCAAGGTAACTCGCTTCCTTCCTCTATCATTGTGATCATTTCGAATGAAGGTTGGTTTCTGATTTCTATGGACAACGGTATCATGGTGACTCCCAAAGGGATTTGTATCATTGAGGCCAGGTTGCTAGGGAATCGGCCAACTGGTTCTCTTCATGGGGAAGGTAGTAGAACGATATCCTTTTGAATTGTGCTTTTAGGCTCTCTAGGTAGTCATGGTAAGGCCTCAACTTCTCATGCTTCACCCTCCAATCACCTCATACTTGGGATATGATTAGGTTAGAATCTCCGAAAACGTCGATCCTTCCGACATTTAGGGCTAAGGCTGCTTCTATCCCAATTATGCAAGCCTCGTACTCAGTTGTGTTGTTGGTTGAATTATACTTAAGCTTGACGGCTAACAGGGTAGGTGTCCCATCAGGTGCCATGAGGATGATTCCAACCCCGTAGCCTAGTTGGTTAGCAGCTCCATCGAAATACATCTTCCACAGATCCTCTTTCAACTCCATTACCCCTTCGTCGGGAAACTTGAACTCCCCTTTCTCCTCAGATTCCACCACAAGGTCGGCTAGGTATTCAGCAATGGCTTTTCCCTTAACAAATTTGGAAGTGACATATGTGATATTGAATTCGGCCAGCATCATGGTCCAGCGAGAAATTCTACTGGTCAAAACAGGCTTTTCGAACAGGTATTTGAGTGGGTCCATTCGGGAGATTAGGACAACGGGAAAGGCTAACATGTAATGCCTAAGACGACGGGTACACCATACTAGGCCCCAATAGGCTTTTTCTAAAAGTGAGTATTTTAGCTCGTATCCGGTCATCCTCTTGCTCAAATAATAAATGGCTTTTTCCACATATCCCTCTTCCCCTTCTTGGGCCAACATACACACATTGAATCCTCGAACACAGAAAGGTACAGTAGTAAAGGTCTCCCAAGTGAGGGTGGTGACAGGACAGGTGGGTTTTGGAGGTAGGTCTTGATCTTATCAAAGGCTTGCTGACAGAGGGTATCCCATTCAAACTTTTCTCCTTTCTTGAGTAACCTAAACAACGGTCACAGGTTAAGGTGAGCTTCGAGATGAAACGGCTTATGAACTGTATTCTACCCAGAAATTCCCTTAACTCTTTTTCATTCTTGGGCGGTTGCATTTCGACTATGGCCTTTATCTTGGTCGGGTCCACCTCTATCCCTCTCTGAGTGATGAGAAACCCCAACAACTTTCTGGTAATGACTCCAAAGGTGCACTTTTGGGGGTTCAACCTCATTCTGAATTCCCTCAACCTTCTAAAGAATTTTCTCAACGCCTCTAAATGTCCTCCTCTCTCTTTAGATTTTACAATCAAATCGTCCATGTACACCTCTACCTCTTTATGGATCATGTCGTGCAATAATGTAGTAGCGGCCCGCTGATATGTCGCCCCTGCATTCTTAAGCCCAAATGGCATCACCCTATAGCAATAAGTTCCCCACGGTGTGATAAAGGTGGTTTTCTCTCTATCCTCGGGCACCATTAGAATCTGGTTGTACCCTGAGAATCCATCCATGAAGGACAGAAGTTCATGCCCGGCGGTGTTATCAACGAGGACATCAATATGCGGTAAAGGGAAATTGTCTTTAGGGCTTGCATTGTTTAGGTCTCGGAAATCAACGCAAACCCTAACACGACCATCCTTTTTCAGGACAGGCACTATATTGGTGATCCATTCTGGATACTCGGTGACCATCAAGAATCCGGCTCTTAACTGCTTTTCAACTTCCTCTTTGACTTTGAGTGCCCATTCAGGCCTCATTCACCTCAATTTTTGTTTTACAGGTTTGGAATTGGGGAAGACGGGGATGTGGTGTTGGACTATTTCTGGATCAATGCCTGGCATATCATTATAAGACCATGCAAAAACATCTTTGAATTCACTTAATAGTTTGATTAATTCTTTGCTTTCTTCTTTGCTAAGTGTAGAGCCGATAAAGACATTTTGAGGATTATTTTCATTTCCTAAATTAATTGTTAGAGTGTCCTCGATGATTTTACATGTAGATTCTTTTTCTTTTTCAATTAATCTTTGCAATTCAAGGGGTATTTCATGATCATTACATTCATCACATTCATTAAGCGCATTCGAGTAGGCAGAATTAGTCATGCTTTCATTGATTTTCTTTAGAGTGATTACAACAGATATGGAAATTAAAAGGCACCTTATTTGGGCCATTACAGACTCCGGGTGTGGGGGATACCTATCACTAGACTCAAAAACCCACTCTTTCTGGCTTCCTCCTCCCAGATCGGTGATGAAGTATTCTTCCAGATCCCCTGTCTTGGTAATCTCTCCTTTCCCGGGTCCTCCTTTGTTGGTCTTTTCTTGATCTTTCCCCTTTTCCTCACTCTCAGCTGCCTCCTCAACCAGACCCTCAACGTATTCTTCTTTGGCCTTTTCATGATCTACTTCCATAACTTCTGTGCTCCTTTTGCCCAGCAGGTCTTTCATGACCGAGCCATCTAGCGCACCACTCTAATCTTCGGCAGTAACTGACTTAACAGGCATCTCTAAGTATGGATCTTCATACGCAGAGAACTCATGGGGGAAGAAGATCTCAAACCCTGGCTTCAAACATTTATTTTTCTGATCCACCCATGGTTCTGGGAAGCCGCAAAAGGGGAAATCTTCTCCTTCCTTCACAAAGTACCCATTGAGCATTTTCATATAAGAGTCCAATGGTGCATCAGTTCCTTTCTTCTTTTCTCTCAGCTCTTTCTTTGACGGTTGATACCCCAAACCATGAGTGTGAGTCTGAGTGGCGATGCTAAAAAATTCCAGCAGACCTTGATGATTATTACCCAATCCCATGCCTGGAAAGAAACCCATATTCTTCATGATCCCTGCGACCAACGAGTTCGCATACTGATCAAAGTAAAGTGGCAGGAACTCTCTTGGCTTCTCACCTTCCAACATATTCATGAATTCGAACCCTCCCAGACATGTCTCTTCTTCTTGGACTTGTACCTCCAAAACTGGCGCGCTTGATGAAGTTTCAAACGGACGAACCCAACTATCCTCGAGAATATCATAGACCTTGTTCTTCCACACACACTTGACTTTCTGATGAACCGTAGATGGTATGGCGCCCAAACTGTCTAGCCAAGGCCTTCCCAGAAGTAAATTAAAAGAAGCAGGTATGTCGATGACCTGAAATTTGGCTTCCTTTTCTATAGGCCCGACAGCTAAATGGAGGAGAATTATTCCCATGACCGTTCTCTGAGTGTTGTCGTATGCCCTTACCTTCTGCTCGGATGGTATGAATGTTGTTTCATCCAAACCCATGCACTTGGCTGTTTGGAACGGACACACATTTAGAGCGGATCCATTGTCAACAAGACATGCAGGTACAGTGTTCCCCAGGTATTCAACAGTGACATACAATGGCTTATTATGAGCAGGCCCTTCTGGAGGTAGGTCGTCTAAAGAGAAGGTAATAGCCAGAGTCAGAATTCTACTGATCATTCCCACGAGGTCTTCTAGTGTTGCGTCGATGGAAACGTCGAATTGGTTCAAATCATCCAAGACTGACTGCTTGTGACGTCTTGAAGCGATTAGTAGGCCCCAAACAGTGATGTTAGCCTGAGTTTTCTTCAATTGTTTCAGGTCCTTGTTTTCCTCTGCTTCTTCATCTATTTTTCCTTTTCCCCTTGTCTAGATCCCTTCTCGGGTAATCTTCCTCTAGTTCGTACGGTTTGAAGTGTCTGCCTGATCGGGTCAGATGACTGACTTCTTCTCTCATCCACAAATTGTCGGCCTTCGAAACTCTTCACAAACTCTCATTTTTGGTCCCCACCTCTTCATCACTCTTGTACCACAAATCATCCTCTATCTGATCTATACTACCCATTTCCTGAACCCAGTAATCTATTTGTTCTGCTCTTTCCTCTTCACATCCCTTTGAAGCACCCTCTAAGGTACAGAATGTCGGGTTTTCCATCAGCCGATAAGGACTTCTTGGTGTCCTAGCCTTAGTGATTAGCCTAGACGGATCAAAGATGGTTTCTTCTATCCCCAAGAAATAGAGGCCTTGCGGTGGTAGTATAGCATGGTGGTTTGGTAGTGGATTTCTTGTGACATTCGAAGCTCTGGCGGGCGGTTCCGATATCACCTTGTTATCGATTGGATCTTAAATTTCATGCCTTAACCTCATGCATCGATCTATTGAGTGGCCCTTCTATTGGTGAAGTTTGCAAAAGAGATCCCCCTGAAAACTTAGCAGAAGCGGACTCGGTAGAGGTCGAGGTTCCAACTGGCGGCGATGCCCTTTCGCTAACAATCTGTCGAGAGCGGTTGACAGTGACACTCCTAGATCTAAAAATTTTCTCGGTGCTTTGTCCCCCCCTCTCCTTGGTGTTATGTCAAATTTTCTCTTCAGACCGTTCAGTGCATTGACATCAGTGGGGCCAGAGTGACCCCCTGACTGTCTTCTATTGGACCCATAGTTCGGCCTTCTATACCGATTTGGCTATTCCTCCTTCTTTATCACTCCCTCTTGGATCACATCTTCGATTTGAGTCCCTACGTCAAATACTTCAGCAAAAGTGTTGATCGACTGGAATCTCATTTTCTCTTGATAGACAGGTTGAAGGTTCTTCATCAACATTCGGATCTGGTCTTTCTCGAATGACCTCTGTACCATTTTAGCTGCCTTCCCTCTCCAACGGCTCAAGTATTCAGCTAAAGACTCTCTATTTCCCTGTCTGGTAGTCTCCAGATCTTTGACGGTAACGTCCAGATCCTGATTATACTCATATTGCGCCACGAATGCTTTGATCACTTCTTCCCAAACCCGGGTTTTGCTTGGTTGGAGAGTGAGGTACCAGGATAAGGCAGCTCCGGTTAAAGTTTATTGGAACAAGACGGTTATCATGGTGGTGCTTAGTCCGCTTGGTTGGAAAGCTCCGATACACATCTTACATGACTACGAGGGTTTCCCGTTCCATTGAACTTATCAAAAACTAGCATCTTAAAGCCTGCCGATAGCGTTTTGTGGACTCCATCAGATAAGTGTTGACCCCTTGAGCCTTACACATCACCCTTTCCAGCTTCTCAATCTTCTCGGTAAGTAGCCTCTCTCTTTCAACTTTTTCCCTTTCCCTGTTGGCCTATAGTACATCAGTCCACTGTGCCTCCTGATCATCAAACCAATCTCCTTCCCCCCTAGAGGTGGATCCATAACCGGCGAAATTATAGGTGGTGGTCGGCGATTCAGTGCTTCTATCATTCCCATCATACGGTTCATATTTTTGGCTTGCCGCCTCATTTGCTCTGCTTATTGCTCTACCAGTGCTTTCAACCCGGCTACTTCCTCGTTGTTCCTTTTTTTCTGTCATTTTAGCATCTTCTCTTCTTACTAACCTTGCTGTTGGATCCCTAAACCAGACTTAATTTGAACTTGATGCTATTTTTGCCCCTACAAAAAGGTTTAAATTTTCCCTTTTTAAAAAAAAAACTTTTATTCGCTTCCTTTTATCACACACACATATATATATTGTTTTTAAAAGACCCTTGGTAAAAACTCTCTTTTATATGTCACACGGATGTAATGCATGTGTGTGTGTGTGTGTGTGTGTGTGTGTGTGCCTATTCTATATGCCAAAGAAAAGAAAATCCTAATCCTAACACATAAACACATAAGCACATAAGATCCTCACCCATGTCAAGTGCGCCAACTTCTCCTTTCATTGTGATCTTCGCTACCCTCTCAAAGGTTGGATATTCAAAAACTTTCGAAATTCATTTGAAAAGTATTTCTTTAAATGATGAGATCTTTCAAAAATGATTCTCAAGGATTTTGAATCTTTTATTTAAAAATAAGGATGTGAAAACATTTCTCAATAAAGATGATTGGATTGAAATTTTGCTTTGAAATTCATTTGAAGAGTATTTCTTCCAAAAACAATTCCCAAAATTTTTGGATTTTTCCTTAGAAGATGATCATGTAAAAATATACCTTAACAGAGGTTAGTTTGGAGCTTTACTTGACTGAAAAATATTTTGGGATAAAGAATGGTGGTTTATCAAAATCTTGTTTGCTCTCAAGAGTGGGTTTTAAAACTTTCAGGTAGAAGGATCACACGATCGGATTGTCACCGTACTTTTCTTGAATTTGGATGCATACAAGGTTAATGATGCTTAGCTAACATGATATAAGAAGTATAATCTTATAATCAAGGTTCGGCATGTTTTCCAAATGTCGTGGAACATGAGGAGAAATGGCTAAAAGGTGATTATCAGATTATACATCTTTCATCAAGCAAGTATCTTCATCATCTCAAGTAATCCATTCTGGGCATACAAAACTTCCTAGCACAAAAATACTAATCAAGAATTGATTTCCTAAGATTTGAAAGGTTCTATGGAAGCTACTATGCAAAGGCTGGGTTTTGGTCAAATAAGGGACCCTTGACACACACCCGATAGGATGCTTTATATACCAACACATGGTACGAGATCAAGGGTGATCACACAGTCCCATGATGGCTTGACCGACTGGGTTGCCCCGAGCCTCCAAGGTCATAGTTTCGTGCAATCGAATGGCTAGACATGCAAGTGAAATGCAACAGGCACACAAAGATTGATTAATCCGATTAAAAAAGGATGCTTTCAAGTCTAACCCTCGAGTGAACCCAAAATCAGAAATTTCTGGTCTGCGAAATCAGAGATTCTGGGTTCGTTCCCAGCAGAGTCGCCAGATTGTGGATATCGCAATTTTTATCCTTACCCACGGCTTTTCTTTTAAAATCTTTTTCAAATTCAAATTCAAAAACAAATGAGTCGCCACTTAATTTTCTAAAAGGGAAAATTAAGAAACCATTTTAAAGCAACTGATCTTTTTGAGAAACCAAAGATTAAACTAGGTTCGGGGATTATGGAATGAGAAGTGAAGGAGCCCATCAGACTAAAACACCCCTTCTCATCCTATCTCGCAATAGGCCTCTACTCAACATCCTTTTAATCAAATTAATTATCTAAGCATGTCCTCAATTAATACATATGTGTAAATATACATTACAAAAGCATGTCTAAAAAGGTGTAAGATTATAAGTGATAAAATATCATTCAAAAACCATATAATTCAAGTAGCAAGCAATATGATATGCAAATAGGGAACTATAGAACTTACCCGGGATCCATGCCGCGAATAATAAACGTGCAATGCATACGAATAGAAAGTAAAACCTAAGAAAATGTCTTTAATCACATGTATTCACATAAGGCAAGATCTTATTTCTAATGTGTCGCGCATGACGGCATGAGGTCATAAAATCAATAAAAAATCAAGGAATTAAGTAAACTAGAGAAAGGGTTGAGAAGTTGTACCTTAAGCGCGCTGCAAAACAAGGGTTAGTCCACATACTTTAGGGAGAATGTATGATATGACAATCATTCCTAAATGTCTAGCTTAATTCTATCAAGTAGAGGGAATGATGCAATTATGAATTCTAATACCGATCTATATGGATGAATGTACAAGAATAAGCTATTGTATTATTCCTTAGTTTGGATCATTTAGCCTCTGTATTTAAGCTTAACTAATCATTATTAACACATGGTTTAAGCCCTAGGTCTTGGAGAGATCATTTAGACTATTGTTTGCAAGATATATCAAAGTTGTGACAGAATTCTGAAAATTGCTGAGAGCAGATCAGAACTTCAAAGAAATACAAAAACATACTTCCCGTGGTTTGATCTCGGTGATATTTGGACACAAGATGCCTCTCTGTGTCTAGTTTCTAACCCAAAAAGAAAATCGAGGTTTGAACGGTTAGATCTCCTGGAATTGGACAAACACTAGACATCACTCAGAGACTTGCAACTCCCCGTCCAGAGTTTTTGTATGATTTTCTAAAAATAGTAAACAAATCAGAAATGCTTTGATCTTTTTAGGGTAGCTTTCTAACACATTAAACTACTTAGAAAATTTATTTTGGGTCAAGAGTGCTTGATTAAGGTTCTGATTTTCTTATTTCAAAAGAGTGTTACTGTTCTAAAACTCTGGACAGATTATAGTTGTTCCACAAAACCCTTGACCAAACCACTCCAAACATGAAACTACCTTAAAAAAAATTACAATGGTAGAACTTTGCGTTATAAACACTTTTCCATTGGTTTCATTCAGTTCCAATGGTTCGATGTTCAACTGAAAATCTTTGATCAAAAATAGATAGTGAACTCACTGCATCATTTATTCAAATACAACTTTGTTAACTAATTTGAGCCATGGAACTTAGCTTGAACAACACCACCTCTCCTACCATTTGATGGTCATGGAAGACTAACTACATTCATATCTTGAAGGTCTCAAAGAAACATGGAGAAATTTCATGAGACCTAAACATAACAAACCTAAACCATGGAGATAGGTTTAGATTTATTAATCAAGTGTACTAATATCAACTTCAACTTCCTTGTAAATCATGAGCTTACAAAGGAATTAAAGGATTTCAAGTCTAAGAATTCAAGTAAGACATTGAGGGTCTCATGAATCTCAAAGACTAAAAGGGAGAGGAAAAGAAAATTCAAAGACTCTAAGTATATTTGTGATCAGAAAGACTAATTAATTCAAAGTTTTACCTCCAAAATATCCTCAAGTTTTTTATTTTAAAGAACTTCCAAAAACTAATCAAGCTTTCCACCCTCTTCAACTCTTCTAAAACTAGCTTCTAATTTGTTTAGAGAGGAAATTTTGAAAGTTTTAAAACTTGAAGAACTAATACAACCTCTAGATTCAAAGAAATTCCAACCCCATGCAAGAGGATATTCATCCTCTATTTATAGACAAATTTGAAGGGGTATTTCAGCCATTTCAGAGCAAAAAACCCTAATTCGGACTGTCCTTTGGTAGTACAAAATATGTTGTATTACAACTGGTTATATGATGTTGTCAATATCAAGATATAAAAGTATACTTTACTTTTCTAAAGATTTGTAGTAGTGAAAGTAAAGGTCGAACCTACAGGGATTGGTTAACTACAGCGACTCAATTTTAAAACCTACCTTTAGTGAATTAAGAAAACGGATTTTGATTTGGTTTTAATTAAACTAATAACAATAAAAATAAATCTAAACTATGAAAGTGTTTTTGTAAATTTGTTTAAAGGAACCTAGGATTGCAAATCCACCACTAGTTTCATAATAAGGGTATTTATGAATTACTTTAGCTTATTAAGTTGGACGAATATGGGGAATTGTGGCTACAAGCCCAATTCCTCCGTCAAGAGAATAATCATGGTTCAAGCACCAACATATTCCATCTTCGGTTAGCATGAATTATCCCATACTAAACTAGGGTTGTGATATAATTCATCTAATCTAGGCATGGATTATTCGGATACTTGATAGCACAAACCAATAGAGCACCATCACATGTAAATAGTCTAAACAAGCACAGCAAGCATAGATCATTGAGCACATCACAGTCAAAATAGATCTAAGACAAGAATAAACTTTGAAAGCAATGATTTAATCAATAGAAGTACGATTTATTTATAAAAATCCTCGGAACATGTGACTGTCATCCATACATAATAAAACTAAAATAAAAACATAAAATACTCCCTATTACTCGACTAGGGCTTCATTGAAACCCTAGATCTAAGGTCTAGCTGTCCATGGAAGCGGTAGATGGCAAGAGGTTGATGGAGGAGGCCATGGAAATCCTTGGTCTTCTTCTTCTTCTCCTTGCTTCCCTCCCTTCAATGGCTAAAAGTATGGTTGTATATTGTGTGTATAATATTTGGCAACCCTTTAATTGAAGTAAAATAGGGTATATATAGATTTACAACAAGTTTTGGAAGCTTTCCTAACCCGAAACGAACTGAAATTGATATATTTTACAATCTGGACGTAATTAGGCAGTTTCGTTCACGTAGGAATCATCAGTATACTGAAATACGTAAGTTCCATTTTTACACATGTCGCGCGAGCGGGTCGCGCGAGCGCGACAATTGGCACCTCGCGCGCGCGGATCGCGCGAGCGATTTCGGGGTTCTCGCGCGAGCGGATCGCGCGAGCGATTTTCTGGTTTTCGCGCGCGCGAACTGGCTTTTTCAGCTTCTTTTCTTCTGGTTTTTCACCCTGTTTAGCCTGATATACTTGATTTCTTCCAAATCCTGTCAGAAAATAGAAAACGAAGTAAAAATATACAAAAACAGGATAAAAAGGTACTAACAAATGCTCGTTAAGGCGTATAAATAGGATCTGTTCTCTCCCGATCATTATATTACAAAAATGTGACACTCAATGGAGATGGAAGCGGCATTCACTGAATGCCGGAACAGCACTCAGTGATTGCCCGCGCGGCATTCACTGAATACCGCAGCGGCACTCAATGAATGCCGCAGACAACTCCAGGGATTGCTGTCTTTTCTGAAATCATTTTTTAGCGGCACTCAATATAACTAAATGGCAGTTGGTGACTGCTGTTACGGTTCTCACTGACTATCGGTTCAGAAGTTCGCAGCAACCCGTGACTATCGCAAATTAGTTTGAGTGTCGTTCTGCCTCTTTTCCCTTTTTTTCTTTCTTTTTTTTTTTTTTTTTTACTCTTTTTGTTTATGTTGGAGAGCCTTTCGAAGAGCTTGAATCATCTTTAGAAGTCCTAGATTAGTCGGGCATGTCATCATCAGACTTGGAGGTAACACTCTCCTTAACTCGACGTTTGGTCAAAATTGGGGTGTCTACAGTCGTGATTAATCAAAAAATCAAACATTGACCACCACACGGAGGCTCTATTCTTTCGTTTTGACATTCCGACGACTTCATTTTTTAAAATAAGAGTTTTAAGGATTCTTTTATTTCAAAGTGTCAAATTCTGATATCCATATATATTTTATCTGTTTGATTTTTTCAGTAAATCATAATGTATGGATCTGCATTTAGTCCAATTGCCACCATACTCACTCAAAACAAGTTAACTGGAAATAACTACACAGAATGGAAACGAAACCTTGACATCGTATTAACTGCGAAGGATCACATATCTGTCCTTACCACCCCATGCCCCGAAGAACCCACGTCAAATGCCTCGACAGCTGCCAGACGCGAGTTTGATAAATGGGATGGCCCGTTGCTATATTCTGGCCCCAATGGTTGGTGTGTTAAAACACCAATTCCAATCAAACGATTCTTCCAGTGACATTATCACATCCCTGAAAAAGATATTTGGGGAGCATGGCAGGCCTGCCCAATAAGTAGCCATGCAAAAGATAATGAGTGCAAAGATGTCAGAAGGGACTCCAGTCAAAGAGCATATTTAAAAAATTATTGGTTATTTAAACGAACTGGAGACCTTGGGAGCCAACATCGATGCATAGACCCAAGTTGATATGATCCTCAACTCGATGTCGCCTTCATTCGCTCAATTTAAACTTAACTATAACATTAATCAAATGAATTTTTTAATGAGCAAATTGATGAGTTCTCTTTGGCAGCAGAAGGGGTGATCAAGCCTGGGGTCAACATTTTGAACGTTGAGAAAAGCTCTTGCTCATCCTGATCTACGCCGAAAGGAAAGAAGGGGAAGAAGAAGGCTGGCACTGGTGGTCTAAGTGTTGGATCGGTCCCTAAGATTGCAAAATCTAAAGGAAAAGGTAAGGGCAAAGGGAAGGTGGGTGGCCAAGGCAAAGGAAAGTGTTTCCAATGCGGAGAGAAGGGCCACTGGAAGAGGAATTGTTCAGAATTCTTAGCTACAAGAGTTCAAGGTATGATTGAATCACATGTGATTAAAGTAAGTTTTATTACGGATACTTCAAACCCTTGGTGCATTGATTCTGGTGGGACTAACCATATCTGTAATTCGTTGCAGGGGTTCAGATCAACCAGGAAATGCAGTGATGGGGAGATCGTGCTAACTTTGGGTTCTAGCGTAACCGTTTCCATAGTTGCTATAGGAGTAGTAGTTTTAGAGTTTTGGGACAATAAGACAATAGTTTTATCAGATGTACTTTACATCCATTTAATGAGACATAATTTAATTTCAGTTTCAAATTTATCGAATAATGGTTATTCTTTTCATTTTGGAACAGAAGTTGTCATTAAAAGAAATAGTTCTTTTATATGTTCTAGTGTTAAAACTAATGGCTTGTATGTAATTACTCCCAACATTTCTAAAGATTCTTGTATGGAACTTAATAACTCAGTGGTAATTGTACCATCTAAAAGAAAAGAACCTTCCACTAATCTAACAAGGTTTTGGCATATGAGGCTTGGCCATATCAATCTAAATAGGATTGGTAGACTAGTCAAAGAAAGGGTCTTAGGCGATTTGGTTCTTGAACCACTGGAAGTCTGCGAGTCTTGTTTAGAGGTTAAGATGACCAAAAGGCCCTTTCCCGTGAAGGGCAATAGGACCAATGCATTGTTAGAATTAGTCCATATTGATGTGTGTGGACCAATAAATATTAGAGCAAAGGGTGGTTATGAGTATTTCATAATATTTACTGATGACCACTCTATTTATGGATATGTGTACCTAATGCAGCACAAGTCTGAAGCCTTTAAAAAGTTTAAAGAGTTTAGGGCTGAAGTGGAGAAGCAATTGGGCACACATATCAAGGCCATTCGATCTTATCGAGGTGGCAAGTACCTCTCTAATGAGTTTATTGATCACCTTGTACAGAATGGGATTCTACATAGTTGACTGCACCTGGTACGCCTCAGCAGAACGGTGTAGCGGAGAGAAGGAACCGGACTCTTTTAGACATGACTAGGTCAATGATGAGTTATTCGGAGTTGCCATTATTCCTTTGGGGTTATGCTTTGGAAACTGCTGCATACATACTAAATCTAGTACCAAGCAAATCTGTTCCCAGGACACCATGAGAGATGTGGATTGGGCGTAACCCTTCTTTGCAACATCTCCGGATATGGGGGTGTCCGGTACATGTGCTGAAAGGAAAGATGAACAAGTTGGATTCTAGATCGGAAGTATGCTATTTTGTAGGGTACCCAAAGGGTACTTATGGATAGTATTTTTCTGATCCAAGAGAACAAAAAGTGTTTGTTAGAATAAATGTTGTTTTCTTGGAGGATGATTATATTATGAACCATAAACCTAAGGGAAGGATAGATCTTAGAAAGATAGAATGAGAGCCCTCAGTCCTACCCGCAGTTAATAACAATGTAAATCAAGAAAATACCACTTCTTCACCCATTTTCGCACCAGTACCTCATCGTAGTGGGAGGATTATCAGCCAGCCTGATAGATACATGTTCTTAGGAGAAGTTTTTAAAACTGTCTCCATAGAATTTAAAGCTGATCCTACCATATATGAAGAGGCAATGGATGATGTAGACTCAGCTCATTGGGTTAAAACTATGAAGGCTGAATTAGAATCTATGGATTCTAATCAGGTCTGGGATCTTGTAGAGCTTCCAGCCAATATTAAACCCATTGGCTGCAAGTGAGTCTACAAGAGGAAAAGAGGATCTGATGGAAAGGTTGAGACCTTTAAGGCTAGGCTTGTAGCGAAAGGTTATACTCAGAGAGAGGGCATTGACTATGAGGAAACCTTCTCACCGGTAGCCATGCTCAAGTCCATCAAGATACTCTTATCCATTGCTGCATGCCTAGATTATGAGATCTGGTAGATGGACGTCAAGACTACATTCTTGAATGTTAATCTTGAGGAGGACATCTTTATGCAGCAACTAGAAGGGTTCATAGTTGGTCAGAAAGGTAACTTGGTATGCAAGTTGCAAAAGTCCATATGGGCTTAAGTAAGCATCCAGGAATTGGAACATCCGATTTGACCAAGCGGTCAAGTCGTTTTGTTTCATACAGAATCTGGATGAGCCTTGTGTATACAAGAAGTGTGAAGGAAAAGTGGTAGCTTTTCTTGTTCTTTACGATGATGACATTCTACTCATTGGGAATGATGTAGCAGCATTGCCAACAGTTAAGGTTTGGCTAGCTAGTACTTTCAATATGAAGGATCTAGGAGAGGCGAGCTATATTCTAGGGATAAAGCTCTTTCGGGATCATAAGCGAAAGATAATGGGATTATCTCAAGCTGGTTTATATAGAGAAAGTGCTAACTAGGTTTTATATGGACAATTCGAAGAAAGGTTTATTACCTTTCAGGCATGGTCTAGCGTTCTCCAAGGACCAGTGTCCTAAGACATAGGAGGAGAGGAATCGCATGGCAGGAATTCCCTATGCTTCAGCAGTAGGAAGTCTCATGTATGCGATGTTGTGTACTAGACCGGATATCTGCTTTGTCGTAGGCATGGTCAGCAGGTATCAATTGAATCTAGGTCCAGAGCACTGGACAGCCGTTAAGCACATTCTTAAGTACTTGAGAAGGAATAAAGATTACATACTTATGTACGGCAGTAGTGAGTTAATTCCAGTGGGATATACTGACTCGGACTTTATGTCAGATAAAGATTCGAGTAAGTCGACGTCCGATTATCTCTTTACCTTGGGACGTGGTGCTATTAGTTAGAGGAGCATTAAGCATAAATGCATTACAGACTCAACAATAGAGGCTGAGTAAGTGGCTGCTTGTGAAGTAGCAAAGGAAGCTGTTTGGCTCAAGAAGTTCCTTATGGAGGTCGAGGTGGTACCAGAGTCGCTGTCACCTATTATGCTTTATTGTGATAATAGTGGGGCAGTGGCTCAATCCAAGAAGACAAGGAACCACGGAAAGGAAAGCACGTAGAGCAAAAATATCATCTAATTCGAGACATTGTCCAATGAGGAGATGTGACTGTCACAAAGATTGCCACTACTGATAATCTTGCAGATCCGTTTACAAAGGCCTTGCCATGGAAGGTCTTTGATCGTCATCTAGATAGTTTAGGTGTCAGATGTAGTCCTGAATGGTTATGAGTGCAAGAGGGAGTTTGTTGGGTTTGTGCCCTCAAACCATTACTTTATGTATGAGACATTAACATTTTAATATATGGATATCAAATTCACATTACATTATGTATGTTTCTTTCATGAGATGATTGTTAATCCTTAAATTATCATAGTAAGTAATTCGTGTGTGTATGAGATACATACAAGTGAGATACGAATTACTATTCTTTGATACTTAGAACTTGTCACAGCGGATGATGAGACTGGATATCTCATTAGGTTTACATTATAGCATGATTAACTACCATTGGATGGAGTGATGAATCTCAATCACCAGAGTTTAGCTCTTAGTTAATATGCTAGTACTTATAGTGCATTGACGGACCTGAGCTTTCCTATTGACACTCAAGATTGTCAATAGTCGATAGGAAGTCATAACTTGTATAAGGTACGTGTTCTCAATCTTGAGATGATTATGGACACAAACTGTGGATATGACTGCTTTGACTTACCAATCAGTGAGGTCTATAAAAGATCAACACCTGGGTATCTTGGGTATGTCATGTTCATAGGGTTGTGAACATATATTGTCAAGATAGAATCTACCTTTGATAAAGAGTAAGCATTCCCTTGAAAATGTCACCAAGTTGATTACTGAGAACTGCAATCTTGTTGATAAATAGTTATCATCATGTTTGGTAATCATGAGGTGTGAGGGGACTCAAGGAATACAAGAAGTAATCATGATTCAGGTTGACAGTAACAGTTATCCGGCTACCTGAATATGATTATGAATGCTAAAGGTAGAGGGACATTAGTATAACATACAAGTCTAGTTATCGCTTCGGATATGTTCTTTTGCGTTGCAGTTATCGTTTTATAGTGGAGTAAACGTTAACTGACCAGTTGGTTAGTTTGTTGATCAAAGAGTTTGATCATGGTGATTAACTACTGGTCTGAGCCAACAATAAAGAGCCTAGGAGGTCCCACTCTTAGCTCCGCTAGGATGCTTGGAAAGGTACATGAGGATCTTGTCTAGGCAGTTTTGATTGATCGAAGGTGTCTCAATCGATTGAAGTCTTGGCGGATTCGAATGCTCGAATATGGTTCGATCGATCGAAGACACTTCGATCACTTGAACATTAGATCTGTTTTGGGAATCTATAAATAGGGCAGTTGCGTCCAGAAAAAGGAGTTCGTCGTTTGAATACACTAGAAGCTACATAAACTGTTTTTAGTGCTACCAAACCTTCTCCATCCTCCATAATAGAGATCCCACCATTTCTAGTCTTTTCGGGAAGCATCCGCAGGAGTCATAAGGGTAAAGACAACCTAATAGAGGCTGTTGCACCATCATGGAGAAAGAAAATTAGAATTGGGTTCAAGACCTGAGGTATAATTCTTCTCCCTCTTAAGTATACGCATCTATGGAATTGACGAGTAATAGATTCTACGCTACCAAATAAGTTTTTGAAACCTAATCTTTCCGCTGCACGTTTAAAATTATTTTTAAACTTATTTTTCCATCAATTGGATGCATGGCAGTTTTGATCGATCGAAAGTATTTTAATCGATTGAAACTATACAGATTCGATCGATTAAAAGTGTTTCGATCGATCGAAGAATGCTAAGTTCAATCGATCGAACTTGTTTCGATCAATTGAACGTTCGATTGATTGAACGCTTTCGATCGATCGAACAGAGTTTTTCTATCTAGAATTCTTTTAATGTTTTAAACTTATCTACTTTAATTTTTTTATATTGTTTTGGAAAATTTTAAATCAGTTTGTGAAAGTTTACTTCAATCGATTGAACTTAGTTCATTCGATCAAACGTTCGATCGATTGAAGCTTCTTCAATCGATCGAAGTTTGACAAAGAACCAGAGATGCTGTTTTAAAGTTCTAAGCACTTCTATAAAGTGTTTATGGTGTATGCAAATTAATTAGTAGTTCCAATGGATATATATTTTTGTCATATATACATGGTTGTTTGTGCAACTAACCCTTTTGCAGCAAAATAAGTCCGTTGTCCCCCAA